>JAGFMF010011651.1:291363-312659 GCA_019455555.1 Galemys pyrenaicus | reverse complement strand
AAAGAATCTGTCTCCAGATCTTGGAAAGAAGCATTGAAATTAAAAAAAAAAAAAAAAAATAGAATGCTTCTGAATTGCAAACAGTCCTTGGCAGCTAACAACACAGCATTGCAGCCCACTTTTAACAGCAGAGGGCATTGTGTGGATTCTCTTGGTGCCTACCATTTTAGAAAGGCACTAGAAGTAGGGCACTGAAGGATTGAATTGCACCTTTAGTGGTGAACTTGGGTTCTTGAGTTCTCAAAAAAGTAGGAAAAATGGAGACTCTAATTCTGCAGGTATCAAGTAAGAATTTATTAGAACTTAGGCAGTTCATCCTAAGGGATTCAGCATTAGGGATGGAGAGAGTATGCTGTTCCCCAGAAACCAATGAAAGCTATTTAAGCAGTTTTAACCCAGCATAGGTAGAAGGCTGGAGTCTTCTTTGATGTTTATTCTTGCAAGGTCATTCCATCTCACTAGACTCTCTCCTGCCTAACACAAACTTCACACATTATGTACACATGTTGATTTTCAATGATGAACACCTGAAAGGTATATGCTGTTATGATACAATGTTACTTCAATTAAAAACATAAACCTTTTTATAAGGAAAAAAAGACAATATCAGCAGTAAGAAGATGTGAGTTATTAATGTTTGCATATTCTAACTTTTCTTTGCAGACTTTTGATTATCCTGGGGGAGTTGGGGGAACAGGAGTAAACACACGAGTGCCTTGTAAACTCTTAGAGTTTACAAAATATTTGGACATCTAGCATCTTGTTGGAGTGTCTCGAAAGGTCTGTGAGCTCTGCAGAGGTTATTCTATCTGTTAGTGAAAGAGCAAACTTTGAAATGTAGGACTTGTAGCACCAATGCCATTACACCCTAAGGGCAGCAGTTTTCAGCACAGCTGTTGCTGTAGATGTCACATATTGTTCTGGAACTGTCCAGGATGTATCGGGTGGCCCATTGCCTCAGAAACAGGCATCAGGGACTCCTTCCCTGACCTCATTCACTCCTTAGTCTCACACTCTAAACCCTATTGAAAATAGGTATCCTAAAGTGCACTATTTCTGTAACCTTATCTTCCCCTCTAGCCCCAGGTAGTATTTTCAACTGCCTGGCTCTCCAAAATCTTTCTTTATACCTAGCGTCAAAACATTTTTCCACTTTTAAAATCTACGCCTCTTTTGGACAAACACCTTGTATGTCCTACAGCACTTCCCTTGTCTCATGTTCCTTGCAAAACACAGGAATGTACATTCATACACAGCCCAGAATCCAGGCAGTGTCCTGATTTGGATAACTGTCATCTTACCTACCAGGAGTCTGATTTTGCTGATATATTTTCTATCTTAAGAAGCCAATATCCTTATTTTTCTTCGGCTACATATAAGGTGATAGAATATTGATATGATCTTTCAAACTATTTCTTCTCCATCCTGATTCTGAAACATATAGCCCCCTTGAGAATCACTGCTCCATCATTACTCATCAGGTTTTATTATATTTATAACTATTTCCACATCTGTCCCATTAAACTGTGACCTCTTTGGGAACAGGGATGTAATCTGGTTGCTCTATATGTATCGACAAGTGCCAAACAGAGTGACAGATATGTAATAAGCACACAATGAATATTTGTTAGAATTATCAATGCCACGGCATTATTTTCCCCATGCCTTGTTCTGTTTCTAGCAAAAGTACAAATTGCAAATGTTTAAGATTCTTTAACATTCGACTATAAACAGTGTCAATAAAAACGACAAGGTTTCCCTTCTCTATTCCCCCATTCTGTCTATCATACCTCAGAATCTCTACTACTCAGGTTCTTTATGTCACTGCCTGATTAATTATACACTTCCTCCTTTCATCCTGAATGTTTAAATTGACGGTAATTGCCCAGAATTGAATGCATGACCTCTAAGAATCTAAGTCTACTAAGAAAGGGTTGGTTTCACACTGTAATCTGTCATAATAATCCTCAAGAGGTTGATTCTGTAATTTAGAAGAGGCTGCCACGTCAAAACAGAGGTTCAGACCAGCTCCACTGGTCAGCTACCAACCATGCCTAAACTTGAAAATGCCTTCAGATTAGTTGTTTGCATTTCTCTTACAGCCAATAGACCCATGTGTCACAAGCAATCTGGTGAAGAATCATGCTTTTGTTTTGATTGCCTTATAATTTTCAATCTGTAGTTACTTTTGTAAATATAATAAGATTAAATACTTAAAAAATTATCGTGAAAAAAAGTCATATGGAATAAAAGCCTCTATTCTAAAAGTTGTAACAATAGAAATAAAAGTAATCTTGTCAAATGACCTGGTTTTCCAAATGCTTACTCTCAACACCTACACTTACCTCATTGTGGACCATTATCAGTTTGCAAAGCAAACTATGAGGAGCACTGTACATAACTGGATGCTTATCCAGGCTTTAGTAGAGCTCTATTATGTCTTGCAATGTTTTTAGACCCTCAGTCCAAGCCTGCATCATGCATAATCATTCTCATCTGCAAAAAGAAAAAATGCACCCATCTTTAGAGGGACAATAAACCTTGGGGCATAAGTTAGAATTGATTTCACCACAACTCTATCTAAAGATACAGAGGTAGCTCTGTAGAGATAGCTCAAGAAATAGACTTAAGTGGCTTAGAATTCTTGTTAAGTCACTTAAAGGTTATGTGACCTTGAGCAAACTATTGTACCGCTCTGTACCTCAGTTTCTTCATCTATAAAATGAGAATGTTTGTGGCATCTATCTCATAGGAACAATGAGAAGATTAAATGATATGATACAGGGCCTCCCTGATGGCACAGTGGGTTAAGCAATGCACCATGAAGCAAACAGCAGCCACTGCAGCACGAATCCCTGCCTCCAGCCAGGGAGGGAACCCACACGGTGCAGCAGACCTCTCCTGCCTTGCCCACTGCTCCCCTCAACAGTGTATTTCAGTCAGTCTGCCTGTTCTGCTCCCCACTTTGTCTCTGGTGAATCCTCTCACCTCCCTGGGCTCTGGCCTGTACCCCAGCTCCTGTATGCATAAATAAATAAATCTTTAAAAAAATTTTTTAAATGATATGATACATTTAAAATACTATACAAAGTGCCTTGCAAATAGAGCAAACTCAGTGTGTCTGTCTATTATTGCTATTGGACGCATAAGTGCTATTATATTTCCTTCATCTCATTGGAGAAGGACGTTCTAAGTTCACAGTCCCACACACCACTCAATGGTGAATGTGGGATCACAGAAATTGTTTTATTCAGTATATCTCAGTTTTGACAGGACTTTTCTCTTAGGTATATGATTAGATATTAGATTCAGGATATCTAGGTTGCTAATGTTCATGAAGTGGGAAGGTTTTGAAACGGGGGTACCACAGCATGGACTATAGGGCACAACTGGCATTTTCCTACTGCCGCCTAAACAGCAGGGGCCATTGGAAAAATGAGGTGGGTTTTCCGCCCTCACCAAAAGTCGCTGCCTATGGGCTGCCCCTCCCTCGAGCACCAGCCAGGTTAAATGGTCCAAGCTGGAGGTATCAAGTAGTGTGCGGGACCTTGAAAGAGAATATAAGGCAGAGCAGAAGCTAACTTGAGAATCCCAGACCCGCACGCCTTGCACTCTGTTTCTGGCCTCCAAAGAAAGAAGAAAGAAGAAGCAGTTAGCAGCTGGCGCCTAAGAGAGAAGCTGCAGAGTTTTGCAGTGACCAGGTGACTGCACCTGCCTTCGGTCCTGTCACTGCCACTGTCTGAAAGGAACACCACAGGCCCCAGAGCCGGCGTCTCAAAGAGCTGTTTTGCAGTTGTTAAGGGCCAATGACTCACAAAGAGCCGTATCTGATCATCCAGCACCATATATTGGCTGCTGCCTCCTTTATTTTCTGGTCTAGCATCCAATGCTGCTCAGCCTGTACTTCAGACTGTTGCTGCAGGCTGCTGTGGTGAAACCTCATCGGCCCTGCCTGAGTGCCTCCAGCTGCAATGGGTTGGGTCCTGGCTAGTGCACCATGTGCTCCAGGCCCTCATTGGCAGGATGGCACCATCCTGACCAAGTGACGTATTGTTTGTGACTTCTGAACACTGTGGACACTACCTGGGGTGAGATAACCAGCCATCTGTAGCTTCAGTATCTCTTTGTTTCCCTTTTGTTAAATAAACTCTATTATTGTTGTTCCCTGAATCTGAGTGGTCTTGTAATTGTGCATATGGGCGAAGAACTCACAGGTGATGACCTGTCCTCTTTTGATGACTGCCTTTGGATGGCTAAAGCACCTCTAGAGCCCTGCTTCAGTTTTACTTATGATTCAAGTCAAATGTATATAAACAAAATGATAATTTATTAGAGATAATACACATTATCTAAGCATACAATTCAATGGTAGCAAAATAATAATAATAAAGAAGGCACCAAACCTCTTAGCAAAGTTCAGGAGGCTGGCCTTGCACAGTGGGTAGGATTTGTTCTGGACAATTCCTGGTATCATCCATCTGCAGGGAATATTATGTCTCAGAACAAGAGTCCTAGGTTGCTCTCATCACTCGTGGAGAGGCTTCAGACAATAGATGGCATCTGTAAGGACAACAATATGTCTTAAATGTAGTGCCTACATTTACACAGATTTTCAGGGACATAGTATTAGGAATACTTGTTAATTTTGATTTAGGTGGGACTATAATTGGCAGGGTCATTTCTTGGTCAAGGAACAAAAAAGATGTCAGGCAAAACCAAGGGGTACTCAGGACCCCAACTATTAAAGGGGAAAAAAAATAACATTTTGCCTCTTCTAAGAGTCTGGCCATCTGCACACAAAGGAATCACTTCAGTGTGCTCAAAAATTTCTGATCGGTGTGAGATTCAAAGGGAATAGGGAGAAAGAGAGAAAAGGAGTAAGGGAAAGATTCCCAAAAAAACTCCAAAATCACCCACCCACCCTGAGCAAAGACCCAGCCAAGCAGGCTGGTTACAGAACTGAAAAGTTGCCAAGAGAATAAGTTCAAGTCACTTCCCAGCTGGGAAAAACAAGTAACAGATTGAGGGGCCTCCCTGGTGGCGCAGTAGGTTAAGCAACGCACTATGAAGCAAACCGCAGCCACTGCAGCACAAGTTCGATCCCTGCCGCCGGCCAGGGAGGGGACCCACATGGTGCGGCAGACCTCTTCTGCTGTGCCCACTGCTCCCCTCAGCAGTGTACTTCCATTGATCTGCCTGTTCTGCTCCCCGCTCTCTGTGGTGAATCCTCTCACCCCCCATACCTCTGGCCTGTACCCCAGTGCTTGTATGCATAAATACATAAATCTTTAAAAAAAAAAAAAACAAGTAACAGATTGATCAGGGCTCAGGAGGCTGAGAAAGGAGAGACTTGAAATTCAGAATGTACAATCCAAGTTGGATAAACTACCATGAGGTCAAGATGATGGCTGCCATCATTTTTGAAGAGCCTGCTTGCCAAAGTGCTTAAGTACCAGGAACAATCTCTCCACATGTGCCTCCTTCCTCTGCATTCCCCAGTAATATATATATTCACCCCACTTCTCCTTCCTAATTGCCAGAAGTCTGGTTCATGGCATGCTCTGGGTTGTAACCCAAGGTATTTGAGATACTGGCAGCGTGGAAATGGAGGCCATGAAAATGGCACTTCTTCTTGTGACCGTGTTGGCCTTCCTTCCACTTTAGCAGGACTTCATTGCACAGCCAGGTTTTTGTCTGCCCTTGTCTTTTGCATTGCTGGTCTGTTTATCAGTGGCTTTATAAACTAGCAGTTGCATTTTTGTTTTAAAGATTTTTTTAATTTATTTATTCATACAAGACCTGGGGTACAGGTCAGAGGTGTGGGGGTGAGAAGATTCACCAGAGACAGAGTGGGCAACAGAACAGGCAGGCAGACTGACTGACGTACACTACTAAAGGGAGCAGCGGGTGAGGCAGAAGAGGTCAGCTGTGCCGTGTGGGTCCTCTCCCTGGCTAGTGACAGGGATCAAACTCGTGCTGCAGTGGCTGCAGTTTGCTTCATAGTGCATTGCTTAACCCATTGTGCCACCAGGGAGGCCCCTACATTATTTTTCATGTTTATTGAAGTTGACTTATATCATTGTATCTGCTTTAGGTTAAATCTTCTACAAATTGCTCAAGTACCGCATTTTCATACCCTGCCCACCACCAGTGCCTCAACAATGCTCTATCATGTTCCACGTGGCCCCCTCCCCCATCTTCCCATCCTCCTCTATAGATGCATTAATTTTGTAGTCAGATACCAAGGGTTTATTATTAGTTTGGTTTTGACTGACCCTTTGTTTTGTTTCTCTAAATTCTATGTATGAGCAATTCCATCCAATATCTGTCTTTCTTCCTCTGATTTATTTCATTTAGCATTATCCTCTCTAGTTCCAGCCATGTTGTCACAAATGGCAAGAGCTCATTTTTTTTTAAATCCAAGAAGGATTCCAATGTATATACGCACATTTTTCTGATCAACTGTTTTGTCCTTGGGCACTTGTTGGTGAGGATGTGTGGGGAAAGCCAGGCTTGTACATTTTTGGTGGGAATGCAGACTGCCATCTCCCACGGAAAACTGCATGGCTATTTCACAAAGTACTAAAAATAGACCGACCATATGACACAGTAGTTTCACTCCTCAGTATCTATCTGAAGAATACAGAAACACTAATTCAAAGGGATATATGCACTCTTATGTTTATTGCAGCACTATTTATAATAGCTAAGTCATGGAAACAGTCTAAGTTGTTGCTTTTTAATTAATAGTTCTAAGTTTCTCTGTTTCAATTGCCTCCACTTTTCCATCAGTCAGGGTCATTAAAATGTCAATACATATGACATCTATATCAGTTAGAATCATTACAATATCAATAGATATGATAGCATGCTCTCCCTGCTCTCAATCAAGGTGATTTCTCATTGCTCCCAAGGTCTTAGAGAAGCTAGTCTATTTGCTACAATTTCCTTGCACTCAATAGGCTAGTTCTCACTTCTGGACATTTTCTCAGCACCATCCTCAACCTGGAATACTCTTTTCTTCGCTGACAAAGGCATTTAACTTGTTCACACTCAATCTCCAAATAGCTTCCACAAGCAGTATGCAAACTTTAATGATCATCAGAATAACTGGAGGCCCTGTTAGGATGTTTTTTCTGCATCCCACAATAAGATTCTGCTTTTGTAGGTGTGGGCCCAGGAATTTGATTTTTCTTAGCCATCTCTCTCCCAACTTTTCCACTTTCCTAATGGACTCTGAGGCATTAACTTTTCGGGATCACAGATTGAGAAATAGTTTTAAGAAAACACTAGGTAACATCACTTGAATCAATTCTTAGTCTGGATTTTGTGCTAATACTTTTAATAAAGTAACTTTTAATAATGCTAATACTTTTAATAAAGTAACACCTTACTAACTCAGGTCCCTTAAATTGGAATTCTTGATAATTGGACAGAAGCTGGGCTGCCACAAACAGGGTGAGAGGCTGAGGATGAATCTCTCTTCAAGATGATTAGTAGAGCTAGCCATGCATATTCAGGTACGTAGTGAATAATTCCTTACTGATTTATTCATTGATTGAAACCTCCTTGATTACTACATTCAGGACCTCATCTACCATTTTCTCTCACTTGAATTAATGCCCTAGCCTCTTATCTGGTCTCCCCATTGCCACTCTTGCAGCCCAATAATCCATTCTCCAATACATACATGGTTTAAAAGTAAAATTCTGGTTATATCACCTGCTTAAATAAAACCTTTCAAAGGTTTACTGTTGATCTTAAAATACAGACAAAATTCTTTATCAGGATTTACAAGACTCTGCATAGTCTGGTCCTGCCTACCACTCTAGACTTATCTTATGATACTCCTCTTCTTGTCCCCTCTGTTTCAGACATACAAACTTTATTTTTATAGCTATATGACCAGAACCATTTCCCCTGCTATAAAATGTGTGCATATGCTCTTCCATGGGTTTCAAATGTTCATTCTTAAATCCCCCTTCCTCACCTCACTAGCCCAAACAAGCATACAGTTATTCACTACTCATTTTTTGCATCTTTGTTCAAATGTCTTTACCCCTCAGAAACTTCCCTGACTCCCTACTCTACTTAAGTTTTCAGAAGATCAGTTTCCTTCTCTACTAATACTTGACTCCATTTGTGATTATATAATCATTATTTGTAGCATAATTTTTTGATTAAAATCCATCTCACCTTTTAGATGGTATGCACCCTGAGGCCCAAAGCATATCACTGAGGAGATTGTCGCATAGTGACTACCATGTAGTAAGCACTTAATAATAAACACTTAAGTTTACAGACAGGATGAATCCCTTTTGTACCTTCCCAGAATATAACACAAAAATCCAAACTTCTTTACTTTTTCCCCAAAGCTAACAGTATCCTGACTGTAGCAGTCTGTGAATGACACGAGTTCAAATTCCCCAAGAGGTAAGAGCCTAATCAAAGTAATAGAATTCAAAACATATCCATTTAATTATTTAGTTTTAGGCCATCTCCATCAGCCTGGAACTCAGATACATATGATGTGGAATACCCCTGCCTATTGGCCTCTTCATTGATAGTTTATTCTAAGAAGCTCCCTAGACATTGGATGGTATTTATGTGATCCCTGTTAGGTCATTAAGTTGCAGTTCAGCATGGTGAAATCTTGTTAACAATCACCTTACCAAGTAAATGCCCCCTTACTAAATACTTAACAATTTTACTTCAACTAGGTTATCTATCCCTGTGGGTCTACTAGTCCTAAATGGCCTGTTCTGCCCACCATTTTTGTTACCTATGGTTCTGCATTCCTATGCAAGCTCAGAACTGCACATTCAATCAGTTATAGGAGCCCAACCCTACAAAGAGCCTTTCAAATCAATCAAAAGCACAAAGTTTAATCATCCTGGGAAGAGTATGCATCATGAGTTATTATCAGGAATGGCCAGGAATGCCTGGGGGGCCATTGACTGATGTATAACAAGGAACCCAAGAAGGTGATTAGTGGAATGCCTTGTTGGTAAGATTGAAGCCATGACTGAGGGTCTAGGGCTTGCTTTCAATAACAATACTGAGTTATCAAGCAGATAAGAAGTGCCTTGGGAGCACACTCACAACCCCTGAAACTATAGATAACATAGCACATTTTCTAGTTTCACCCCTCCCTTTTCTCTTTTGTCTCCTTTCCCACACAACTGATGCTGTATGATTTTTCTAAGACTAAAAAGGCCAAGATCTTGCTCTTTCAGGACCATCCTGCATTGTGTAGACTGCTTCTTCACAACTACTGTTTCTTTATCAGTGTGTTGTCAACTCAACACATCCCATTCTTTCTGGCATGCATGCATTAGAGTTCTTGAAGTGAAATTAAGGAGTGGTAACACACTCAGACTCTCAGACTTCAAACTATAACACAAAGCTATAATAATCAAAACAGTGTGGTACTGGAATAAAAACAGAAACACAGACCAATGGAATAGAACTGAGAGTCCAGAAAGAAACCTGGACTTATAAAACCAGTTAATCTATGACAAAGGAGTCAAGAATATACACAGGAGAAAGGAAGTCTTTTCAATAAATGGTGTTGGGAAAACTAAATGAGCACATGTAAAAGAGTGAAACTAGACCACTATCTTACACCATACACAAAAGTTAACTCAAACTGAATTAAAGACTTACATGAAAGACCAAAATCTACAAAATACCTAGAAGGAAACATAGAAAAAACATTCTACAACATAGACTTCAGTGATATCTTTGTAGATTCATCTCTAACAAGTAGATTAAAGAGAATGTAAATAATGACAATCCATCAAGCTGAAAAGCTTCCTCTCAGTGAAAGAAATTATCACTAAGACAAAAGACACCATATTGAATGGCAGAAAATATTTGCATACCATACATTTGACAAAGGGCTGAAAAAAAGGATCTACAAAGAACTCATGAAACTTAACAAAAAGAAATGGACAGAAGTGCTTAAAAATATCCATCATCATTCATCAAATGGCCCATATCAAAAATACCAGAAACAAATGTTGACATAGATATGGAGAAAAAAGACCCCTCGTACACTGTTGGTGGAAATGAAAATAGTGTGAAGACTTTACAAAATATTAAAATAGATCCACCATATGACCTGTCATTTACACTCCTAGTTATCTGCCCAAAGGATGCAAAAACATTAACTTCAAAGGGATATATATGCTCGTCTGTTCATCGTAACACTATAATATGCAAGCTATGGGAAATAACAGACAGATACATGAATCAGTACGATGTGGAATATATATGTAATGGAATACTACTCAACTATTAAAAAAAAAACCGCTTGCCATTTGTGACAACATGGATGGAACTGGAGGGATTTATGTTAAGCAAAATAAATCAGAAGGATAGACAATACCCGTTAGTGTCACTTACATGAGGAATGTAGCAAAAAAAAAAAAAAAATCAGCTAACAATGAACAAATAACAGACCCTAGAAATCTGACTGTAGCACTGGGGCTGCTAGAGGCAGAGGAAGAGGGGAAGGGTCATAATGGACTATGGTGGAGGATTTTCAGCATCTTGTTGGTAGATGTATTGTGGTCACATACACCTGAAGGATATGATCCTGTACTTCTAAATCATATACAGTATTGTAAACCAATATTATTTATTTTTAAAAAGTATTTATTTATTTATGCATACAAGAGCTGGGGTATAAGCCAGAGGTGTGTGTGGGATGGGGGGGAGGGGGGTGAGAGGGTTCACCAGAGACAGAGTGGGGAACAGAAGAGGCAATTTGACTGAAGTACAATAATGCTGAGGGAAGCAGTAAGCAAGACAGGAGATTTCTGCTGTACCATGTGGTCACCTCCCTGGCTGGGGATCGAACTCATATGTTGCAGTGGCTGCAGACACGTCATAGTGTGATGCTTAACCCTTTGTACCACCTGGGAGGCCCCCAATGTTATTTTAATAAATAAGTACTTTAAAAAGTGATTGGTTTCACAACTATTCTACTAACTCAAATAACTTGTTGCTTGGATTTTATTTTATTCATTTAGTGTCCATTTTAACTGCCCTTTCAAATGATAGTAAGTGATATTCTTCAACGTCTGAAATGTTGTTTGCGGTACCTGTGGACCCTGAATAATTTGGGAACCCTTCTACAGGGTTTGCAAAAACAATTTAAAATAATTATTTTTCAAATGAATGTTCTTTGGTGAGTTTGTATATGTGTTTGCATGCGTAACAAATTTTCCTTTATAAACTGTAAAGTAGAATAAAAGTCAAACAAAAGTAGGATTAATCTGAATATATCAAAAGAAAATATTCTGTCAAAGTGCTATGCTTTTCAGATAATGTTAACCTTCTTTGTACATATTTCCATTAATCTCTACAGTTAAAAAGCTTATTGGAAAATTTCCTTTCTTGGTGAAACTTAATTTGTTCAATATGCAATTTTAAGCTTCTTAATAAAACCATCTGTTATACAAAATAATCTTCCTGTTTACTAAAAATTCATTTGGGAAATATTTGGAAAGTGTCCACTAGCTATAATTTTCCTTGTCTTCTCCTTTTTACCAATATCCTTTGAAAGCATGCATGAAGATTTTTCAAAATGAAGGTAATAAGGACTTCCCTGATGGCACAAGGCGTTAAGTCTCAGCACTATGAAGCTATCTGCAGCCACTGCAGCATGAGTTCGATCCCTGGCCAGGGAGGTGATCCATATGGTGCAGCAGACCTCTCCTGTCTCCCCGCTACTCCCCTCAGCAGTGCATTTCAGTCAATTTGCCTTTCTGTTCCCCATTCTATCTCTGGTGAATATTCTCACCCTCTGTACCTCTGGCCTGTACCCTAGCTATTACATGCATAAATAAATAAAATAAATCTTTTTTTAAAGATGCAAAACATCTAAAAGAACATAATATAATAAGTGAGGTGAGATAATATAATATGACGAGTTACATAATGATCAAGCCACTTTGATATAGATAACTAGGTTGTAAAATAATAATAGATCCAAAGGCAATATTTGTGAGTTGACAAGTAGTCTCTGAGGTCAATTAGCATAAGAATTCTAGTTAGATCTTTACTTATGGGCAGTTTTAATTGAGACTATCTATTGGTCAGTTGTGGGAGAAGTAAATAAAGATATAGATTAACTGAGCTAACTTCACACCATAGCAGTAGAACATTCCATGTGAGAGGATGTCTTACTGTTGTATGGTGAACAATTGTCCAGTTCTTTGGAAGCCATATCTGTTTTGTGTATCTTCAATCTATTTTCAATAATTGAGATGTGTGGAGAACGTCACTATACTTTGTAAACTGTGTCTAACACATGGAGCAAATTTTAAAATTTCCTTACGTCTAGCTGTACATATACAATAAACTACATTTGTTGTATAAGTTCTACAGACTGAACTAAGATAACAAACAACTCAGGTCTTGCTCCCAGTGTAATGATACTTGCAAGATCAACTTTATGTCCTGTCAGAAAAGCATTAGACAAAAATTAACTAGAAAATTAATATTATTTTCTCTTTCACTGGATATTTATTTATTTTAAATTAAGGTAACATTGATTTTCAAAACTATATATGTGTGAGAAATGGGGCTCAGTGGACTATGGTGAAAAGTTTATTTCTATAATTAATATATTTCTTCAGACTTTTTTCTGTTAACTGATATCAACACTATGATATTGTCTCATGTTTCATGTGCAGAAAAGTCCAGTGATTATTCTATGAGATGACAGGTACATTTACAGGTTGATTAGTATAAAATATTTGATTGACAAAATGGCACTGTTTGGAATTAGACAATGAAAAGCTCTATGTATGTGGTCATTCAAAGCTCTGATGAGAGAATTGCACACTTGAAACCATACTTAATCTTAACCCTTCAAATCAGAGATGCTTCTCTTCATATGTTTCTAAAGAATTCTTTAAACATGCTTTGTATGTTCAGGTTTTTTAACTGTAACTCTTCTGGAAGAATCTGTCTTTACCAGATATGTCCAAAGTGCTGAGACAGTGACATCATTGCCCTTACTTTTTGGGATAATACCCAAGACTCAACTTTTTAGTTTTTATTATTCTAAAACAAAGAAACTTTACTTATTAACCAAATAAATTGTTTAATGCTGATTTTTAAAACTCTACAATCTTCATCCCTACAAACTTTTATAAATTATGAAGTGTCTGGACTAGTGAAACTTGTTTTAAGATTTTACATAGTGATAGGGTCAACTAATCGACAGACTCAAAGTAGCTTAAAGAAATTTTGACCCTACTTCTTTGAACCTCTATGGTCACATGTATAAAATGAGAACAATAAAATCTGCCATACCAATATAGCCTCCCTGAATCCTAGATTATGAAATTTGGAAATATCTCCCCTAAATCTTCTCACCTAGCTAGTCCTATTACTTCATGAGTGAGTTGTGAATTTCAAATGGACCTTGTAGATGTATTTACAAAGATGGTAAAAGGTATTAGTATAATTAGTTCCCTTTTTTATGTGAATGATATGGTTACTCACTGTTCCAAAGTAGTCTCTTCACTGTTTACTTAGTGTCTATCTTGACTGGAACAACTGCTTTTTAATTACTCTGAACTTTCTATCCTAGGATCTAAGCAGAATAATAGCCAGTTGTTTTATTTTCTTATGCCTGCCTCCACAGTTGATGGATATCCAGTGGATTAATACCCAGAAAAATCTAACACATACCTCAACCAGGAGTGCACTTCCTTATTAGACCTATTTCAGGTGTCAACCTCCTTGTAGAAAAGTAGTATATCTTATCTGGAATAGCCTTGAAAGATAATCTTGTCTAGAAGCTTCCAAATAACACTCTGAAAACCAACTGCATCTGAATTACCTGGAAGTCCTTAAGCAAATGTGGCTACCTTTTAGTTGTAATAAACATCTTATTATGAAATATTCAAATATAAATAAAATGAAAGTATATCAGAAAGAACCCCCAGAAAATCACCATGCATCTTCTATAATTAACCACCCATAGTCAGTCTTGTTTCATTTCTATTTCTCCAACCAGCCTTACATACACCCATAAGAGTTCTGAAGCAAATTTCACCCATATATAATATAAAATGCAAATACATAATTTTTTTTTCAGCTACAAATACCTGGGATTTTTATTCAGTGGGTTTGGAACAGGGCCCAGGAATTTGTAACTGTAATAGGTGAACTTGATATGCAAATTTGGCAATATCTGCATTTGATTCTCCTTTTAATATAGAGAGAAATGATCTGTACAGTGAAGTCCCTAGCTGAAGTTTCCCAACTTGCTCTGTCACAAAGATAGGCTAATACTTAGAAAAGAGAAATATTCTGAAGTCCATATGGAGAAGATATTATTCGATTGGTAAGTACCATGAAAATCATGAGCTAGTTACCAGGAAGCAAGGAAGCAACTTTCTGAAATGTCAACTAAGCAATGAAGGTTTCCCAGCCTAGACTGAAGTTTCGTGTCTTAGAGCTCAAGCCACCATTTGACTGGATTATTCATTGAGAAGTTAAGCACAGATAGTCTTCAGAGAGTTCATGTAATATGGAATTAACTTCATTTTAAAATTACTTGAACCTTTCAACTAAATGTAAACTTTTGAAGGGTAGAGATCGTGCCCTGTGTGGCTCCATATCACAATCCTACCTACTCCCTGCAGAATCCCTGTGGTGTTCTGTCACATGATAATTTACTATAGTGTACTATTTTTACCATCTCCATGCCACTAAGGGATATTTTCACCACATTTCTCTATTAATATGTTAAATGTAGTGATATGTATATGTTCCTCACTAAATACAAGGACACTCACGTGTTGTAATTTGAAAGGTACTATTGAAGTGTGCTGGATCAGAATAATTTGAGTAACTAGTAATTTTGTCTGGAATTACCACTTCTATTTACTTCTTTAAGTGACTGGATTGAAATCATAAGGTTCAAACAGGAATATTAATCTTTTAATCATAAGTTAGCTGTTAAGAATGATTGCACTCACAACACAGGTACTTTTGGTGTCATAAAAGGATCTTACATTTTGCTTCAGCTGGCTACTTCAAGGGAGATTTTCTAGTACAGATCAAAGACCTTTGAGTACCCAATCGAAGGAAATGGGTTTAATGAAAAGGGGCACAGTATAGCATAGTAGCTCAAAATGCAGGTTGTGTAGTAAGATGGATGTAAATCACAGTCCTGGCTCTTCCATTTACTAGTTATGTGAGGCACTTATCTTTCCTGAGATTCGTTTCCTTCATGCTTAAAAGGCGTAAATAATGGAACCTACATTGTTTATTCATTCAACAGACTTGAGAACTTTCTATGTGCTAGGTACTGGGGATACCACAGTAGCAAGACCAATAGGGTTTTGTAACCATGAGCTAAAATTCTATATCTAAGTTTTGTGCTGCAACTTAAATGAGATAATACACAGGAAGAACCTAGCATGGTGGCTCGATCTAGGAAACATTATAGATAGTAGTTATCTTTATGATTATTATTATCCAGGAATAAGAGTGGATGGAATCACAAAAAGATATTTCACAACTTTCCCAAGGCTCATACAATATATATAATGGTAAAGAAAATCTATGGCCGAAATCATCAAATCATATAGGAAGGCTAAAAGCAAGCCACAAAAGAATATTTGAGGAAGAGAGAAAAATATTCCCTAGCCAAGAAGATATTTTTAACTTTGCTGAAAACCAGAGCATAAGAAAATCTTTTATTCCATCAGCAAATGCTATGTCAGAATATATGAAAGCCAGATATTCACATAGGTGTATGTAATAACTAGAGCAACAGAGGTACAATAGTGAGTTTTATGTAGTTGAGGCCAAAAGTCCATGTACTTTAAGGACTAACATATGTACAATTATGGACAGAGAAGGTGAGAAAGCATCAACTGGCCTAGTATGGGGAAATGATCATTTGGTAGTGTCTAGAACAGAATCTAATATACAGCAAATGAAAAATAGTTACAAGTTGATAAATAAATGACAATAGAGGAGGAGAGTTACAGGGCATGCCTCTGAAGGCAGTAACTGAAAACACAATGTAACTTTCTAGGGAGGTATGGTGACCTTAGATCTGGTTCAACAGCAATCAATAGTGGTGAGGTTCAATCAGAAAGGTGAGATAGGAAAGCAGCACCCAGATATCCAAGGGTCATGTTAACCAAAAGAGAAAATGAGTCTAAAACAAAGCACTAACTTTAGTCCCCACTGATTAGGATGGTTGAAACTTTCTAATATTTTCTAATGTTATTTTTTGCCCTCATCAGGGCTAGCTTAATAACTTGGCTGGACGAAGTCTGCACACCAGCTGCGCAAGCCTGACATCAGGTTTCTTTGTTTTATTTCTTGCCTAATAAATGAAGAGAGAGAGAGCTCACAAGCTATGGGGTTAAGCATAGCAGGTATATATAGAAACATCTGAACACAAAATAATATTCTCACTCAAACATTCAGACATAGATACACAGGCTCATATTCAGATCCACATTTAAGAGTCAACAGGCAATCATTTTTATCAAGAGACTGCTTATTCCTACCTTCCCTTAATTTATTTAGTAAGCTAATACTTATGCATAGCATAGATTCATGGTTTAAAATAAAGAGCCACTGAATAAATCTAAAGATGAGTTTTGAACAGGTTTTTGCCTATGTTTTTTCTCTTCCTGAAACTGACTAATGCTAGATTCCAAAGGTCACTTGTCTTTGGCAATTACTCTGAAGTGCTACATCCTACTTGCAGCCTTTTAAGCATTCTAGCCTAAAGAGGATTCATTCTTTTTTCTAGGAAATAAATGTGAACTGTCAATCGAATACCACTAATAAACGTTTCTAATTGATGTTTGAAGGAAGGGAATTTTTTTTTTTCCCTTAGCCATGCTGCCTTTGATCTTGGTCAGTGGCCTGGTTGTTTATTAAAAAAAAAAATATTTGTGCATTCATAAAGTGTAGGAAGAGAGGTAAAGGAAAATACTTCACTTTTCCTTTTGTCAAACTGGATAAAGGAAACATTCAGTACTGAAAGGTTTTTCATGATTTAATGCTAGTTTATTAGAAATAGTCAAATCAAACACAGATTTGGATGTCAGTTTCACTTTAAATGAGATAAAAATATCTTCCCCAATCAAATGCCTGAGGCCAAATTATGTGTTCAGAAGTCTGAATTTTGCTCTTCCCGCTGCCTACTTTTATAGTGCCCCAAATTTTTTAACTGTAAAATGGGGAATACAGCACCTACCTCACAGATATTACTATGAAGAGTAAAGTAAATAAGATAAACATGTGGTTCTTTGGTGGAGGGTGGAGGGTGGGAAGACAGTATCTGATTTCAAAGCCAACTGAAAAGTGAACCTTCTCAGGTTCAAGGTGAATGAAGATAAAAATATCAGCTTCATTACTGATAATCCTAAATCAAGGATATAACTGATATTCAGTCAATTGTCGTAGTAGATAGTCCTTGAGATGGCTCAAACTAAGAAGGATTTTGGGTCTAAGAACAAACAGATTAGCCAGGAATGTTCTCTCACTTCTACCCATTTGCAAAACATGGACCAATGGATCTATTCAGAGAATTCACTCTTCCTCCCAAGGGCAATATTGTCACGATTCTGCATATGAAAATACATAACCAAAGTAAAACTTGAATCTTGGATAAACAATAACTTCAGTATAAATATATCCCATGCAATGTTCAGGGAGTATTTATTTTACCAACATTATTCATCACTTACCTCAAATGTAAATTTAATGGGGTGTCCTGTATTTTTTCTGGGAACCAAACCCATGTGATAAAAGTGAGTAAAGTTGGGAAGAGAATTCAGGGTTGTTGCTCTAGTTAGAAGAGGCATTACCGACAAGGCTATGGAATGGACGGTCTGTGTAACAGCCATACAGTATGGAGTAGAGTACCTAGCACACAACAGGTGATAATACATGTTATTGTTGTTCTTCATGCCTATAAGAACCTTCACAGTAAACTCATTTATACCAAGGCATTTATTTCTTACTGTGTTGCCCTTCTAGAAGTACTTTTACTTTAAATGAGGTCCAGGAGGAGATCAATGCTTAACCTACAGAAATTCTTCTCTAATGATTGATTTTCAACCTTGACTGAGCATGAGAATGCCCTGGGGAGCTTGTTAAAAATACAAATACCCAGCATCCCCCTCCCCAAGTTTGATTCTGGGGTAGGATCTAGGCATTTGTATTTTTAACAAGCTTCCTTGGGGGATTTTGATGCACAGCAAAGTTTAAGGCACATCATTTTTAACATATAAGGGCAGTGTCAGGGAGCAGGATATGGGTGTACTCAAGGAAAGGTATATGCCTCTATGCAACAAATTACTGAGGAACTATTATGCCATCACATGGGTCATTGATTTAGAACTGTTGTGAAAATCATGGAAGCACCCCATCCTTATATGAATGGGTATAGGCCTAATCTCCAAGAGTAAAATTATGAGTATTGAGTTATCAGAATGAAGGTCATTTTAATGAGGGGGTTCTTCCAGTTCTTCTCAGTCACATGAGTATTATGAGAGACTGGCGCTGAGAGCAGATCTGGTCAATCAGGATATTCCTTCTCATTGTAGGTTATAGTCCAATGGGAACGGGCTACAGGAAAGGTAAGTAAAGGCGGTAGGGGGTGAGGAAGTAGCAGAAAAGAAGTATGATGGAATGCTTTACAGAGAAGGTGAGATCCTTAAAGGATGCGTAGAAATGTACCAAGGAAAAAGGTAGAGAAAAGACTAAAAAGGTAGAGGCACAAAGACTAGCAGACATGAGACTAATAGAGGGACTAAGACACTTACATACACTAAGGAAAATTTTCAGAATAAAATATAACTATTTGTGGTAGAAAATGAAAAAGAGAGACAAAACAGGCACACAGACAGAAACTTATATATATATATATATATATATATATATAGTTACATTGATAAAGAGAGATCCTGAGGAAACAGAAAAGACACAGAGAGGGAGATACAAATTCAGATTATAAAAAACAGTCACAATCATCCAGGATTTTCAGTGTTATTCTAGCATGGCAGCCCGGTGAATCAAAACAACCAATACATATATTTTCTCAGAAACCAGCTCATAGCTGCAGGAAATCTGAATGTGTAGGAAATGAACACCACATTTGCTCATCCTTGGTGACATTTGCTACTTATAAATGGTGTTTTGAGGAGAAAATATTGATTATAATTCTAAAAATAGGCATATGCATCATTAATATACTTAATAATTAAGCGTAGCATCATAATATAATATTTAGAAGGCAGGCAGTCTTTTTCCTGAACTTTATCTGAAGGTAGAATATCAAATGGCTACCATTGCAAATCTCTAAGACTACCCTCCTCATTTGTTGCTGTTATTTGAATTCATTCCTTGTTTTAATGAGACATTTGGAAAGCCCTTTGCAGCTGATAAGCCCAACCATTAAGTGTAGTAGATTTGGCTTCTGCTTTGGGCAAAGTTGTTGAGCACACCAGCTTCCTGGAAGAAACACAGTAAAAGGAGATCAATTTTACTTCATGGTGCTTGATATCACCTGAAGGTCTTTTCCCTTCTGTTTCTTTTTCCTCTTTCTTTTGAATCATACATTCAAATAACCACATGTGTGAACATTCAAAGGAACACATCTCAGCATGTCTTTGTAAAGGTACAGAAGACAATATGGCATTACACATGCTCAATATGCTGTTTTGAATTCTCTAGAACTTTGTTGCTCCAAAATCAAATACCTTCAAATAAAAGGAAAGTATGTTGCTCAGTCAGAAACTTGTAGGTGCCAAGTTTGATTTCTCTTCTATATCTTTACATTTTCAGCATCTACTTTGCAACCTGAAGTGTAATTTTTTTCTTTTTTCCTCTCCATTTGGAGTTCAGAAAGTAAGCAGCAGGCAACAAATCATGGTATCTGGGGAGAGGCAGTGGGAGATTTCTCTTTGGAAGGCTTATATTACCAAAGTCATAACCCTAGTAGGGGAAAGCAGTGGATTATAGCTGGTATATGCATGATAGCTCAGTGGAAAAAAGAGAATTGGAGGGTTTGCCTGTATTCCCCTCTCTCTTGACTCAGAGAAAGAGGTCACTCTATTTGCATATGGGCATGTAATTAAGAGTGCCTTAAGCAAAATCGTGACTACAAAGAACCTCCTACTGCTTCCTTGTCACAAACACAATGTTTCATTCCTGAGGAATGTAGGCAGTTCAGCAACCCTTTCCCAAAGGCTCCTAGAGACTTATAGCTCCTACTAAACTGACAGCAGGGCCTGTAATTCTTGTTTTTGATAATTACTAAACTCATCACTCATTTTTTCTGTTACTGTTGTAGTTGGTGTTCTCACCCTAATACGAAGGCACACACCAGTGCCCTTATCCCCCACTCACGATCTACTTCTGCCACTTAGGAGGAGGAGAGTTTTCCTATCACAGACATAGCATTTTCAGATGTTCTGGTAGCCTGAGCGATTGATCATAATAATTATTTTGTATTCTCGATTCAAGGTAGACATACTCCTTCAGGCTTGTAATTCTTTAAGTGTTAGCATGTAACTAAGTAGCATGTACCCAGGGACCCCAAATAAATGGGTGCATGCTCCTCACATCCACTGTATAAACACAGAGATCAGAAAAGAAAATTCCCAGAAAGCATTTCCCACCCTCTCATGACAAATGCCCAGCCAAACAGGGTTGGTCTGAAGTGTGGCTGCTAAGGTGTGAATGCCTGCCATAAGGCTAAGGCACCGTCTTGGGGGGGAAAAAGAGGAAAGGATTTCTGAAGCAGGTCCCAGAAAGCAGGGACACAACAAGATACCACATGAAGATCATAGCTGACACTGTCAGCCTTTAAATGTGTCTCTCACCCGTGATGCATCCAAGTGTCTCTACATGTCTCTCTTCCACATGACTGTATGTCTCCTTCCTGGTAAAGAAGGAATTGTCAGGGAAGGCACCGTGTTCCCCACCCCAACTTACATGCAGCTTCCTTGGACTACTTACCGGAAGTGAGGGGTACAACTGAGCAGCCAAGTGAGGCTATGTAACAGGGTGGTCCCAGGAAAAGGGGAAGTTCTTAAAATTCTGGTTCCACCCTAAGTGGGTGGAACTGAGGATAAGAAGATTTTTGCAAAAAAGAGAGAAGGGAAGAAGGGAAGATGGAGAACAACAAGGAAACCTGGATGAGGCACGTGGAGCAGAGGGACATGTGAAAAAACTGTGCTTGCTTTTTGGTCTTGGACTGGTTGGAACAGATGTGGGTGAGAGACCCGTGG
>JAGFMF010011651.1:267048-291313 GCA_019455555.1 Galemys pyrenaicus | reverse complement strand
TTGTACCCTAGTTGTATTAAAGTTCCTTTCCATTAAAGGTTTTGTATGTTTATCTTAATGCGGCGGATGGCAAAACCCATTCAGAGAGGGCAGGCTTGGAGGTTCTGAGTGCTCCTCTCCCTGTCCTGTAACAGATTTGGCGCCCAACGTGAATTGGGACTGGAGCCATCCGTGGTTAGTCACTATTGTACCCTAGTTGTATTAAAGTTCCTTTCCATTAAAGGTTTTGTATGTTTATCTTAATGCGGCAGATGGCAAAACCCATTCAGAGAGGGCAGGCTTGGAGGTTCTGAGTGCTCCTCTCCCTGTCCTGTAACAGCTATATATAACAAGGAAGGCAGCCGGGCTCTAAGGATGAAAAGCTCTTGCTTCTGTGGGTTGATTTGCACCCTGGTACTGCTAAGGAGGAGACATGGATGATCATGTGGGAGACAGGTAGAGACATTTGGAAGAGACATGTGGGTGAGAGACGTGGGGAGATTGACAATGGCAGTTGTTATTTTGGCATAGTAGCTCCTTTTGTCCCAACTTTCTGGGACCTGCTTCAGAAGCCCTTTCCAATGATTGGCCACCAAAAGGTGACTTACACTTGTGGCAAGAATTTAGGCCTCAGTAGCCCTGTTTAGCTAAGCATTTGCCCATGAAGGGATGGGCAATTATTTTTTTTTTTTTTTAACATCCTCATTTGTTTTTTTCACAATATAGAATTTCTTCCTTCAGGTGTGGTCACCACAGTTTTCCGACCCACAGTCCTCCATTACACTTTCCTTTGCTCCTACTTCTCTACTCTATCCCTCCCATTCCCTTCCCCCTCCCCTCCTGAGGGTCTACAATTTGATTTCAAGGGTCAGTCCTGTAATTTCTCTTTTTCTAATTCTTTCTTTGGTATCTCTAGATTCCATGCATTATTCCCCCCTCCCCCACTCTTTTCGAATAATCCTTTCCAATCCCATTCATGTTACAACAAATACTATGAGTTTATTATTTTTCTTTAATTACTGAGTATTATTCCATTGTGTATGTACCACATCTTCTGGACCAATTCATCTGTTCTGGAGCATTTAGTTTGTTTCAATAACTTGAGAATTGTAAATAGTGCCACTATAAACAGGAGTGCAGGTTCCCTTCCAAATTAGTGTTTTTGTGTGCTTTGGATAGATACCTAGTAGTGAAATTTCACAATGATGAAATCACCTAATGCATTGATCAGAATGTACTACCTTCATTAAAAAACAACAATACAGGATTTAGGAGTGAGTAGATATGTCTAGATGATGGGAACCTTGTAACTCATTCTAAAAACTTTAAAGGTATCATTGTGTAACAGTGTTAGGGGGAAGGGTAGTCCTGAATGGATTACACAGATGGGTTTGTGGACTCCAACCCCCACTCCAGACCACCAGTGTTCCAGAACCACAAATCCGATGAGTATCGAAGAGTGGATCACTGTGGTCCCAAAAAAAGGAAAAATTCCAAAATCCTAATTCCGCCCTAAGTAGGTAAAGCTAAAAAAAAAAAATTTTCTAAAAAAAACCAACCAAACAAACAAAAAAAAACAGCAAAAAAACCTAAATAAAGCACGTAAAGCAGAGGGACATATAAAAAAACTGTGCTTGCTTTTTAGTCTTAAACTAATTAAAACAAATGTAAGTAAAAGACCCGTGGGGAGGTTAGCAATAGCAGCTTTCATCTTAATTTTAATTTTACTCTTTTCCTCCCAAATTTGTCTCTTTCTAACCCTTTTCTATAAATCTCTACTAAAAAGCCCTTTAAATGTGTACCAAGTTTTTAAGCCTTACTTTAGGCCAATCCTATTTAACTAAACTTTTACCCTCAAAAAAATAAGTAACTTTAAATGCTTAACTTAATAACTATATTCTTTGTTCTTTCTTTATTGTACCCTAGTTATATTAAAATTCCTTTCCATTAAAAGTTTTATATGTTTGTCTTAATGCAGCAAATAGCAAAACCCATTCAAAGAGGGCAGGCTTAAAAATTCTAAATAGTCCTCTCCCTGCCCTGTAACACTGGGACCTGAGGGTGGAGTTAAGGAGCCAGGCTGGCTATAAAACCAGAGAGGTGAGCCTTGGGCTCTCTCTTCCTTTGGAGCCATCTCCCTTGATTCAGAGCCAGCTCTCAACATGCCATTGCATTCCAGCTCAGAAGATCTGGTAGGATATTTACGGATTTGTCTCCCTCTCTTCCCTTGGTGTTATTTCTACTTTATTCCCCTTCTTTTGTAAAATAAAACCCTTTAATAACTTTTGTTGTACGTGCTTGAAGTTGGGACGTATTATAAAAGTCTTGAGAGGGCGGGTGAGGACCCAGTCAGGGAAACCCATTTTATATTAGGGTTGCCCTGTAACAACAGGAAGACATGTACAAGGTAGAAGCCATGGAGTGAGAGGATCAAGGATGTACCTCTAAGGATCACTCTGACTGTATGTGGCAAAAGCGATTGGAGAAGGACAAGGATGGAGAAAGGAAAACTGCCATTCAGAGGCATTGTTCTTATTGCTATTAGTCAAGACTTTAAGGAGATGAAAACAGTTTTGCCTTTATGCCTGTATTACCTTAGGTTTCATTCCTCTAAGAGAAGAAATTCGGTCAACATGTATTCCAGTTTTAGTTGACAATTAGAAATCAAACAGTATCTGCTTCCATTCTTGAGCCCTGCAGAGGTTAACTCTCCCTGTCAAAACCCCAATTAAGGCACTATTTTTGAGTTAGGAAAATGCAAACGTGTTTCTCATCAGCATATTATCTCTCCTCTGATCTCTCTGTCAATTTTAAGACATTTTTCTTCATCTATATCCTAACAAGCCATAGCAATTAGCCCTCAATAAAGATTTGAAATGTACCAAATTTCAGGCTTTCAGAGGTTTGGAGTTTAATTCTGATAATCAATTGAAAAAAATCTACTTAGTGCTAACCTTTTTTTTTTATACTCGAATTGCTGACCCACTTTGCCTTAGGAACTTTAATATTAAAAAAAGTAACAAATTATTTCACTCCAAGTATGGACAATTTACTCCCTAAAGATTTCCTCATCTGGCCTGCTCCTCCTTATTTGTTAGAAGGAGGGGAATTATGTTTCTTCTGAGTCTTTTTTTAAAGGCTCTAAACCCCTCAAGGTAGAGAGAGAAGAGGACTAGAGAAAGGGAGACTGATGGCACTAAAAGACAGTAATTGCTTCAGTTGGCAGTCTCAAAATTAATTTTCCATCATCTTCCAAGAATTTCCTACCCACCAAAATTGCTACTTATGTTCCACTCTTCCCAAACTCCCAGGGCTGGAACAGAGCAGAGTACAGATATAAAAAGCAACTACCCAGGATCCAGAATAGGGAGGCAGTTAACAGGATTAGTGGGAAAGTTCTCTTTCAGCCTCCCTTTCAGACCTGATCTTGCATTGCTGCCCTCCAAATGACAGGACTTGTAGGATTGTACCTGGGCACTACCCCTCTTCCTTAGAACTGCTTTGCCTCTCAGGAAAAAAAAAAAAAAAAAAAGAAAAAAATGCCCTTTGGAGCTAACTTTCCCTTCATGGGGTCAACAGAACACCACTACACAGCCCATCACAGATGCTGACAGTTTCTGGTACAAGTATGAATTGTGTGTCCTGCAGTGCAGAATGCAATACTGTGGTGAAGAGACCCCGTCTGCAGCTGACAAGGTAAAGTTGATGGGAGCTGCGGTAGTAAAAACCACTTTCCTGGATGGATAGGAAAGTGCCACCCCAGGAGATGATAATATTTGTGAGCCTAACTAACAAGCTTGAATTCTAACATAAGGCAGTTCATTGTTATGCTGCAGAATGTGAAATCTTAATGCTTTCTCTATTCAAACTCATCTTATTTCACAACATGATTTACTGCAGCTCTAAGGAGCCAGCAGAAGGGGAAAAAAAATAGAGGAGGTGGGAGGGAAAAGATAGTTGGGAATGGAAACACTGATGAACCCAGCTTTGCAAGCAAATTTCATTGTCCTGATAATGTAATATTTTGCTTTGATTAAAACTCTATCTTGTTGAATGTGTGCAGTATCTTAAATACCTTTTCTTCACTCCAGTAACTGATTTTTCTGTGGATTCCACTTTCAAAAAACGGTATTGTTCTGTGTGAAAACCTGGGGAGAAAAGAGCGAACTACCACATGAGAGGAATGCTTTTGTCTAAAGACAGGCTGAAAATGTTTGCGTTGCCAGATTCATTTTCTCCTGTTAAAAATTTCCAAGCAGATGGTGGGAGAATTGGTGTTTGACCAGACAGTTGGGCAATCAACAATAGAAACTAATTGTCATAGAATTCTGCAAATGCTACCTATGCTGATATTCAGCAAAACATACGTTGTTTTGTTTTGTTTTTGTTTTTGTGCGACTATCTGGTATTCTTTTCAGAAAGAATAAGTGAAATGAGCTAATTAGGCAAATGTTTCTAGGAAATACTGACTCACTTCAGGAAAACTCACTTTTAAATATAGTCTAACATGGCTATAGAGAGTTCACCCTACATTAGGGAGCTGGCATGCCTGTTGATAGCATCTACTTGGGATTAAAAGTCGCTTTAAAATGGTATTCTGTGGTCACATACTGAGACTGATTTTACTACCAAACTCCTGGGTTCCTGGGATGACTGAATCCAAAAACAATATTTTTTTTTTAACTCAAAGAATCAAAATTAATTTTTCAAGTTATATTATAAGAACTATTATCTTCCTCAAAAGAAGTTGTTAGGATTTTGGATTTAGCCTATAGTCAAGTTTAGTGGATGGATCCCTCCATCTAAATTGCAAGTGCTTATTTTTATTCTTTTATGGATGTAAAAATGAACACAGGGAATTAACTTCTAATAAGGCATATAGTATTTCCAGAAGCTTTTCTGGATATATTCATTAGATGAATCTTGGTCAACTCTCAAGATAAAAAGAAAAATTTTGAGATAATTGTTTTTCAAATTTTGAACAAAATAAGATGCAAGGTTGTTGGGTATTGGCCTTATAGGACTTTTTGTTGTTTTAAAGACTGACTTGGTTTGTAAAATAATGCCCCGCTATATACACTCAGATGGCAGGAAGAGGGCAACAAGAGACCTGTTTCCTGAGAAGGGCAATTAACCTAGAAAATCACAGCTGTGACTAGAAACCTCCGTATCTGGACCCTCATCAAAAATTAACTAAAATTGCCCTTCTTACTTTTGTGTTTCTAGATGTGAGAAAGAAAACTCAAGTAAGCCTCAGTTGTCACTGCAGGCAGTTGACAGACACTTTGCATTATCAAATTATTTCACTACCTCTCTACTGTGCAAACTGTTGGATCAAGAAGGCATTTCAAAAAGTAGCAAAGAAGTCGCTAATCTTTGCACAGGGCCTTCTTTGGATGAATGGTGCTGCCGACTGAACAATCTCCATTGTCTGTATGTGCTGTAGCTTTACCCCTTACATATGATTGTTTAGGAAGCACTGTGCAATAATCTGATTTTTATAGATAATAAGAAATGTGGTAACTCTTTCTATTGACTGAGAAATGCTCATGATATGCTTAACGGGGTTATAATACTTAAAATAAAATGTATACATGCACAATGAGAAAGGAAATACCAAAAAGCAAATATTGCTGAGTATTTAATACAAACATTAAATAAAACCATTTTTATAATAATTTTATACTTAAAAATAGAAACATTGGCAAGCATTTCATTTTCATCGTGAGGACTCTCAGAATATTGTAATTAGTTAATATTTTAATGCATTCCAATAAGATTTTTATAAAGGACAGTCTTTGTACTACGTCATTTTTAGCTTCCTTTTGAATAGCAGGATCAAAGCTACTGTGTGATTTGTCCCTGGTGAATGTCACAGAAATAGAACCTGTGATACAAATGTTAATAACGCAACAGGAATCCCATCTGTTACAAAATCTTTTTGTTTCTTGTCCACTTCTTAGAACTCTGTCACAGATCCATCAACTTGTGACTAGCAGAGCACTTTGCCTTGATTGCAGTAGTTTAACAGCTATGAAGAAGAGGGTACCTTTTTGTGTTTATTCCACTCTTTCTGGTTCTGAACAAAAGCAGCCGGCTGTGCTAGTGAACGGGGAGTACTGCTTACTGAGGGGGAGGAGACGGCGGGAGTTAGAGTGGTCAGGAAGACAATGGCTTCAAGGGACCTCCTCTGCTGCCAGCAGATTCACCTGCAGTATTGGCAATTTCAGGTCAGCTGGGGGTTTCACAGTAACAGCATCACAGCAAAATAGAGGAAGTGGCTGAGACTTTAACTGGAATTGTTCGGCTGAAATAACCTAAAAACAGTCAGGATGTACAAAAACACTTAGGATTTTGCCTCCGGTTTGTTACCACCACTGTTACAGGGCAGTGAGGGACATCCCTGAACCCCCAAACCTGCCTGCTCTATATGGGTTCTGCCATCCGCTGCATCCAAACAAAACATACACTAGTGCATAAGACCTTCAATAGAAAATAATACAATTAGAGTGCAATAGAGAGAGAGAAGGGAGATAGAAGTTTCTATGTGAAACACCTTAAGTTACCCAGCTCCTTGTGGGTAAATGCCCAGCCAAATAGGGTTGACCCAAAGCAGGGCCACTGAGTCCTGAAAGCCTGTCACAAGTCTAAGGAACCTCCTGGTGGGGACCCACAGGAAAATGGTGGAAGGGTCCAGGCAAGGCTGGAATGAAAAGAGCAAAATCAAAACCCAAGTCAAGGTAAAGGCTGCTATTGTCAGCATCACCATGGGTCTGTTTCAAGTGTCTTCTTCCATGTCCCCCAAGTTCCTGATACTAGTCCAAGGCTGAGCAAACACAGCTTCTTCACATGTCTCTCTGCTCCATGTGCCTCCTCCAGGTCCTCTCCTTGCTCTTTGTTCTCCCTTCTCCCTGTCTTCTCTAGCTTCTTTATGCTAGGCTCCACCCTCTCTTAGGGTAGGGCAGGAAACCTGGAGCCTCCCCTTTCCTTGGGGATTACCCTGTTATACAAACATTTTCATGAGCCTCACCAGTGAGAGCAAATCTTTATTTATGGGCAGCTACTGTAAGTCTCATCTGCCCTCACTCTTCCAACATACTTGGGGTGGGGGGTAGATATCTGCTATAGTGAGCTCCAGAGAGCCCAGAAGAGGAGGGAAACCCTCATTTGGCACTCAGTTCTGCCCCATGTTTGTTATAATAGCCACGTGGCTGCAAGCATGAATGTTGCCAGCAGACAACCCTAACTTAGCCACTTCCTCTTGGGCAAGTTGCTTAAATCCTCTGTCATTTATCATGTCTGATTAATGTGAATCCTTATGGGATTGTTAAGAAAAGATTACATTAAAATTTGTGGAAAACAGTAAGCACAGTGACTAACACATACTAAGAATGCTAGTTGCTACCCTGAGTAGGAAATGATGCATTCCTATATCAATTGGGGTTAGCACTATTATTCTAATTCAATATTATGCCTGAGGAAACAGTAAATTCTGTCTCAAGAGGAGCATAAAAGGCAACATGCTGACCCATCTTTCCTTCTCTGTAATGTGAAATATCTAAGTGGAACACAAAATCAAAGAGTTTGCAAGGATTTCAAAACACTTCATCCACTATTTCCAAAACACTGGGAAGCATTTTAAACATGCATATTCACAGAAATCACTTCCAGAATCTAACACAAAAGCAAACCAAGGAATTTCCATACATAAGAAATTCCCTTAAGTGATTCAGACACACACCAGGATTGAGAACCAATGGTTGAGAGTGTTACTCCAATGATGTCCCATTAAGGAAAGAAGACAGACCATAAGAAACTGATATGAACCCAGCAACCGGCAGTGGCAAAGATGGCAGACAGTGAATGGAAGGCTGACAAGATTCACAAAAGGGTAGAGGTGGTAGAAAAGTCACTGGTAATCTTAGGGGTAAACAAGCATTCTGCAAGTAGGGCCTCCGCGATGGCGCAAGGGGTTAAGCACTGAACTGTGAAGCTATCCATAGTCACTGTAGCATGAGTTCAATCTCCAGCCAGGGAGCTGACCCACATGACACAGCAGACCTCTCCTGTCTCACCTGCTGCTCCCCTCAGCAGTGTATTTTAGTAGATCTGCCATTTCTCCTCCCCATTCTGTCTCTGGTGAATCCTCTCACCCCCCTCAGCTAGTCTAGTCTTAAAGGGCTACTACTCCTTTATTAATGGTAGTCCTACATAGGTCTTAAAAGAGTGGGAAAAAAAAGACATTGCAGAAGGTGAATTATGAGAGAAATCAACAGAATTGTTACTTTTTTAGTTTAAGAAATAGAATTATTAAGCTTCCTTTACTTATATGTAAGACAACTGACTTCTCCCATATTCCCATTCTAATACTTGGAAATTGCCCTACTAGACTGACACCTCAGCATATATCCACATTGTGAGTTGCCCTTGGCAATTTTACAGAGCCAGGGAGCCTCCCTGGTGGCGCAAGGAGTTAAGTCTCAACACTATCAAGCTATCACCAGCCACTGCAACATGAGCTCGATCCCAGTCAGGGAGCTGACCCACATGGCACAGCAGACCTCTCCTGTCTAACCCACTGCTCCCCTCAGCAGAGCTTGTTCTGCTCCCCACTGTCTCTGGTGAATCCTCTCACCTGCCCCACACCTCTGCCCTACACCTCAGCTCTTGTATGCATAAATAAATAAAAATAAATCTTTAAAATTTTTTTTACAAAACCAAGTGTAGGTTCAACAGTATCTATTCAATGCTTAGAATTTATTCATTGAGTGTATTGTACATACAGAAATGGTATTATTTCTCTGTATAATAGAGCCTATTTTTGTGGAATACATGTGTTTTCTGCACAACATCTAGTCAATAACTTTTGTTGATTGATTGAGGCCAAGACTACATAGGGTCACTTGATCAACTGTTTTTACAGAATTAATTATCCTATAGATACAATCTTAGAATGTGTCTGTTCTCAATACCTGACTTGACCACTGATATTTGACTTTTAACACATCCCAGAACATGAACTTTATCTTGAACTACCAGCAAACTCTATTTTATTTAACATGTACATGTAGTGAGCCTCAAAGTTTCTATTGCAATGGGTTCTGTCAAATTTTTTTAGTAGTTTAAGGTCCTCAAAAGTCTCCAATTTGCTCCATTGTCATCACCGCCACTCTAATATAACCCTCCTCTTTCACCTGAACTTCTACAATAGGTACCTAACTGGGATTTCTATCCTCTTCCCAATTCTGATATTCACATACCAGGCATATTCTAATCTTATCTTTTTTAATACAAACCTGATCAAGACAACTTATTTTCCCTCTTTCTATAACATATGTGAAAGTTTTAAGATTTCCATAGGTCCATTGAAAGGCATAGGTATGCCCCTCAAATTTTCTTATGTACTGTGCTTTTTTTCAATCTCTGAGTATCACCCATATCTAAAGTTTTGGTTCTTGTTCATCATGGCCATGATTTAGGGTGCACATATAATTACATGTTCATTCCAACAGTGGTCAAATGACCATGCTATTTCACAAGCTATTTCTTAAACCTTTCATTTTTAGCAATTGCCGTATTTTTTATTCAAATATGCTAATTTGATGATAATTTGGCTGTCATCATTCTCCCAATGAGAACATACATTGCATAAAATTAAAGACTGTTCCTTTAGGGTATATTATAATGACCTTATATATAATATAGTCCATAAATACTTACTAAATGAATAGTTTGTATATAATCAAAACCCATCTCTTTAGTCTTCCTCCCCCAACTTCCTGCAAATTTAATACATATCTACGCTTCCAGTTTATATTCCCATCAACAGTGTATAAGTGTTCCTTTTTCTCAACATTCCCACCAATATTTATTTCCGGTCTTTTTGATATGGCTCATTCTCACCACTATTTAGTGGTTATGCACTGTGGTCTTGATTAAATCTACTTTGAGTCACACACTTTCTGAGAATCTGATAAGCATTAAAATCAATCTTTTCATGACTCCCCCTCCATGCGTGTAACATTCCCATATAAACACACAAATACTGGTGTTTACAATTACAGCAATTTTGTGCAGCCCCTAGAAAAGTTCCTGAGGTTTTCAAAGGAAGGATTCTTCTCTGCCCCCACTCCAGATACTTAGTGATCTAGCTAGAGACATTTCAGTGTCATGTAACTCACTGCTACAGTTTGTCAGTAGTTCCACACCAACAGATCTTTACATATCATGCCTCTTATTTTTATATTTATCCACCTTGAAGCATAAATGAAGTATTTTTCTAATCTGGATTAGTAGGCAAAGCATGCTCACTGATGGCTATGAAGGAAACCAACATGAATCTCCGAAAGTCAGTAATTTCCCTCTTTTCTCCTCTTCCCATTTCCCTTACAATCCCATTTGAAAGAGATCACTTTCTTCTGAACTACATTGGACAGAATATGTTTCTCTTCAGATTGCATAAGTTTGGCCCATATGAAATTGCTATTAGTCTACCATCTTTGGCTTGCAAATGTGCCAACATCATATGGTCCAATCTAAGATGACTCATGAACAAAAAAAAGAAAATTAATTTCTTGAGTGTAAACTTGTTGAGGACAAGCATGAAACTTTTCCTCCCCATAGCAGCCCTGACTATAGTTGTGCACAGTGAATATTTATGGAATGAATTATGTCTACTTATTGAGGATTCTTAAAAAAATACTTTTCACTTAAAGAGATACTGGTGACTTAAGGGAAGGATATTTAATAGTAATTGACCCTTTTGGGAGCCCTTTTATTGAAACAACATTTAAAAAAGAGATTTGATGAAAGACACTGCCAAAATATGCATTTCCTACTTTCATTTAATGTAATGAAGACACTCGTGGCGAACACAAATTATTGTGACTTTTTGAGCAAGTGGCACATAATCCAACTCTGTGTAGACTAGAGACAAGCAAATGCAACAGTCAAAACTCCTCCCATCCTTCAGGTATAATTTCAGAATTTCTGAAATGAACTCTATAATCTGTTGGTATGTCTACCAGAGAAGAAACCTTCTAGTATATAGCAATACTTCCTTAAAGAACATGAACTCTTTGCAAACCTAGCAGAGACTGTGTTGTGTATGTTCACATAAGTTATCTAAAAATTTTAGGAAACACCAAATATATCAGCTTTGGGGTAGAGAGTAAATAGTGGTTTTTAGAAGAAGAGTACATATCTTTACTGAGAGATTTATATGCATAGCAAATTTTGCTTTTTGGTGTGTTGGAGGAAGTGGTCTTTGCAAGGAAAGGCAGTATTTGTTCCCAGAATAAATGACCTGACCTATTTTTTTTTTTAAATCCAAGATTAAAGTATTTTTTTTATTTGCTTCTTCACTGACAAAATGATGAAGTGTTCTCCCTAGTACTACTCTGTAGGTTTTGGTGTTATATTTAGAGAAAGTTAAATAAAAATACTGACATAATAAACCAGAAGGTATACCATACATTCTATTTTTAATAGGGGCAAAAATAACATGCAATGAAATGCAGAGATCTTGTGTGGAATTCAAATGATTTTTTTAATAAATTTATACTTTAGTAGCCAACAACAAAATCAAGAGATAAAACATTTTAAAATCCTCAGAAAGTGTCCTTGAGTTCCCTCTCAGTTATATATCTACAACACCAAGAAAACTTACTTGGTTTCAATCACCACAAATCAGTTTTGACAGGTCCATAACTTTATATAAAGTGATGCATATACAGTTCAGGCATCACTTAGTGATAGGGACACATTCTGAGAAATGTGTCATTGAGCAATTGTGTCTTTATACACCACCAGAGTGTAATTACACAAACCTAGAAGGTAAAGCCTAATACTCACCTAGACTACATCTTATAGCCCATTGGGACCACTGTTACATATACAGTTCATTGTTGACTGAAACATTGTTAAATTATGCATGACTATAGTATGTATTCTTTTTGTCTAGCTTCTTTTGCTCAATGAAATGTTAGTGATATTCATCCAAGTTGTTGCAAGCAACTATTATTCTTTTAGGGAGCAGTATTCCATTGTATGAATACATGAAGATTTGTTCATTCATTATGAATCAAAGAAACATTTATCAGTTGATGGACATTTAGGGTTATTTCTAACTTTGGCTAGTATGAATATTTTCTTGGCAGTCTCCTGGGGAATTATAAATAACATCTAAACAATATGATCTAGTTAGGATTATTACCAACTTAATTTCAATGGTATATAAACATTTTGCTCCTATATTGCTTTGTGTTTCATTTTATTATTACAAATTACATCTCTTTAACAAGAGAGCCTAATAACCTGGATTTGGAATTTATAATTACTGTTTTATAATAATTGTCTATTTTTCTTACATCTAGGCACACTATTTCAAAAATACAATATATCTAGTGCATCTAAGTTACTAATATTTTATTATCCCTTTAATGCCAGTGGGATCTGTGATGATATACCCCCTTACATTTTTGACATTGTAATTTGTTTATGTTGATCAATTTTGACATGCTTTATCAATTGTCAATCTTGTCAAAGGAACAGATTTTATATTAATTTCTAATTCACAGATTTCTCCTTAATTTTATTATTTTCTTCTGTTTGTTTTGGATTAATTTGTTCTTTTTTGTATCTTCATACCATTGACACTTAGATTGTATATTTTAAGCTTTTCTTCCTTTGTAATAGAAGCTTTTATAGCTATAAAGTTTCCTCTAAGTTTTGCTTTAGCTTCATGTTTATATGCTGTTTTCTAACTCAGTTTGAATACTGAACTTCCCTTGTCACTTTTTAATGACACATGGGTAAATGTTCCAGACTCAAGAATGTTTTTAAACTTCTAAATATATGGTCATCTTTGTCTTTGTATTTCATTTATTCCTAATTTAACTCCATTATGATTAAAAATGTATTATGGTTAAATCTTGAAATTTTGTTGACCTATTTTATCAAATGGTAACCAGTCTATTTTGGTGAACATAATTATATCTGCCATTGAAAATAATGTGCTCACATGTGCTGTCCTTACATTATCAATTAAATCACATTGGTTGATAATTTTTCAGTATTGAAATTTTATAACTTGAAATTTTTTCTCTAGTGTTTCTATCAGTTACTGGAAGGAGGTGTTCAAATATCCAATTACAATTATAGAGTTTTCTATTTCTCCCTTTAGTTTTTTCAACTTTTGTGAAAGTAGTATTTTAAGCCATATAGATACGATTGTCATGTTGTCCTCCTGTATTAATCCTTTTAATATAATAAATAACGTCCCTCTTAATCTCAAGTAACACTTCCTTGTCTTGAAATCTAATAATAGATGCACAAACTTTCTTACACTTATTGTTTATACATTGTAACTTTTTTTTATACTTTCATTTTCAACCTACATATATCATATCAAAATACAATTCCTGTTGTATTTTAGTTAGGCCATTTTTAATTTTTTTAGATAAGCATTCTACAAATCTCTCCCTTTAGTTGGCAAGATTAGTCTACTTACATATAAAATAATTTATTAAAATGGTTTAATTTAGGTCTACTGTTTTTTTTCAATTTGTTTTGTTGGTCCTTTTTGATTTTTCCATTCTTCTTTTCCTATCTTCTTTATGTTAATTATTTTTAAGGCATTGCATTTATTTTCCTCTAATGACTTTTTAACTGTGCTTTTGTATTTTGTGTGTATGTTTTTGCTCTAGGAATTATGATAAGCATTCTTAACATCTCTTAACCTCTTTAAATTTAATTCTGTAAAAATGTGTTTTCAAGATGTTTTTATTTTTCAGAAATTTCATTATGAAGTACCTCATCTTTTTTGTTTTATCTATTTATGCTTCTTGGTGTTCACTAAGATTCTTAGATCTGTATGTTGACTTTTTTACCAAATTTGGAATTTTTTCAGCCATTATACCTTCAAGTGCTTTTTTGCTCCATTCATTCGTCTCCTTCTGAGAGTCAAAATACATATATGTATGTTAGAGACTGCAGACTTATTTTTTTTTAAAGATTTCTTTATTTATGCATACAAGACCTGGGACACAGGCCAGAGTCATGGTAGGTGAGAGGATTCACCAGAGACAGAGCAGGGAACAAAACAGGCAGATGAACTGAAATACACTGCTGAGGGGAGCAGTGGGTGAGGCAGGACAGGTCTGCCTTGCCATGTGGGTCCCCTTCCTGGTCTGGGATAGAACTCACACTGCTGTGCAGTGGATGCTTCATAGTGTTGTGCTCAACCCGCTGCGCCACCAGGGAAGCCCAGAGGCTAGTCTTATTTTCTTGCAGTATTAGGTCAGAGGAAGGTAAATTATTGCCTAAAGTCCAAATCTGGCCTATATTTAGGGTCTTTAAATGGAGTCTTGGATCTAATTTGAGAATTAGTTTTTAAATTTGTTAAAAGGAAAACAAGATTATGTATCAGCAATTGTAAGTATTTAAGGATTGTAGGCCACATACAAACTGGCCCTTTACATAAAAACATTGCAGTCCCCTTGTTAATACAAGGAGGGAGGAGGGACATCCTGGAAAGGAGAAAACCATAGATGGTGAATTTGCAAATCTATTTATAAACTCTCCTCTACCCCCATGATGCTCAGGCTAGGGGTTAGTCTCAGAGAAAAAGATGTATAAAAGTGATCTGAAACAGTGGTACTTCCTTTTTTCAAGGATCAAAGAACCCTACAATTCCCTACAACTTTTGCTCTCGCTTCAGCTCTTTCAAATATCAGTTACTTTCATATTTTCCTAAGAGTTTCCAGTTGTTATCTGTGGGAATTTTAGTTGATACAAGCCAGTCTTCCAACACCAGAACTTACCAGATAAATTTTTAATTAAATAGAATATAATTATAAAAAGAATGACAATGGTAAAATTAATAGTTACACTCTGTTTATCAAGGTGTTTTATCATAGAGTTCGAGGTTATTCTTTGTCACCTTACCTAAGGGAACATCTCATTCAAACATGTGTCTATATATGAAAACTATCAAAATAATCAGGATAAGACATGTCCATATTTAATGATTCTACATTCAAGTCATAATCAAATAGTTGGAATACACCTCAGAGGCTACACTTCACACAGAAATCTCTCTCACAGCATCCCAGATGGGTGGGTATTTGGACTGATTTAGTTGCAAGAATTAGAACTTTTGCAAAATTTTTAAAAATACATCAATTCTCTTTGATTTTTAAAGTTTTGTTACAGGGCAGGGAGAGGGGCACCCCAGAACCCCCAAATTTGCCCTCTCTGAATGGGTTTTGTTATTTGCTGCATTAAAAAAACATATAAGACTTTTAATGGAAAGGAATTTTAATACAATTAGGGTATAATACAGAAAGGATAAAGAATATAGTTACTAAGTTAAGCATTTAAAGTTACCCATCTCCTTGAGGGTAAAAGTTTAGCTAAATAGGATTGGCTTAAAGTAAGGCTTAAAAGCCTGCCACAAGTCTAAAGGAACTTTTAGTAGAGATTTATAGAAAAGGGTTAGAAAGAGACAAATTTGGGGGGAAAAGAGTAAAATTAAAATTTAAGATGAAAGCTGCCATTATTAAGCCCTCCACGGGTCTCTTACATTTGTTTTAACTAGTCCAAGACCAAAAACCAAGCGCAGTTTCTTCACGTTTTTTTGCTTTACATGCCTCCTCCACACCTCCTTGCTCCTTCTTCCTCCCTTCCTTCGGTCCTCCTATCTCTGCAGAATTTTCTTATCCCTGCTCAGCTCCACCCACTTAGGGAGGAACGGGGATTCTGGAACTTCCCCCTTTCCTGGGGACCACCCTGTTACAGTTTCTTCCACATCATGACGTGACTAATGTAGTTAGACTCAAGATTTAACAGCTGAGCTTTGAATTAAAGACAGTCTTTTAACCTCGGCTGGAATTTGGTTAGTTATTGCTCTTAGACTATCTAGGTGCTGTGGCTCAGAGCTAAACCATATTGTTGTAGGAGATGATCTGGGTGAGGCACAGGGGTGAAAGATTTACCAGAGAAAGAATGGAGAACAGAAAAGGTAGACTTATTAAACACACTGCTAAAGGCAGCAGCAGGTGAGACAGGAGCGATCTGTGCAAAGAGAAATCTGGTGTTCCCTATTATAATGTTTTATGGGGTTGTAGCGGCAGGAAAGGAGCACACTGGGTTATGGATGGTTCTGGACAGACAGGTCAGGGAAGGGAGTCTTGGAGCCCTTGGTTGCTTTTTATGCTTTTATTAGTACAGGTGGCCAGGTACACGGCAGGCATGGGTGCCAGGGGGCCAGGAGGCTGGCAGGCTCCCAGCCCCCAGCGCATCTCACCCTCTTAGCTGCTTTCTACTGCTCTTTGGCCTGTCCTGTTGGTCCTGGCATCCTCATGACACCGCCCATTTAAGCCCATGTTAAACTCAGGTGCGCCCACTTGTGCATGCCCACTGTGGAATGCTCGCAGCACCACAAGTGTCTGTCATCACAGTGGTGGGAGGGTGGAAATACCTGATAGTTCTGACCCTATAGTCCACCCCCTCAGGTTTTTCCACCATACAAATTATACATAAAGCAATGCAGCAAAATACAACAGAATACAAGTGAACACATACACCTAGGCAGGGCACCAACCTAGGGGCAAAAGACAAGATTATTGGCACCAGCAGATGATCCACCATATCTGCTGCCGAAGGCACCAATTACATGCGAGGCGGGAACCACTCATGGCATCTGCCATCACATACCAGGAGCCGTCAGGTTTCCTGGCCTTCTCTGGCTGTGGTCCCAGCCACAAGCCACACACCGCACCCACCCCCAGGATGCTCTCACTCTTGAGATTGGCGATTCTATACTCTTGGGAGTAATCGCCCAATCCCCAGGGTGCTCTGCTGTCACTCCAACACTCGGCTTTCATAGCCACATGTGACACGCAGCCCCTGGACTCAGGCCAATCCTGTGCACACGCACACGGGTCGGGGATCCGTGGATACAAGCTCCACATGTGGCCTCTCTTGGGTCCCCTTCTTCGGCTGTGGGCTCCACCACAAGCCACGTTCCCTTCCCTCCCCCAAGGACAGTTCCTCAGCTCCTCACCCTCACTTAACAAGCGGGGCATCACCTACAGTCGATTTTAAGAAACTCACCAGCCTTCTTTAACAAACAGGCTGCTTACCAGCCACTCTGGGTTTCCCCAACTTAGCGCCAGCTTTTGCCTTCTCTAGGCTTTTTCAGGCTGCTTTCGGCCATCAAGGCTCACTGGCCATGCCTCTATTTCATCTCCTGGGGTGTACAAACAATCATCCACCCCCAGGGTCCCATAAACATAACCTGTCAAAGTTTTCCCAGTCTTCTGGGCGGGATTGTCAGTCCAGGTCCATTAGTCCTTTCCTTGCGTCAGCAGTGGGTTTGCTCTGAATCGTGGTCCTCTTTCAGTCTGCTGCCTCAGGGGTCGTGGGCTGGTCCTCGCAGGCGTCTCCTCCTCCCCTTGAGGTCTTGTCCTGCAGCTCCCGGACCTGTCCACCTCCTGCGCTCCTGTGGCGTCTCTGGCTCTTCCTGTAGCGTCCTGGTCTTCGGCCACCTCCTGTGCTGCCATTGTTCCACCAACGTTACATGTTCGTGGCCTGCCACCTCTTAGTACCTCCTGCAGTCTTCTTAGGGCTCTGCACCTGTCTGCATCGAACCATCTTCCCGACTAACGCCAATTGTAGCGGGAAGGTGGCACAGGAGCAAGGTTTGGGACAGACGGGTGAAGGAAGGAGAGTCTTGGAGCCCTCAGTGGCTTTTTATGCTTTTATTAGTACAGGTGGCCAGGTACATGGCAGGCATGGGTGCCGGAGCGGGGGGTGGGGGGGTGGGGGGGTGGTGGCCCGGGATGCTAACAGGCCTCCCAGCCTCCGGCACATCTCACCCTCTCAGTTACTTTCTACTGCTGCTCTTTGGTCTGTCCTGTTGGTCCTGGTGTCCTCATGATGCCGCCCATTTAAGCCCGTGTTAAACTCAGGTGCGCCCACTTGTGCATGCTCACCTCAGTTTGATCGCAGCACTGCAGGTGTCCATCATCACAGTGTTGGGAGGGTGGAAAGACCTGATAGTTCTGAACCTACAGGGGTTTTCATTACTGGGGAGTCGGTTTAGGCCAGTTACTGCTGGGATGTCTGGTCTTGACAGTTGACCTTTGACACAGAACATGTCCTGGCCCTGCTCCCCTCTTTAGAGTCAAGGATCAGTTTTAAGGCCTGGTTCCCATAGCAACCTTATCAATTCCCTTTTCTATTCAAGCTCCCAAGCCTTCCTGCTGGGTAAGGGGTGGGGGCTTAATTTTAACCTTATTAAATGATACTCCAACACACCTCCTTTTTGAAGAAAATAAATGTGAATGGTACCCTGGAATTTATGAACATATTTCAGTGTCATTCTAAATTCTTAGCTAAGAATTTCTCCAATTAATCTTTAGATTGAGAAAGCAGAACACACTGGATGTCCAATTAAGGTAATAGAAGCACCAGTTTTCTGATGCACTGTCTTCCAGTTTAACTAACACTTGGCTGAAGCACTTAGACATGTGAGAAACCAGAGAATCCACTCATAAAAACATTCTACAAAAAAATACCGATTTAGGCGTGACAAATGGGTAGGGGGGGAATAATGGGGTGAGACTGGAGGCATGGGGGTTAAAGAATTCACCAAAGGCAGGTGGAGAACAGGAAAGGTAGGTTAATTGAAATACACTGCTATAAGAAGCAGGGAGAGACAGAAGAGGCCTGCCAGTGTAGAAGGATTTGAGGCTCTCTTCTATATTGTTTTTGTGGGCTTTCTAACTTGGGGTGCTAGTTTGCACCAGTTATCTTCTGGTGTGTCTGATCTCTCGCACTGGCCTTTGACACGAATGTGTCCTGGCCAACTTCTGCACACCTGGATTTGAGCTGGTTTTCTGGTTTTGGGGGTAGGTCTCATGGCCTCATCCTCAAGGGGACCTTAAGTCCCTTATCTCTTGCAGCCTCCCAATCTGTCTGTTGGGCAATGAGTAGGAGTTTAGTTTTTAACCTTATTAAATGACACCCTGACAAAAATTACTTTTCAAAGATGTTTGCAAGATGACTCTGATATTCCTTTTCAGTCAACTGAATTTTTAATACATGTACAAATTTCAAATTGAAATATTTCCATCATAAGTCTGTCCCTTTGAGGCCTAGGGCAAGTTAGAAATGATTAGGCAGCTTTAGGAAAATAGACAGGTGGGGCCCCAGGAAAATTAAGCTTTGGAAATAAGATTAACAAAAAGGAAAGGGAAGATCTGGAGATGGGAAATATAAAATTCTAAAGAGAGCTAGTTAACACTCTAGAAGAGTAATGAATGGGCATTCAAAAGCAAAGAAGAGATAATAAATGTAAAATAGGGAGATTCCAGGCACTGAAGATATCAGGCACAGTAGTAGGTTAAGTGAGACCACTGAGAACTAACCAATCACAAAGAGACTGGTGGAGCTTCAGAATAATTAGGGAAAGAAGGCATATATTCCCTGGGGCTCAACTCCACCTCAGCTTACTTTCCCCTACCTGGCCTGTTTCCACTGGCCTGGGAATCCCACTGTATTTCTGTTCCTTTTCCCCTCAATAAACCTTTTCTTTCTCTAAACAAATCTGCCTCTTCTTGCCTGCTTATCTAAGCATCTGCCAAGTTCCTTCTGCATCTTTGTGAGACACCAACCCCTGGTGGTCTAGTGGCTGTAGCTCAGCACTGCCACTGCAGTATGGGGTCCATACCTGGCTGGTAGACTAGGCCTGAAAACCTGAAATTATGGTATCATCTTCAATGAAAACATTTTTTATAAACTTGACGAGATGCCCACTATGAACTTTCATTATCCTACATTTCTATCTACCTACTGCTACCCATATGATGTAACAGGGAAAAAGGCCATCAAGTAATAGCTTGTCCTAATTTCATGTACAGGGTTATGTTGTTGTTCTGGTATTGTAATTTTACAGATAAATAAAAGCTACATCTTAATATTTGTCCTTTAATTTCACTGCAAGATACATGGAAGTCATTAGTCATATGAAGATACACAACTTGAAAATACAGTTTTCAGTTAGGGTAATTTATCACCCACAAAAATTCTAGGGAAGAATACGAACTATTTTCATCTGTGTTAATTACTATGCTATCTTACTTTCATTTTCCATTTATGTGCTTGAAAGATTTGCTTGCCCACAATCTCACTCTATTTTCTGTATCTACTAATAAGATATCTCAAACAAAAAAATAAAAGGCTAAGTCTTTCGTTAAAAAGATAATACCTCACCTAAATTTTGTGGGTGAGGAAGATAGAATTCAACCATAAACCTTAGATTTAGAATACCCAAAATCTACCAATCCTAGATTAGACATCAGATAAATATTTAATATTTTTGTTTCTTTTAAGAGGTTGTGTTTGTGTTTTAAGAGAGATAGAGAGCACAGGTGCACAACATTTTGTCTTGCAATATACTTTAAGGCATACATACATGCAAAAATTTTAAGTCTCTTGAAAATTATTTTACTGAAGTGAGAAGCATATCATCTTTACTTGATCTCATTACCAGTAAGAGGGTGTGATGTAAGGACCAGGTCAACTGGGCATTTAAATAATTTCTCTCATCAGTGTTACCTGCAAAATTCTTGCAATACTTTACAAATGAAAGAAAAAAAAAATAAATGCTCCTTTTCATCCAAGACTGAAACAACTCCTCATTGCACCACATTAACAAGTCTTTGTTTGCAATTCAAGGTGGGAGGTGGGGGGATGAGATGGAATAAGTGCTAATTCCAATGGCCACTACCAAAAGAAATAAAATTATTTTAACAATTACTAAAATACACTGACAACATCTTTTAAAATTTGTTCTCAATGCTCAATTTCACACTGACTTGGCTCCATTGTTAGAACTTTATAAGATTCAGTCTCATCATTTGCTTTGTGGGAAGTTCAGGCGTAGAATTAGAGACAGTTTCTTTGACGTTCAGTAGGACTGTTTCCCCCATTGTCCTAATATTGAAGATTCTCTTCTAGTTGATGGGGTTGTGATGAGAATGTTGATGTTCTGATAAGATTTTGGGGTTCTGTGAGTTATCGCTGAGAAGAGTTTCAGCAGAGTACCCCTGAAAGGTCACCTAGGCCCCTCACCCAGGCCCCCAGGGCAGCGGTTCCAAGAAGGGGGGTGTGTTGAAAAACAGTAGCTGGCAGTGACAAGATAGGCTGGCGCTGGATAGCTGCTTTTGATGGAACAGTGACGTGGAGCAAGCAACGACCCCCTAACTGCAGGGCAACATGTGACTCAACACTATTTCTCCTCTCCCCCAAGGACCAGCAAAGAAGGGGCATATAAAAAAACCCCTAGCCTGTAACCTGGGTGCGACTACCCCGACCCCCATTCTGAGCAATCCTCAGAGAACCTTGCCCGGGAGCGTAATAAAGGTTCCTGCTGGTCAGAAACTTGGGCCTCTATGGCACTGAAACCTTTCAGCCCCTTTCTTTGGCACTCAGTACATGTGTTTACTAAGGAAGAGACATTTGCATAGACTCAAACCTGCAAAGGCTGCATTTTAAAAGGACAGGTTTATTAGGCAAAGCAGAAAGGAAAAATGAGGCACCTGCATTAGAAACAGGTGGAGAGAGGGCTACTGTTCCTACTCCTGCTTTTTGAAAGAGAAAGGTTTGTTAAAAGGAACATCTGCATACACACTGGAGGATAGTCTTGGGGGAACTTCATTTTGTCAGGGAAGGAGTAGTTTATATAGTGTTCTTTTTGTAGGAGGGATTAATTTCTTTGTGGGATTTTTATTAATTCAATTCTAAGGTCTCATTGGGTTAACCTTTGTTAGCAGGCACAATGAGGGGCACCATGGGATCCCCAAAACTGAACACTCTAAATGGGTTCTGCCATCTGCCACATAAAGACAAACATACTCTGGGCCTCCCTGGTGGGGCAGGGGTTACAATCTCAGCACTATCTAGCATGAACTCAGCCACTGCAGCATAAGTTCGATTCCCGGCTAGGGAGTTAGCCCACAAGGTGCAGCAGACCTCTCCTGTCTTGCCCACTGTTCCCCTCAGCAGTGTATTTCAGTAGATCTGCCTGTTTTGCTCCCTATTCTGGTGAATCCTCTCAATGACCACCCCCACACACACCTCTGCCTTACACCCCAGATCTTGTATACATTAAAACAAAAAAGAAAAAGCAAAACGTACTCTAGTGCATACGATCTTCAATGGAAAGGAACTTTGATACAATTAGTGTGTGATAGAAGAGAAGCATATAATTTAAAGTTCCCCATGAAACACCCAATTACCCATTTACTTCTAGGTAAATGCCCAGCCAAACAGAGTTGGCCCAAAACGGGGCCACTGAGACCCAAGAGCTTGCCACAAGTCTAAGACACCTTCTGGTGGGGACCCATAGGAAAGGAACTGACCAGCCATGCAAATCTGGGACCAAAATCAAAATACAAATCAAGATAATCTCATCCACATCTCTGTCTCTTTCAAGAATTTCCTTCCATGTCCCCCAAGTTCCTGGTACAAGTCAAAAGTAAGTGCAGCTTCTTAACATGTCTCTGTTCTGGTACCTTCTCCAGGTTCCTTCCCTTCTATCTCCCTCTCTTCTCTGGCTCCCCCAGCTGCTCAGCTCCAGCCTACCTTGGGTAGGACAGGGAACCTGGAACCTCCCCTTTCTATGGTAATTAAATAATGACTGGTGATTCTATGCAGTAACTCCGAAGCTACATATCCCCACCTCCAGTTGGCACTTAGGGACTTTATTTTTTATATTGGTTCTTTGTAATGACTGACAATCTGTATCCCCACCTCAGGTCCTTGCCTAAGGATCTTTCATTTCTATAGATGGTTTAATGACTGTGTTAATTATTCTTACACCCACCTCTAGTTTCTGGCCGCATGGAGACTCCATCCCAAATTTTCTACACTACTCCCCATCACTAGTCACAAACACTGAACTTCCTCCAACACATGTACATTCCCTAGGAATTGGAAAGGGAAACTTGTGTAAGAACATAGTAGTTCACCACCTAGAGTCTTTAACTGGATAGCAATACCTATTTCCAAGCTGATTCTTATAAGATTTGATGTCCAGATATCAACCTAGAGGGCTAGTTACTAAATGCCTACATACTGATTAAATTTCTGTTAATGCTCAAAGGAATATGTGCAGAGAATAGCCAAGAACTGTCAAAACCCCATTAAATATATTATTGATGGCAACTAACACTCTAATTTATAGGAATACCCCATAAATGGCAGTGATCCAGAGTCATCCATTATCAAGCATTATCCAAATGTCCTAATCTATACTTACGATGTTGGGAATAAGCTAAGTATTCTAGTCTAAGGAGACAGTTATCGTTTCCCCAGCCATGAGAATATATACATAAAGCATATCATATTTGCATTGCAGGTAGAATGAGGGACTAGGATTCTATTTACTTCTTAGTTGAAAAAGACAAGGATTCCCTTTGTGTGAGCTCCAAAATATTTAACTATGATGAATACTTACTTAATAAAAAGAATGTTGATTCATGCTATTTTAATGACAGTCTTCAACTGAATAACCTTCTGATGTGAACACTTCATAGTTTGCCTGATATTTAAAATAGATGACGATGAACAATAAATAGAACTTAATATTATTTCTTCAAGAATGTGGATAAAACTAAATATTTTGGGGGCATTTACAAGCAATTTTGATTCACAAGCAATTTTATGGATCTTATAGTATTATTAACATGCAAAGCTTATAGTGCCTGGTTTCTCCCACAAATGTGTGCTGCATTTTACCACAGGCACTGAAAAGTCTGCTACATTTTGCAGAGCAGGAAAACACTGGATCAGTAGCAATTTTTTTTTTTTTTCTATTTGGGTTAGACTTGCGTGTTTCTCATCTGTAATAAGAACTTACCCACTAATATCTGTTTTTGTTGCTTAAAGATTTCATTCTTGGTCTGCCCACATAATGCAGTTAATCAAATGAGCTTACATTTACACAATGCTTCATTTTTATTTTTATTTTAAATATTTATTTATGCATACAAGAACTGGGGTACAGGCCAGAGGTATGGGGGGTGAGGGGATCCACCAGAGACAGAGTGGGGAACAGAACAGGCAGACTGACTGAAATACACTGTTGAGGGGAGCAGTGGGCAAGGCAGGAGAGGTCTGCTGCACCGTGTGGGTCCCCTCCCTGGCTGGAGGCAGGGATTGAACTCGTGCTGCAGTGACTTCAGTTTGCTTCATAGTGCATTGCTTAACCCACTGCGCC
>JAGFMF010011651.1:256034-266953 GCA_019455555.1 Galemys pyrenaicus | reverse complement strand
TTTCCCGCAGTATAACATTCTTAAAGTGTTTTTTGCTTTTTTTTTTTTTTTTAAGGACTCAGCAGTCGTCTCTGAGTCTCAAATATTATGCTTATAATCAGAGAAGAGAAAAGCACTACTTTCATTTTCCATTACCTGATTAATGCAAGAGCCAATACTCCTGGAATGAAATCCTCAACTTTCTTCTTTCTCCCTTTCCCTTACCCCCTTCCCTGCCCCTGTCTTTCTTCTATGCTGGTAGTACTTCTTTATAATGTAAATACCCACATCCTTAGTCTACTGCTCCTTGAATTTTAACAAATGTGAACCTGTATGACTCACTGAGCCTAGGTATAGAAACTTTCCATCATTCCAGGAAATCCCCTTGTTACTCTTTCTAGTCTATCAGCATTATTTTCACTTCTACTATCACAGAATGTTTTTCTTGTTTTGAACCCATATTAATAGAATTATAAAATACATATTCTTTTGTATTTGGCTGTTTTCAACATAATTGTTTTTCAGATTCATCATTGAATTGCTTGTGTTCCATTTTTAAAATATACCACAATTTATCCATTCTATTGATTTTCCAGTCATTTTGAATAAAGCTCCCATATTCATTCTTAGACATATCATTCTGTGGACATATACATTAATTCCTCTTGGGTATACACCTAGAAGTGAATTTTCTGCCTCATAATGTAGATACATTCTAACTAAGATTGTACTATTTTATACTCTCACTAATACTTTATGGTCAACACTTGGTACCATCAATTTGTAATTTTAAACATTTTGGTGAATGTAATATCTCCTGTGGTTTTCATTTGCATTTCTCATTACCTAATGATGTTGAACACATTTCCATAGCTTTCTTGGTTATTCAGTTGTCTTCCTTTGCAAAGTGCTTATTAGAGATTTTTATCCTTTTTAATGGATTTTAAAAATTTTTAGAATTTTAAAAAAATATATTCTCGTTAATGTTCTTTTCAAACTTATGCATCTTGAATATTTTCTCCCCAACATATAGCTGGACTTTCCTCCTTCCTTTCCCTTCTTGGCCCATCTCTTCCCTTCCATCCAAGGTAATGTTTGTTTACATTGTTTTGTAGTTTGGAAGTATAATATCCTTTCCAAAGCTGTTACCATAGTTCACCACCATAGCCCATTGTGCTACCTCCCCTCACTGTGCTAAGCCCTCCTCCTTCCTCTTATCCTCTGTCTCAGTTACATAGTCTGCTTTGAAGGGTTTTTGGGTTTGGCTTTATCTGACCCTTTTTTTTTTTCATTTCTCTATTTCCACATAAAAGTGACAGCACCCACTATTTCCCCTTCTGTCTTATTTCACTTAGCATAATTCCTTCCAGCTTCATTCATGTTGCCACAAATTGCATGAGTTTGTCTTTTTTTGATCACTGAATAGTATTCCATTATGTACATGTACCACATCTTCTTGGGTCACTTCTCTGTTTTTGAGCATTTGGGTTATTTCCATAGTTTGACTATTGTAAATAATTCTTCAATGAATATGCGTAAGGTTCTTCCAAATTGTAACATATGACAGAATTTCCTTCTGTTTTAATAAATATTCCATTTTATGTGTATAATATATATCCCACACTTTATTCATTCTTCCACTGATGGGTGTATGGGCTGCTTCTGCCTCCTGCTTATTGTAAATAATACGGCAATAAACATCAATGTATAGATATCTCTTCAAGATCTTGCTTTTAATTCTTTTGCATTTATACCCCGAAATGAGATTGTTGGGTCATAAACTATTTTTAATTTTATGGAGGATCTTCCATATTGTTTTCCATACAAGTAGATTCATTTCACAGTCCTACCAACAGTGCACAAATCCTCCAATTTCTCTACATCTTTACCACCACTTAGTTCCTGTTTTTTTTTTTTTAAGTATCTTAATGGGTGTGAAGTGATCATTTAATTTTTACTAACATTTCCCTGATGTTGACCATCTTTTCATACATTTGTTCATTATTTGTATTTTCTTTCTTGGGGAAGTATCTATTTAAGCTACTTGCCTCTGCTTTTAGGTATATTTAACTTTTTGCCATGAGCACTTTCATATTAAAGAAGTTATTGGGTAGATTAACAATAAACAGTGTGCCAAGCAAGTTACTGCAATAGGCAGATGGACCAATATTGAGTGGCCGGTTGAGGTTCTTTATGGATGGGATCACTGCACTTGTTTAGAATCAAACACTTGAAAAACACTTAAAGAGGCAATTTCTTTCCAAAGCAAGGTCCTTCTATTCTTTGTGGATCAACTAACTAGGGTGACATAAAGCAGGGTAGGCAGAGGATTAAGCAAGTGAAGCTGAGCTGACAATGCAGCCATGAGGCAGAAACAGCCTATGTCCAAATCCACATGGGATACTTGGTGATCTTGCATAAAAACATCTTGGTCTGGATACTGCAAATGATTGTTCTCTTAGGGATTTTGATATTTATAAGGAAACTTTATTATATAATTGAGGTTTATGACTTTTATCTGGCCAATTCAGAGAGGTAACTAGCTAAATCACCAATAATTTTGTAATCTGGGTTTCAAGAAATGTTCTGTAAGCATTTTAGGGTTCAACTTTGTATAAAATACAGATAAGCAAAGAAAAGCTCATAACAAGGCTTTAACTTTCAAAAATTCACTCAAGAATTTAGAGACTGAGTGAAATGGCTGAGGTCAAAAAAAGTAGATTTTCCAAAAGTCTGACTGGTGACTGTATGAGCAAACTTGGTGGACAGAATTACTATCCTGAAAGGAAATAATGGGGAATGATGGAATAATGGAATAATGGAAATAATGGAATAATGTAAGCTATGACTGATATTTTCCCTGAGGACAGGCTAATATGGTAACATAGGGATCTGAGCAAGTACACTCATTCTGCAGGATCAAATACAACCTGGACATCTAAGGCAATTATGGAGAAGAGATAATGCGTTCACTAAGCAATCCATATTTGAGTAGCTCTGGTTCTACTTCTGAACTCTTTCTTTGTTGAAGTGCTAGATAGTGTAAATGCATGGGGAAAAAATTCCCTTTTCCATCTTTGGGTCCTACTTGGACTGGTTGAGAAAACAAACTAACATAGAGCAGATAAGTCAGAGAAAAAAAAGAATACATACGTAAGAGGAATTCATGTGGCTACCAATTCTAGAGTAATGAGACAAATTAATGGTTTATATCTTGAGCCAAAGAATGGGATAGGAGACTGGGTGCCAAGGAGAAAGGAGAGGGTCTCACGTGTGGACAAGAGGGTAACTCATATGACACAACCAAGTACTCTAGGTGTTTGACTTGCCTTAAGATAAATTTCTCTGGTAAAAAGTGTTATTTCTGGAGATGATCTTAAACCTGGCAATCTTCACTCTTTCAGGTAATGGGAACAGTTTTTCTTGAAGCCGAGAGGACCTCACTTGAGTTTTGCTCCACATGCCACATATTGTAAAAAGCCTTTTCTAGACATCTTGGAAAAAGTTTCCCTGAATTTTTAGGGAGCCCTATTTTTCAAAAGCATATATGTCTAAGACCTTCCCTTTGTATTATTATTCTAGAACTATAATGTCCTGCCCATTACTCTGTTTCATCTAATTTTCAGTACCTTTCTTTGTGTTATTGTTCCATTTCTCTCTTCCTCTACATTCTAATACTTGTCTGTAACTGCACTGTGGATCACATTACTTTCACTCACTATCTACCTCCTCTGCATTTCATCGTGTTTTTTTCTCTCCTTTTCAACCGATAAGCAGCACTTTATGACTAGCTTATTATAACTATAAATTTTATATTTCATTTTCAATCATTTCCTGCAGTTTTGACTACATTATGTCTCTGCTCCTATGTTTTGGATCAGTAACCTTGGTTGGTCTTATAGCATCACGTACAACATTAATATTAACTTCTCTTCCTCCTGAGTTATTTCCTCTGGGAAAAGTCCATCTAATTATTGAGTCTAGTCTCTTGCTTGCTTTACGCAACACTCTCTGCCTCCTAAGATCAGCATCCTATTTCCTTTCTTGAAAGATTAGTTGTCTTTTTGTCTAGTCACAGAGCCTTGTTTTGTACTATATGGTTTATTCTCATCCTCACTCAGTCTTCCATATCTAGTCAGTGGTTATGGATCACAACATTCTTTAGCTTCTGAAAATTTTTTAATATCATTCAGCTTAGAGGCAATATACTCTTTAAGAGTATTTTGATTTTATTATTCCAAAGTAAGAATGTACAAACATTCAATAATCTATAACTATATAACTGTTATACACTCCCCCTTTCCCCAGTTTGGTCTCTCCTTTCCTCTGGTGACTTCAATCTGTCATATATTTATTTAGCACATTTTCATATTCAAAGTATTTAAAAAGCAAGATAATCCTTGGAGGAACCTTCTGAGATACTCATCCAGAATATAGAGGTAGCTGATATTAAGACTGGGAGCAAAGTTCAAGAAATTTTGTTTTCCAAATCATTGTTCAGGACCTTTGGTTTCACTTTCTCGCCACAATTTAAATAGACACCATCATCAATAAATTACTTAGAGTTAGTTTTTATAAGGAAGCTGCCAGAAAGTCTGTGATGTTCCTGATACATCAGATTTGTCTATTATGCCCATGTTAGTCCTCTGTGAACTGCTCAGGATCAGCTGGAAGTCAAACAACAGAAAAAGACTAATGCATATCATATATTTTCTTTTTCTTTCATCCAGACCAACTACAGAATTATTCACTGAAGTATGTCATTGCAACAAGTTACTTCCAAGAATATGTTAAGGAGATCAGGTATATGAGTGAATGTACAAGTCTGAGAAGCAGGGAGAAGGCAAAGGGTGGAGGAATAAATCAGGATAAAGATTTTGTTGCTCTGGTCAACCACATTATTACAGCCTCAAATGACTAGGAGAAAAAAAAAAATCTCCTTTTCCTTAAGTGTTACCAAGGTCCCTTTTCTTTATTCTTAAAATATACTGAAAATATACCTTTTGTACTCCTAAGTATTATGTGACATCACAGCCCTATGCAATATAAAATCATTTAGAATTTATAGTTTGGTTTTTAAAGAGTAAAAAGAGTTATTGTATACCAAATCCCTGTTTTATCTGGCATTTACTATTGTTCTACCACGAAGTAAAGAAGGGCTTTTATATAATGAGGAAAATTTGTTAGCAATTAAATCACTTTCTTTTCTTTTTCAGTTCAAATGCAAAAGGTAATTATTTAACCATTACATCTTAATTATGGAGGTCTCTGGTGATCATTAATAAATAAAACCATAAGTGTAACTGTACACTGAAAGAGCAGCTCAGTCAACACTTTATTGAACACATAAAAATACAATAAACAATATTGAACAATGGGCTCGCCTCAATTCTCTGTTGTCATGAATATTCCTCAACAACTTTACGTTCGTTACATACAGTAGTAGTTGAGAGAACAACTAGGTTAATTGAAATTGAAATTTTTCTTGTCCACAAACACCACTTGTAGAAGACTAGAATTATTTCCTTTTGAGAGATGAAGGAATTATTGTGTTTCTCACTAAAAGATGCAGGCAATTGTAAAATCTAAAAACAGACATTGCCAACAACAAAATAGTTGACCTATGGTAGTGTATCATGAATGGATTGGTGGTGTGTGCACTACAGTGGGAATACCTCAAGGGTATCACAATATTATACTAATTAAAAATAAATTGATAAAATGGTGATTCAACAACCTACTTTCACATATAGACAGATCAAATGAACAGAAAATAAAAATGAAAACTATAGTCTTAACAAATTAGGTCACAAATACTTAAAAGATATTTATGGAGCACTAGACCCCAAGAAAGTTGAATACACATTCTTTTCAAGTCCACATAGGACATTCTCCAGGATAGACCACATAATGGGTCATAAAACAAGTATCAGTTTATTTATGAAGATTGAAATCATATTAAATATCCTTTCTAATCAAATGGTAACAAAGCTAGAAATCAACCACAAAAAGAAAATAGGAAAAAACTCGAATATGTGGAGAGTGAACAACACACAACTATTGGACCAATGATGAAATCAAAGACAAAATTAAAAAAAAAAAAAAACAAACCTCAAGACAAAAGACAATGAAGACATAACCTTAACTGATACAGCAAAACAGTTCTAAGAGGAAAAGAAGCATATAGCAACACAGGCTCACATCAGGAAACAAGAAAGAACTCAAATATATAATCTCATCTTTCACCTTAAGGAAATGGAAAAAAACTAAACAAACAAAACCAAAAGCCAATAGAGGGGAGGAAATAATAAAAATTTGAACAGAATTGAATGAAATAAAAGAAAAAAAATACTGTGCAAGGACTAATGAATCCAGATGCTAGTTCTTTCAGAAAATAACAAAATAGAAAAATTCTAGGTACACTCTTAAAGAAACAAAGGGAGAAAACTCAAATAAACAGAATCATAAATAAAAGAGGAAAACTTACAACAGATAACTCAGAAATTCAGAATATCATAAATGATTACTATAAACATTTGTATGCTAGTAAGTGAATAACCTAGAAGAGATGCACAAATTCTTAGAAATATACAACCATTTAAGACTGAATGACAAAGAAATAGAAAATCTAAACAGACCAATATCAAGTAAAGAAATTGAATCAGTAACCAAGTCACCCTAAAATCAAAACTCTAAAACTAGGCAGTTTCTCTAATGAGTTCTATCAAATCTTAAAAAGATAAGTTAACAGCTATCCTTCTCCACCTCATTAAAAAAACTGAGAATGAGGAGATACTTCCAAATATATTTTATGAGGCCAAAATCACAGTAATAACAAAATCAGATAAAGACAAAGCACAGAAAAAAGGAACTAAAATCCAAATATCCTAAACAAAGTAGATGCAAAAATCCTCAATAAAATCTTAGCAAATCAAATTCAACAATTCATTAAAAGAATAATATACCATGGCAAAGTGGTATTTATTTTAGGGACACAAAGATAGTTTAACATCCAAAAATCAATCATCATATTTCATCATATAAATAAAAGGAAAAATAAAAATAATATGATCATATGAATAGATGCTGAGAAAAATTGGTAACATTCAACATCCATTTATGGTAAAAACCCTCAAGTAGCTGGGGTTAAATGGAACATACCTCAACATAATAAACATATAAAAGCCATATATGAAAAAGACAACATAACATCATTCCCAGTATTCAAAACCCAAAAATATTTCAACTAAGATCTGTTCCATGAAAAAGATGTCTGTCACCACCGAGCATACACCACCAATACCACTCAACACAGTACTGAAAGTCCTAGCTAGAGCACTTGAGCAAGAGAAGGATATAAAAGGAATCCAAATTGGAACACATGAAGTAAAACTATCATTATTTGCATATATATATATAAAACCTTTAAGACTCAACTAAATAATATTGAAACAATAAGTTTAACAAAGTCACAGATTAAAAAAATCAACACACAAAAAAATCAGTGGTCTTCCTATATGCAAGCAATGAGCTATAAGAGAAAGAAGTCAAGAAAAACAATCCTATTAACGATCACATCAAGAAGAATTAAATACCTAGGAGTAAACTTAACAAAGGAGTTGAAGAACCTATACAAAGTAAACGTTGATATTGTGAAGAGAAATAGAAGACACAAACAAATGGAAATATATTTTCTACTCTTGATTGGAAGTAGTAACATTGTCAAAAATTTCCATCTTACCCAAAGCAATAAGCAAATTCAATGCAATCCCTATCAAAGTTTCACTGGCATTTTCCACATAATATTCATATACAATCACAAAAGACCCTGAATAACCAAAGTAATTCTGAAAAAAATATAGGAAGAATGGCAGTATCACAGTTCTACACTTCAAACTATACTACAAAACTATAACTATAAAAACAGTATAGTACTAGAAATAGACACAGAGACCAATGGGACACAATTGAGAGCCTAGAAATAAAACTCCTATCTTTATGGTTAGTTACTTTATGAAAAAGAAGACAAGAAAATACATTGGAGAAAGGAAATCCTTTTTTAAAAAATATTTATTTATGTATGCATACAAGCACTGGAGCACAGGCCAGAAGTGTGGGGGGGTGAGAGGATCCACCAGAGACAGAGTGGGGAGCAGAACATGCAGCAGGGGAGGTGAGAGGAGCAGTGGGCGCAGCAGGAGGGGTCTGCTGCATCATGTGTGTTCCCTCTCTGGTGGGGGATCGAACTTGCGCTGCAACGGCTGTGGTTTGCTCCATAGGGCATTGCTTAGCCCATTACACCACCAGGGAGGGCCCAGGAAATCCTTTTCAATAAATAGTGATGGGAAAACCGGATAGTCATAGGCAAAAGGATGACTATAGAGCACTATCTCACACCACACATGAAAAATCAACTCCAAATAGATAAAAGGTTTGGATATAAGACCTGAAACCATAAATACATAGAAGAAGACAGGGAAAAATACTCCATGACACAGACTTCAGAGATATCTTTGGGGATACAACTCCAATAATAAGGAAAACAAAAATGAAAATATAAACATTTGTGACTCCATCATACTAAATAACTTATGTTCAACAGAAGAAAAAATATATCATAATGAATGGGAGAAAACACACACACACCGTATATTTGAAGAGGCTGACCTGCAATAGCTATAAAGAACTCATATAACAAAAAGAAAACAAATAATCCAATCAAAAAAGGGCAGAAGAGCTAAATTGCACGTCTCAAAAAAAAGACACACAGATGGCCAAACAGGGACATGAGAAATACTCACCATAACTTTTCGTTAGGGGAATGCAAATCAAAAATCACAATGAGATACTATCTCACAGCTGTGAGAATGGTCCAAATCATAAAGACCAGAAACACATATTGGCAAGGATGTGGGAGAAAATGAATCCTCCTACATTGTTGGTAGGAATATAGACTGTTTCAGCCACTATGGAATACAGTACGGAGGTTTCTCAAAATATTAAAATTGGATCTAATTTTTGAACAAGCATTTTCTCTCCTAATTTCTTTCTCTTTAATTTGGATGGAATTACGTACTCTTATGTTCATTGCAGCACTATTTACAATATCCGTACTATGTCAACAATCTATGTACCCAAAAAATGAAAGCATCAAGAAGATATGGTATATATAAACAATGGACTACTACACAGCTATTAAAAAGAGATAAACGCCATTTGCAAAAACATGGATGGAACTGAAGGGAATTATGTTAAACAGAATAAATCAGAACTAGAAAGACAAATAATATTTAACTATGGAATATGGAGAAACAAAACAAAGGATGAAATAAAACCAAACCAATAACAAACCTTAGAAATTTGACTGTAGAATTGAGGCTACCAAGTGGGAAGAAGGAAGGTGAAGAGCAGAGTGAGGAGGGAGCAAAACAGATTGTGGTGGAGGACTATGGGTAGGTTGGTGGTAGGTGTGGTGTGGCAGCATAAGCCTATAGGGTGTGATCCTATACTACTGCAAATAATGCTGCCTTGATAAAATAAAACATTCTTTGAAGCATATGGCTTAGTAATTTTCTTTTTAGCACACATAAATATGTACTCAAGTAAACACATAACAACAACAAAAAATATAATGCAAACCACCACCTTCTCAGATTGCCATTCATTCCCATCTAGTCAGTTTAAGGTCCAAATATTCACATTCATGTGGCAATGATGATTGGAAAACAAATGTAGTTTAAGATATAATACTAAATGTGTGCCCTTGTAAGGACAATACTACCTGTAAATACAACAGGTGAGTAATGATTCACTTATAGCTCACTATTTACCTAGATGGGGTTAGTGTGTTTGGTCTCCTGTCCCTCTCAGAAGAGGTAAGGAAATCTAATATTTTCTGACAATAACAACTTAAACCAAATGAAACAAATCAGCATATTGCAGTGATTAAGGAAGCAAGGACAGCTTCCACTGAATTCAACACTTAGAGAACAAAATTTCTCATTAGTTTCTCATATTCTCCATTCTTTTTCATTTTAATCACACGAACAGTCATTTTCTGATTTTGCTACATGTGTGTTTATTTAATAAATAAGTGAGTTTTCAGAAGTATAAAAACAAAATGAGAACAGGAACCCAGAAAAGGTGACTTTTGTCTCCAATGACTTTGCCAAACAGTGAATTTGAACTTTCATTTTTTTTATGAGCTTGTGGAGTATAGGGAGACAGGAGATAAAGACCAGGACTGACCAAGTTGGTAACCTATTGTAAAATCCCCAGTCTTATGTAAAAATAAGATTCCAAAAAGTTGTCTCCCTATATAAAGATTAACTGGAAATACAGTCCTCACATGCTAAAGGATTCCAAATTGCCTACTACCTCAAAACTTGGTGTTGGATGGTAGGGCAAAATTCTCCCCTGAAAATTAAGTTTAAAGTGGTCTTTTGTTGTTAGTAACCTTATGCAAGTTTTAGTGGGTCAACTGGTTACCCACATAGGGAAAAATAAATTTGGATCTTGTGACCAACAAAAATTGGTCTTAAAATCTTTGAAATTTCCTTAGTTGGGGGGAGGAGCCAACTACTTCTATTGAAATTGGGTGACCTGTACAACTTCTCTAATTTAACAGAACAGAATATTTGCAAGGTTTTGGGTTTTGGTCTTCAAAAACTGTCAGCTTCAAGTCCTTATCTCTTGGAATATTTGTACTGAGGTAAGCTAGCCATCATAAGAAGTTACTACCCTGGGGCCTCCCTGGTGGCGCAGTGGGTTAGGCAACGCACTGTGAAGCAAACCGCGGCCACTGCAGCATGAGTTCGATCCCTGCTGCCGGCCAGGGAGGTGACCCACATGGCGCGGCAGACCTCTCCTGCTGTGCCCGCTGCTCCCCTCAGCAGTGTGCTTCCATTGATCTGCCTGTTCTGCTCCCTGCTCTCTGTGGT
>JAGFMF010011651.1:236285-255768 GCA_019455555.1 Galemys pyrenaicus | reverse complement strand
CATGCATAAATAAATAAATCTTTTTTTTTTAAAAAAAAAAAGAAGTTACTACCCTGAAAATGTCATTCTGAAGAAGCTAGAGAAGCTATGTGGAGGGAGGATGTGAGCACCTCTGGCATGAGATATCTCAATGAAGAAGGCTTCAGTTGAGTCAAGACTCAACTGAACTGTATGAGGGTCCCCAAGTGAGAGCATCACCGATGAACCTGCCAAGAAGCATGGAATATAATTGTTTTAATCCCTTTGTTTTGAAGTGGTTTGTTACACAGCAATAGATAACAAAAATAGATTCCTATCTTATACCACATACTCAAAATCCTTTTCAGGTAGGTGGAAAAGAGCAAAAATGTTATTTTCAAAGGAAGTAATTTTCAAAGGAAAAGGTGAATATTTTTATTCTTACAGGATAAAATGATAAATGATAATCAGGGACAATATATTTGCAACACACATGATGAATAGGAGATTAGTATTCAGATTTTACACACACACACACACACACACATACACACGACCAGTAAGAAAAACAGAACAAGCTGATAGTAAAATGTATAAAATACACAACTGGACACATGGACAAAATGTTGATAAAACCGTTCTCCCTGGTAACTCCAACCTGGAATAAACCAAAGATCTATACACAGTGGAATGTATGAACAAGTTGTATTATATGCTTGGGAATTAGTGACGTACCACTTTATACAGCCAAATAGATGATTTTAAGAATATAGGATGAATAAAGCAAGTGGTAGAGAAGAAAACATGTATTCTTCTCTTTTCAAAAATGAAGTTCAAAATCATTCAACAATAAAACATTATATAGGAACATAAATATTTATGATAAAACTTTGATTAAACTGCACAGGACTAATAAATAAAACACATGATTCAGAATACTCATTACCTATGAGGGGGATAGCGTAAGAGAAGGGCATTCAGGAAACTTTGAAGTTAGTGTTAGCATATTTTAGATTGGAGGAGTAGTAAAAACACGTTTATTGTGCCAATATATTTTATAACTTATTAACATTTTGTAAGTATTATTTTATACCTCCATAACCTCTATTTATGTGTATATGTGTGTGTACACTTATGTAACATTAGTTAATATGGGCAAATGTACCAAAACATTTTTAAAAGGAAATTTTGATGCTTATTTATTCCTTCTTTTGAGAAAGTTTTCTCATCTTGCAATGCAACCATCTAGCCCTAATATCCAGCCCTAATATCCAAGCATGAGGAAAGGAACATTCCTGTTAATAGGATATTCTACCCAAACGGAAAAACAAAAAACTGAGTTTGTGATGAGTGCATGGAGGCCAGAATCTTGATAGGCATATGTAGATGGAAGAGTAGCTATATATTCTGAAAAGCAGGAAATTATTAAGCTGGTGTTTATTTAGACCTAGAAGTTCCCATTGTAGGTCTACTAATTGCATCTCCAGACTGAACTCACAGTAATCATTCCTTCACCTATTTCACCTTAAACAACTCTCAGCCTCAGGGTCACACTGTTTCATGAGAGTACCCTTTTATTTACAATTAGTTCTCAGTACAACAGATTTCCAGGGAACAGCTAATCTCAACAGTTAATGATAGATTCAGCATAAAGAATTCGGCAAAAAGAACCGAAACAAATTATTTCTGGATCACAAATTTGCCCTGAAAGCTAAAAAAAAAAAAGACTGGCTTCCTATAACCTATTTGCGTTGCCAGAAATGATAAATGAAGCATAGATTCCATTATTCATTGTTTTGAGTGAAATTTGTTTATACCACTACATAGCATTCATTTTACTCCCATTACAAAGTGCTAATTTATTATTTTATTATTATTATTTAAAGATTTATTTATTTATAAGTACAAGAACTGGGGTACATGCCAGAGTCCAGGGGCTGAGAGGATCCACCAGAGACAGAGTGGGGAACACAACAGGCAGATCCACTGAAACACACTGCTGAGGGGAGCAGCGGGCACAGCAGGAGAGGTCTGCTGTGCCATGTGGGTTCCCTCCCTGGCTGGAGGCAGGGATCGAACTCGTGCTGCAGTGGCTACGGTTTGCTTCATAGTGCGTTACTTAACCCACTGCGCCACCAGGGAGGCCCTACAAAGTGCTAATTTAATAGCCCTTAGAACCCGTCAATAAAAAGGAGGTGACTATTATCTAAGCTACCTCCCAAGTGGAGTAACTTCGACGGCTACAGGTAGGCTTCCCTCTTATTATACAGTGACAAGGTAATCTTTGGGATAAGTGGCAATGCTTTTATTGTGCTTTACAATTTCCCTAAGATAAACTTTCACATTTCCCCCCCAAATTTTCCTTAAGTCAACATAAGTTGGCAGTCAAATGTGAATTCACCTATACAGCTCATTCTGGGCCTCTGAGCATTCCATATCCATGTGGTCCCACAAAGAGCATGGGTAATTTTTTAAAAAAATATCAGTTTTCACGCTTTAATTGGTAATAAATAAACTCTAAGAATAAAGTCTAGATGTCAGGTTTCTAGACCTGAAAAAGTTGGGGTGGTAATAGGAGGGAGGGTAAGAAAAGACAAAGAAATGAACTCTTAGCAAGAAAAGAACTGCTGGCATCAGATGTGTTCGACTGAACACAGCCAGTGGTGAACCACCTTTTCAATGCCCCCGACAACCACAACCACACTGGTTGCAAACATTCAAGATGAGACTAATGATTTGAATACATTTAAATACACCCAGATTTATGTGCATACCCTGTTTTCTGTATTTAACTCTGCCCCTTTATTATTTTTATTATTTTTTAAAGATTTATTTATGTATGTGTACAAGCACTGGGGTACAGGCCAGAGGTGTGGGGGGCTGAGAGGATCCACTGGAGACAGAGTGGGGAACAGAACAGGCAGATTAACTGAAATACACTGCTGAGGGGAGCAGCAGGTCAGATAGGAGTGGTCTGCAGTGCCATGTGGGTCATCACCCCGGCCTGGGGCAGGGATTAAACTCGTGCTGCAGTGGCTGCAGTTTGCTTAATAGTGCATTGCCTAACCCACTGCATCACCAGGGACACCCTTAATTCTACCATTTTAACTGTCCCTCAAGAACGTGTTAGTGAACTATAAATGAAAGTGACATCATTAGAAGGATCACATTGATTTCATATTTTAAAAAAATCAATCATACTCAAATAACAGCACTTTATTAATTTCATCAAATCACTAGTGACATACCTAATGACTAATAGATGTATACACATTTAGTGAATCTTCCAGTTCCCCTTTTTCTCATCTGACAAATTCTACCACTTCATTTGTAGGGCTAAGCATCTTGGAAAAACTGATCTCATTCTCTTAATTCACCCCACACACTTGGGTCTGGTCCTGTAGGTAATGTCATGATAAAAACCTCTGGCTGGATAAAGATCAACGAATAGCTCACACAGTATTCTTAGACTAAGCTGCTAAGACTATATATTGGTTTTCAAAATGTTTGCCATTTATTAAGAGACCACAAAGAATGTGCTTTGCTGACTGGCTGGCTCTAGTCAGACTTACAATCATTTTGATAGTTTCTCTTATTCAATTGATGCTGTATGTGACATTCTGTTGGGCATTTATCTATGAGTATGTCTTAAAAACAACTGAAATGCCACAAACCTGGGAATTTCTTACATGCATACAATATGTTGCAGCATATGGGCAGCCTAGGTGGCCAGCGATTTGGATAGTGGTCACACTAACTAATCAGAGGCGACTTCACATGTGCTTTTCAGTTACTCTCACACACAGTTCATAATGGGTTTCAAGTGGTGTCAATGCATAAATAGGTTAAACACTGCAATGGCTTAAGGCAAATGACCAGGGAAACCTCATAGGCTAAGTTTGCAGCAACTGACAACCAATGGGACTATCTGTCCTCTTTAAAGCTGTTTAGTTCTGTTAACTTGCTACATAAATTCAGCAAATATTTTCACTAATAGTAATGATAGCTATAATAATGATAATCTCCCAGGTACTGTGCTAAGCCCTTTCTCTTTGCAACAGGGAGTATATCCCCCACCTGACAAAGTAAGGAAAATGATTTGCAGGATTAAGGTTAAGAAGTGGATGAAATTAGGGTGGAACTATGTTGTTTTGTGCTCTTAAAAAGAAGGAGATACTACGTCTCTACTGAGCCTATTTACTAAGCCAGGGGACTAGTCTGGGGCTTTAATTTTATGCAATTAGCTGCATTACATAATATGCTTTGCCAAAAAGCCATTGACTGATGTATTATAAATATTTCCCATCTTAGTTATTTCAATATTTCAATATACCTAGTAACTCTGATATGTGGTCAAGTTTTTCCTCATAGCCTGACTCTATGACATGGGTGGCTCTACGAAAACAAAGAAAAACTTTCAGTGCCATTCTAAGTTTTAAGATCATTGGTTATAACTCAGTGTCATTGAATTAGAATCAAATCATGTATGTCTGTGCTTTCATTGAACAGGCAGCTTTCAATTATCCTGAATGTAGGCAGGGCTAGTTAGTCTATTTGCAGAAATAGACACTAACCTATCAATAGGTTAGTATCTGTGGATAGCTAAAGATGTCTTCACACATACACACAGGGAAACCTCAGTGATATAGACCAAATAAGAAGAAGTTTAGCTCATTTTGTGAAAGGTTTAAGTTATATATTTTTTTAAAAGAATTATTTATGCATACAAGAGCAGGGATGCAGGCCAGAGGTGCAGGGGTTGAGAGGACGCACCAAGACAGAGTGGGGAACAAAACAGGCAGATCCACTGAAATATACTGCTGAGGGGAGCAGCCAGTGAGACAGGAGAGGTTTGCTGTGTCATGTGGGTCACTTCCCTGGCTGGGGATCGAACTTTTGCTACAGTGGTTGCTGATAGATTCATTGTGCTGAGACTTAGCCCCTCGAACTTCACGAGAGGCCCCAAGTTATATTTTTTAAATTAAGTGTGGTTTTATTTCCAATAACACATAGCTAACTGGAAACAAAATACTTCCAAATGAAGTCCTGCTACAAGAGTTTTAATGACTAGGTAAGACTTATTTGTAATGAGCAACACTCATTTGCATGCAAATAATTAATGTATCAAAGCCCTTAAAGAGAGATCGATCCCTCCTAAGTTAAACATGCTGCTTTGCAATCTTGTTTACACTATTACTTTGCTTAGCTAACCATTCATTCAGAGATAGTGCAATGGTAATTTGAATAGGAACTGGGCAGAAATTTAATCACAAATTCTGAATTACTGGGGCCCAAAATAATGAGACTTTAGTGTACAGTCATTTCTTGATTATCCACATCAATGAATGTGACACTGATAATTTTAAAATCATTTCTATTTTACCTGGTATATTATTTTGATAAAAGCTACTTTCTTAATTATATTTTGCTTAGGTTCCCGTTAAATTTGCATTCACATGGCACACATAAATGGGCAGTCAGTGTCAGTCAAGAAGCATATAATATAGAGCTGTGTGAACCTGTCTGGATGAATCAATAAGCATGGCTATTCCAGAGGTTGAGATTCATTTTTATTAGAGATTTATTCATTTCTGAAGCGGTGTTCAACAATCCTCCCCCTAACAAATGGGGATTCTCAGTTCCTAATAAAAATATTATATATATAAGATTATTTGATCCCAGGGGAATCCAGTGATCCCAGAAACTGGATCTGAGACCCTGGGCACCTGGTTTAGGGATATCTTGAGGCTTTAAAGTTTCCATAGGGCTTCTCGTGGACAATAGAGACATCCTGAAGGATAGGTAGGTAGATGCCTTCTGGAATATTCAACAACATGGGTAGGTAATCTTTATCAAATATATTGAATGGTTCAACTGGTATGTTTTAATGAGAGCTGCAATACATTGAAAAAAATCATTCTTAAATTACATGGGTAAAAACATGAGAGAGCTGATGCCCAGATTCCATGATGTAAAATGAGGAAGTAAAAGTAATGTTTTGAAGTCATTTGAGAGAAATACTGGTGTTAAATATGCCCTGTCCCCTTCCTCTGGGTCTTTCTCTTTTTTTTCTTTTTTAAAGATTTATTTATTTATGCATACAAGAGCTGGGGTACAGGCCAGAGGTGTGGGGGGTGAGAGGATTCACCACAAAGAGCAGGGAGCAGAACAGGCAGATCAACAGAAGTACACTGCTGAGGGTAGCAGCGGGCACAGCAGGAGAGGTCTGCTGTGCCACGTGGGTCCCCTCCCTGGCCGGCAGCAGGGATTGAACTCGTGCTGCAGTGGCTCTGGTTTGTTTCATAGTGCATTGCTTAACCGCTGCGCCACCAGGGAGGGCCCCCTCTGGGTCTTTCTTGATGCCTTTTTGCTTTGTTTAGGTTATCAGAAACTTTTTGGATGAGTTGAAATACTGGAAAATAGAGTTATTGATATATGATGGCAGGGGGAAAATTAAGAAGCTCTACTCAGTTACTCTCTCCCTACCACCAACACAAACAGCACATGGGATGGAGACATGTAGTTGACCTTCAATATTTATTCTCTCCATTTCTTTAAAAAAAAATTGAGCTTTAGCAGAATATAGCGTACTACTACATTTCCCCAACATTTCTTGTGCCTCACTAGGTTTACCTGGTAAGCTCTGATCATTGACATATGTGACTTTCCCTGAAAGGAAAATGGTGTGCTATTGTTTGCCTTCATTTGTCTTCCTGCTGTCTGGAAAGGTGACAAGATAGCCAGGTTTAAGTAACCATCTTGGGTCATAAGCATAATAAACACACTTTGGGAATGATGGGGCTAAAATATCGAAGGAAACTATGTCCCTGGTAATTTCATAGAACTTCCAATCCTTCCCTGGATTGTCAGTTTCTGGGTATCTCATGTGAGAGGATTAAGTCTTGTGTGTTTAAACCACTGTTTGTGAGGGTTTTGTTACATCTGTACCTAATTCTGATACAGTATTTAATCAAAGTTTTTCCTTATAGAGGAAGGAATTTATTTGATTTTCTTGCCATCAGATCAAAAGAGCCTGTGTCCATGAAATATCTCCTAAGCCATGGAAATTGTGCTCTCAGCCTGTGTCTCAGCAGCTTCATGCTGACGTTTTACCTTCATGCCTATTTCTTGTTTTGAAAAAACAGATGCCACATTAATCTATTCCTGCCTGTATATTACCTGCTTGTGAATGCTAACTTAATACAAGTTTGCTACTTCTCTCATGATTGCTGTGAAGATGGGGTGAGGAAGGATGTATTCGTGGCAAGACAATCTATGACTATGCCAGAGACCCCATGATTGCTTATTTCATGGCATATACAAGAAATAGCCTGTTAAGAGAGCAACACATCTACTTTGCTTGTAGCTAAATTCCACTCCTCATGTCACCATTCTGGAAATGTTGAGTTACATCCAAATTCAGACTGTATACTATGGGTTAATGGGTTGACAAGTGACTGTGTTTAAATGGTATTAAGGTAATGCATTTAAACATCAAAAGTTTACAACCCAAAATTGATCATCTTGGCCAATTTACACAAGAAGGATCAATATAATCAGCTCCCCCTCTTTAGAATGTTAACAAATGCTTTAACACAACACTCCTGACCACGGGATGCAGATTAAAATTAGATACGGAATTAAGTTCCTTCTACACAGTAGAAGAGTCAATTTGAAAATCCTGATAATCAGCCAGAGCTGCCCACAAGGCTTGGCTTTATAGCATTTAACAAAGAAAAAAGCTTGCTTCCCCACAAATCTAATGATTTTTTTTTTAATTCAGTAATAGGAAAGACAAGTACTACAATAAGGTTTGGGATTTTTCAGAAATCATCACCATTCAGTCTGAGAAGGAGAATTTTGAGCTTTGCCTAGAGGATCTCCCCTCTAACCTCAGGGAAATGCCTGTAAAGGGGAGCATAAAGTTTCCCATTTGCCTTCCCCACTCAAAGGAAGGTCAAGGACATGCTAGATGGGCCCTACCTACAAAAATACCTTCCAAAAACACATGCACACACCCTTGGCAAACACCATACTCATCCTCAGTAGCAGATCAATGAGAGAGGCATGACCCAAGCTCAAGTGCAACTTCTCATCAGATAACACCACACACCTAAAGGTTTCCAAATAAGGCCATTTTACTACTTGGAGGCAGAAAATACTTGTGGGAAAATTATAAGTAGTGTCTTCCTCTTCTTTTGCTTGTGAAACCTCAACCAGGAGGTAGTGCCTTCCTGATCCCTCATTCTTTCCCCATTCCAGTTTTTGCACTGTGACGTTGGACAGCTGATTACAAATTAACTCACACTCATTTAAGTTCACATTTTCTAGAAATATTTACATATTAATGCATTACAAAGGCATTATATTTTCTAGAAATATTTACATATTAAGAAGGTCCAAAGTGAAAAACTAAAGAATCTTAAGGATCTCATTTCAGGTCAGTAATTCTCAACCTTAGTCAGCTTAGCCAGGGAAATTGTTAAAATTGCAGATTCCACGACCCTATCAACAGAGACTAATTTAATGTATTTGGGTGTGTAGGGTGAGTCCAGAAATCTACTTTTGAAATCCGTGCTCCAGATAATTCATGTACAGGTGATCCACACATGACTTTGATCTAGGTGACTGCCTAGTTCTTTAGTTTATTCTGAAAACTATTAGTACTTTAAAAAAATTCTTACAATTAACTGTTTTTAGAATTTGTCAAAATAAGCTTTCTTTACTTAGAACCCATTCTGTAAACTGTTTGATGTTCTTTTCTGGATATAATAAGGTTGGTTCTGTTGGACAGGTAGAAATGATCAAGGGAATAGAGGAGCCCATAACACAACTACTCTCAGTCACAGAGAGTAAATGAGTAAGGTTACTGAACCTAGCTGCCTCTTCATCTCCCTGGGCCATTCTGTTGAGGAAGGTGAGAAAGAGCAAAGCCTTATAAATGAGTCACGAGGGTTGGAAGGCAGGTTGTTGCTGGGAACACTGATAGTGATGAATGACAATTACATTCTGGATAATAAAAGACAAAGATACAAAGAACTCAAGGCTTCTGCAATCCTTGTATTAAAACCTGCCTAAATTTGCCCTCCCTCAAAAGACTTCTCATACTTAGAGACTTTTTTTTTCAGCTTTTTCTTTCAATGTCTACCACCATTTACTGCACATACACTTAATGCCAGGGTCTCTGATTTGCATAGAACACATGAACATATCCTATCCAATCAGTCCATGCATTCAAATAAGATGAGAACCATTTTACCCCTTTCCCAAAATGAGAATGATAAGAATCGCAGAGCAACTTAGCCAAATACACGCCTCATTAAATATGAACTCTAGAAAGGCAGGGGTGTGTCTTTCACAATTGTATTTTGGGAATATAAAGTGATTTGGGGAACATAATAGTTACCCAATAAATTTACCTACCCGTAAGAAGTACTGTTGTGCCAGCAAGCAAAAGGCAGGTCACTATCGATTTCGGCAGATAAAGGAGAATTCCGGAGCCCTGGGTGGGTTTTTCAGGCTTCGATGGTCTCTCAGGAAACCAGGCACACAGGCACACCATGCAAGGAGGCAGGCACGGGCCAGGCAGAGATGTGTGCTGGGAGGTAGGCAGGCAACTGAGTCCACCAGCACCCCATGAATCTTTATGCTCTTTCTTTGGGCTCTCTCTGGTGTTCTTTTGTGGTCTCACCTTCTCTGTAGTGACGCCGAGCGTCCTCTCAGCCATCCTTATAGCCCAGCCTCTAGGCTCAGGTGTGCACACTTGTACATGCATGCGCAACCGTAGTCAGGGTGTTCACAATCAGGCATGCGTGCCCTGCACCCACATGCCCAAGTGCCTTCTGCATTAACATATTCAAGGCCGCAGGTGAGAGCCACAAAGGCTAGTGGCATAAAAAACCGTATTAATTTATTTACCCTACAGGTACTTACCTATATTTTTGTCTAGGGTTAATTATTTATGAAAACAGAACAATTTATTTGCTCCCTCAAGTTGGGTTAGGCAGAGGGCACTTAAGACATATAGGAAATCTCAATGGCCCTGAATGATAGCAAATATGGACAAATCCCAGGGGTACTAGAGTCAGAGAATCTGTTTCTATCTCTGGTCTCGCAGACATGCTGTGCACCTGCTGTCAATATCATGTCTGCACATAGAAGCCTTCACTGAAAGTTTTCACAGCCCCTCTTCCCTCATTACATAAGCTTTCACACTAATTTGGTTTGCTTTGATATTAACCCTAACTTCAACTTCACAGAAACTAGGTAAAAGAGCATCTCTTGTCCATTTCTATGGTAATTGACCTGTTTTCCTTCCTGGGTCCTATTAGCTGTGATAGAAGATGGAGTCACCTGAGCTACCCCTACCACCTGGGTCAAATTCCCTAAAGAGTTATGTAGAAAAGGACAGCTCTAGGTTAGGCAGGGAGATAAAGATCCAAGAGTGGCACTGAAAGAGCTATGTTATTTGCTAGAGGTCTAGGGGACAGAGATGGCACAGTTTTTCTGTAAGAGGCCAGATGGTAAATATTTTGGTCTTTCTGGTCCAGACAGTCTATATGGGCAACTACTTAACTTTGGGATTGTAGTGAAAAAGTAGCCTTAGACAGTAAGTAAAAGAATGGGCAAGGCATTGCTCCAGCACCATATAAAATACAAACAAGTGGCTGGCTTTGCCCTGAGGGCTGTAGTTTGCAGACCCCTGTCCTAGGATTAAGACCTCACCAGGAAATACAACACTTGTTCCCATTTGCATCAGCTTAGTTTCTGGTTCTCTAGACCAATGATGTAATCTTACTTTTACTGTTTTTTTTTAAAGCAATCAATGAATTGCTATGACCTAGTTATTAAGATGCAGAACATCCTGTTAAACAGGGAATGTAACTGTTAAGTGCTTTGCTGCACTATAAGGAGGGCATTTTAAGGACCGAGACATACTTAATTTGCACAGCTTAAATGAGTGAGTGGTTATACCAGGCTAGTGTAATTGCCCAAGGTCAAAGGGTCATTTTCATAGAAACAATTTTTATGCTACTCACTAGCCACTGCCCACCCCATCTTCCAACAAGCCCTTTACCAGTATCTTAGCTGGGAAAGATTTAGAAGATGCTGTGTTCTCTCTTTTTACAGGATACCTCTTTCCAAACCTTTTTTTAATATAGTATGAGAAATAAAACAAGGATACAAAAAGGGATGGAAACTGTAACCAATGTGTGTCACCATTGACTGCATGGATTGTTTGTCAAGTAGAAAGGCAGAGAGTTTTAAATGTAGTTTTATTTTAAAAAGTCAGTGTTTGTAGATGCAGCCCATGTGGCTGGGGCTAAGCTTGTAATAACTTCTCAAGTGCTGTGAAGAAGCCCCAATTTCTCTCTGAAAGTGGTTTTGTCATACTGTAATATAAAAGGATAAGGGAGTAATCTGACCGTGTGTGACTCAGTGGATGCTGTTGCCTGCAGTTTATTATATTTAGGTAATGCTTAACTGCACACTTGATAGACATTACTTTTATGTTGTGGCTCTTAGACTGTTTTATGCTCCCTGGTCATTATGCTAAGAAATGAGGCTCTCTTACCTTTCAGAGTTAAAGTCCTCGACTGTTACCTCTTGTCCTGATAAAAGATTCCCATGGTAGAACTATAAAGCTAATCTCCCATTTTCTCTACTGTAGTGGCAGGAAGGCAGCACAGGGCACACTGGGCAGGTTCGGGATGGTTCTTAGCAGACGGGGGTGGGGGGGGGTAAAGGAAAGGAGTCTTGGAGCCCTCGGTGGCTTTTATACTTTTATTACAGAGGTGGCATCAGGTACATGGCAGGCAGGGGTGCCCGGGGGCCTGGAGGCTGGCGGGCCTCCCAGCCTCTGGCGCATTTCACCCTCTCGGCTGCTTTGCTACTACGGCCGCTCTTGCTGGTCTTGCTGCTGCTGGCATCCTCATGACATTGCCCATATAAGCCCGTGTCCAAACCCAGGTGTGCCCACTTGCGCATGCCTTCCTAGGCATGCGCACAGCACTGCAGGTGTCCATCATTATACCAGTGGTGGGACTGTGAAATGACCTGATTTCTCTGACCCTACATCTACAGAGAGAGAGTTTACTATAAACAAATTTGGAATCCTAAAAATGGATGGATCTGCCAGTAAGGTAGCAAGGTGCCAGTTAAATCAACACATTAATATGCAGAGCTATGCTCAAAGTGTGGGGCAATTGTCCAGCCACTGGAGGAGAAGACAAGGCAATTAGGGTATCTGTGGTCAGCATTAGTTCCTACTCATTTCTCTCTTCAAAGTCGAAGTTAGAGGGTTGTGCCACCCTTTTCCACTTCCTTAGGCAGTATCATGTTCTGTTGACTTCTCCTGCCATATTACCTACAGTGCCTTGGTAATGAGTCTTACTATGGTTAACTTATTCCAAGAAGATAAAGATCATTAGGATAATAATAGAACTGATCTTTCCATGTCACAACCCAAATAGTCACTGCAATTTGAACTCTTGTAAGTCAGACAGTACAGATTGATATTTCACATACTGGAAGAGTAGCACCTTCAGTAAATTGACTTTAGGTTTCTTTATTTTTAATAATCTCAAATATACACAAAAGTTGCAACTTCAGTACAAATGGCATTTCTGGCTTTGAACCATTTAAGCGTAAGTTGATGCCTCATGACCTATAATATAAGTTTAATGCAAATTTCCTACAAGGACATTCTGCTACATACCCATAATACTACCACCCAAAGCAGGCCATTCCTTACTACCATTATATCCTCAAAACCCATTCAAGCTTTACCATTTGCTCCCATAAGGTCTTCCAGAGCAAAACAATGCCTGCAGAATTAACTGTTACATTTAGTTATCATGACTCTTTACCCTCTTTCAACCTGGAACACTTCGTTAGTTTGACTTTGACTTTCTTGGCCTTACAGATTATTTACTTTGTAGTTTCTTCTTCAGTTTGGATTGTGTGATGTGTGGTGTTTCCACCCTTGAGGTCCAGGTTATGGACATTTTGCTGTAATATCACAAAAGTGACTCAGTGTTCTCACTATATTCTGTGTGAATGTGATTTCTATTTCTTTCATTATTGGTGTTGTTTATTTTGATAACTTGATTAAGTTAAAGTGTGCCAGAATTGTCTGCTGTAAATTTAATGTCTTGTTAATTTTAAAATGATTTAGATTTACAGCAAGTACATAGTATAGTGAGTCTCATATACCTATCATCCACTTTCTGAGTATTTCAATGAATATATTAATATTTCATGAGAAGGGGCCTCCTTGGTGGTGGAAGGGGTTAAGTCTCAGCAATGACACTATCTGCAGTCACTGCAGCACAAGTTCAATCCCTGGCCAAGGAGCTGACCCACATGGCGCAGCAGACCTCTCCTGTCTCGCCCGCTGCTCCCCTCAGCAGCGTATTTCAGTCAGTCTGCCTGTTCTGCTCCCCACTTTGCCTCTGGTGAATCCTCTCACCTCCGGCACCTCTGGTCTGTACCCCAGCTCTTGTATGCATAAATAAATAAAATCTTAACAAAATTTATAGAAAAAAACACAACTCAATTAAAAAATGGGCAGAAGATCTGAATAGACACTTTCCAAGAAGGATATACAGATGACTGATAAACATATATAAAAAAGTGATGAATTCATCATCACTTTTATTAGGGAAATGTAAATCAAAACTACAATAAACTGTAATCTCTCACCTGTGAGAATGACTTACATCCAAATTATTGTTATCAGGTATTGATGAAGAAATAGAGAAAAAGGAACCCTTATACATTATTGTTGGGGATGTAAATTAGCACAGACATTTTGGAAAGTGGTAAGGACCTTCCTCAAAAAACTAAAAATAGAACAACCATATGATCCAGGAATGCCTCTTCTGGGTATCTATCTGAAGAATATGATATCATCAACCCGAAGACTTATATGCACCATAGTGTTTATTACAATATTATTTACAGTAGCTAAGATATGGAAGCAACCTAAGTGTCCAGTGATAGATAGCTAGGAAAATAAGATGTGGCATATATATACATATACATACACAATGAAATACTATTCAGCTATAAAGAAAAATGGAATGTGTCCATTTACAGAAAAATGGAAGAAACTTGAGTGGATAATACGAAGGGAAATCAGTTAGAAAGAGAAATACAAATGTTGGATGATCTCACATATATACACAATAATGGAACAAAGTAGATGAACAGACCACACAAAATAAATAAACACGTGAACACTGATTCTAAAGTGAGGTTATCAGAGGTGAAGAGGGTGGGAGTGGGAGCAGTGGTGGAGAGGGTATAATGGATGGTCGTGGGTGTTAATTTTTTTCTTTTAGAAAGATATATGTAGAGCGCTCTGAGTCATCCTCTGAGATTTCTGTGCTCTAGGCTAGACATTTCTAGTTCCTTGACTGTCTCGCAACCATCCCAGACCGGGTAGGAGGTTCATCATCGGTTCAAGCAGTTTCTTTGTCTGCGCCACCATCACACTATCCCTCACACTCCACCGCACCACACCACCACGCCGGCGTCCCTGAGACACTAGCTTTATACACCTGGTGCATCAGCCCAGGTGCATCCACCTGTGCCTGCCCACCCTGGAATGCTCACAGCACCGCAGGTGTCCATCATCACAGTGATGGGAGGGCGGAAAGACCAGATTAACCTTTATCCTACACTTGACCCCTTTCTTTTATGAGTGGTAAAATGCCTTTCCGCTAACTTATTACATACACTAATCTTCCAATGTAAGAAGAATTCATTTCATACTCCAATCATATTCTATTGCATCCGGGGTGAAAAGAGAGTTAGACATTTGCTTTTGAGCTCAAATTGTAAATATGGAATTCAATCTTCCTTCCGCTGCAGATACTTATTGGCTCCTGAGACATGAGTACTACATTCTCTTTTTCACTTAGGTCTTACATAAAGCCAATTAATTGGTATAGACACCGATTTTCTTTTGAGGAAGTTCCAAGATTTTGTGAAAGATTCCTACTTACTGTCTATCTCTAGGGATATATGTGAGTGTGTGTGTATTGCAATTGGATTATAACATTTCAAAATCATTTGGAATATATATATCTGATAAAGCCCTATTATTCAGAACTTTTGTGAGGAACTCTTACAACTTAACAACACAAAAAACAATAATTCATTAAAAATAGACAAAGAGGGTCTCCCTAGTGGCGCAGTGGGTTAAGCAACGCACTATGAAGCAAACCACAGCCACTGCAGCACAAGTTCGATCCCTGCTGCCAGCTAGGGAGGTGACCCACATGGTGTGGCAGACCTCTCCTGCTGTGCCCGCTGCTCCGCTCAGCAGTGTACTTCTGTTGATCTGCCTGTTCTGCTCCCAGCTCTCTGTGGTGAATCCTCTCACCCCCCATACCTCTGGCCTGTACCCCAGTGCTTGTATGCATAAATAAATAAACCTTTAAAAAAATAATAAAAATAGACAAAGAACTTAAATATGCATTTTTCCAAAGAAGATATGCAAGTGACCTATAAAAACATGAAAAGATACTCAAGAGCATTAACTGAGTCATTAGGGGAAACCAAACCAAACTTACAGTGAAATACACTTCATACCTACTAGGATAACTAGAAGGAAAAAAAATCAAAGTGTTGTTGAGAATGTGGACAAATTTGAACCCTTACATTGTGGGTGAGACTGTAAAGTGATTCAAACACTGTGGAAAATAATTTGGTGGTTGTTTAACATGTTAAATAACCCAGGTATATACCCAAGGTTTCTGACCCACGTGTAGACCCAAAAGAATTAAAAACAATTTAAGGAAAATACTAGTATGCAAATGTTCATAGCAGCACTCTTATCAACAGTCAAAATGTGGAAACAGCCTGAATGTATATTAAGAGATGAATGGGTAAAGGAAGACATACCATACATTGGAGAAAAAAAAAAAATGAAACACTGATACATGCTACCACATGAATGAATTTTGAAAACATCATGCTAAGCGAAAGAAGCCAGACTCAAAAAAACCACATTGCATGATTCTATTTATATGGAATATCCAGAATAGGTAAATCTATAGAATCAGAAGGCAGATTAGTCCTTTATGGATTAAGGGTGGGGAGGGATTAGGAATTCCTTTTCGAGTGAGGACAGTATTTTGGACTAAATAGAAGTGATAGCAACACAACACTGCAAAAGAACTGCATGAAAATTTTACACTTAAAATAAGTATAATAAAGTAAGAAATCAAAATCGTTAGGCAACTATAGATTAGAGACATTCTGTAGGGGAGAAGGAGGGAGGAGGATCAGGACAGGGGTTGAAGAGTACAAGGGTGTGAATTTTACGAGGAAATCATACCTTGTACATATATGAAGGATGATGTAATTAATATACATTAAAAAGGAGAAAATTACACTTTAAAATGGTCAGGTTGAGTTATGTGAACTTCTCAGTAACCACAATTACCTGGTGTTCTTTGGCAGGTGAGAGGATAGTGGGAAGGGTAAACTACTGTTTCCCCCTATTTATAACATTCAAGGCAAAATTGTTTCAAAAGAAGTTCTAAAGAAATGAATGAAACTGAAACTGAAAAGAAATCATGTTAGGTTAACTAGGTGGTAACAAGCTGTTCTTAAAATGATGCTATTTAAAAAATGATGCTATTAATGAAAATTATAATAAAATAGTAAAAAAGAAAGCAGACTTTGTGGTAAGTATATTTATCACTTAAATATCCAATTGTTAAATCAGGGCATTTCTCTATTTCTTACTATTTTGGACGGAACCAATCTTTATTTTCTGGGAGAAATCAATTTTAACTAGAACCATTACATTTTAAATTTCCATGCAACGCAGGACTAACTTAGTATTCATTAAATATTTGCCATACATATTCACTTGTATTATGTTTTCTTCCTGGATCCAATAGTTTATCAGAGAGTTGTGAAAAAGGATCATCAAAAAGACAAAGATTCAAATTGCCTCCAAAAGAGTCAAATTTTACTTTTGCTCCACATTCATTGAGTGAATTTCACTTATCTTTCATTGTTAATGAACCAAATTCTCCAAGGACTTTGACTCCTCTCTGAGGGAAAGTTAAACACTTAGAGAAACTGCATCAACTCACAGACCGCAAGGGTGCCATTCGGCAAATTACGGCTTCCGTGTTCTGGGAGTCCAGGGAAAATTAATATAGTTTCCCAGACTGTCAAATTTTTTCTCATATGTAGTTGGGCAAATCAGTTAAAATACTGAGTAAAACTTACATGTACTATTCGGATATGCTGAGTCAAACAGCTAAAACTAGATTGCTGTCCTGGAAATTAGTGTGTGGAATAATTTTCTCTGAGTGCTGTGGTTAGGATCAGTAACTGCATTTTAATTTTTAAAATATCAGGAAGAGACATTCTTTTTCTTGCTAGAGATGAAAGGTTGCAAAGTCACCATTTTGTTCACAAATGCCATCGTGATTGTTTCTCTAGAACTTCATTTTCCTCTAGTTATATTTAGAAACATTACATGGGTCCTAGAAAGAGGGATGATAGTGAATTGCATGGGCAATTTGCTGTTTGAGTCAATCACTTTGTAAGGGGCATGTATCAGACGAACTTACAGTAACTATTAAGTCAGTTAGTCAATTAGCAGGATAAGCCATTATCTCTAAATTGATTTTTCTCTTCTTCCTTTTCCTTTCCTTCAATTGTATATAATCATAATTTTTGTGATTATACATCACTGCGGGCTGACAATCACTGAGTAACAATTTTACCACCAAATCTATCACATAGCTTATTACCACCACATTTCACATATGAGTGCAAAGGGTACAGAAAGCGCTAAATAAAATGGTGTTGCTCTAAAGAAGGTCCAGATTTATTTATCTTAAAGAATGATAGATATAGTTTAAAAAAAAGTATAGCTAATGCATTTTTCTACCTCCTTTGCTACGTGTTTTTGGTCCCCAATGTTTTGCCTGTTCACTTGTTTGCCGATAACCCTTATATTACTGTAGAATGCCACCCAGAAAATAGGAAATGATGAAAGCCAACTAAAAAAAGTACCTGGGAACAAATGTTACAAGTATTAGTATATTCAGTATACTGAGTTATACTAATATACTGGTATAAACTGGCATAACTCAGTATTAGTGAGAGTTGCTATTTTGCTTCTACCTAAAATCTATTAATTATACCTTCCCATCTTGCTATCCTGTTGGAGAACTGGATGAACAGAATTCCTCTGGAAGTCAGCTATTCATATTTTAACTGCCCTAGTGTAGATTTTGAGGTCATTTTTGCTATTCTAGTTACTGTTGCTATGTAACAAATCACTCCAAAATGTAGGGGCTGAACACAACAGCAATGATGTTATCATGGTTGCTGTGGATCAAGAAGTAAAAACGGGTTTATCTGGTAGGTTCTAGCTTAGAGATGCCCATGCAATTGTGGGAGAACGATGGCTTGTCTGGATGGTGATGAGCTGGAACACTGGGTGCTGGCTGTGCATCTCTTTCTCCACTCAATTTCAGTGCTTCTCCATGTTGAGAACTAACAGGCTAATTTGGGCTTCCTCATAGTGTGGTAGCCTTGGGGCTGATGAACTGCTTGCAGTGTGTCTGAGAAGTTTAACAGTGATTATTCCAGCAAACAAGGCAGAAACTACTATCACCCTTTTAGATGTATCTTCAGAAATCCTTCTACATTATTTTTACCTCATTACTGAGATAAGTAAGTCACAAGACCAGTCAAGAGAGGAGAACAAGAGAGTACAATATCATGGGAGAGTAGAAACTTTCTTTTCCTTTTTTCTAAGATTTTTATTTATTTATTTATTTATGCATACAAGAATTGGGGTATAGGCCAGTGGTGCAGGAGATGAGAGGATCCACTGAAGACAGAGTGTGAAGCAGAACAAGCAGATCTAATGAAATACACTGTTAAGGAGGTAGTGGGCAAGGCAGGAGAGGTCAGCTGTGTCCTGTGGGTCAGCTCCCTGGCTGGGGATCCAACTCCTGCCTCAGTGGTTGGTGATAGCTTGATAGTGTTGAGACTTTAACGCCTATGCCACCGAGAGGCCCAAGAATTGTAAATTTCTAGATAGAATGTGGGATAGAAACTATGGAAAACATAACCTACCAAACATTCAATCACAGCCTTTTCTTTATTTTGTTCATCTATAAGTCTGTCATCAATTGATGTTTTTTTTTATTTTGTATTTGAATGGAACATAGTGATGAAGTATTATTATGTTCTGTCATATATATATGGTGCTTTGTCAAATGCTTCAGGCTTTATACAAAATAAAAATGGAATGGCCTTTCCACTCTAAGAGATTATTTCTAAATATAATGTAACAGGTAGTTACTATCCATTTCATTCCCCACTTTTTATCAAGTAAAACACAAATGAGAAAGAGCATTAAAATGGACTTACCACATTCTTTTTTTTTTTAAAGATTTATTTATTTATGCATACAAGCACTGGGGTACAGGCCAGAGGTGTGGGGGGTGAGAGGATTCACCACAGAGAGCTGGGA
>JAGFMF010011651.1:177832-229055 GCA_019455555.1 Galemys pyrenaicus | reverse complement strand
TTTGCATTTCTCTGATGACAAGAGAAGTTGAGCATTTTTTTCATATGCCTGTTGGCCATTTGCATTTCCTCTTTGGAGAATTGCCTTTTTAGCTCTTTTATCCATTTTTGACTGGGTTGTTCACTTTGTGTTTGTTTAGTCTGGTTAGTTCTTTGTGGATCTGTGTGATAAGTCCCTTGTCAGTAATGCTGTGTGCAAAGATTTTCTCCCAGTTGGTGGGTTGTCACTTTGTTTTTCTCCAGCATCTTCTTATACCTGCTCAGCTCCACCCACTTAGGGCGGATCCGGGATTCTAGAACTTCCCCCTTTCCTGGGGACCACACTGTTACAATAGGAAGGGCAATTCAGGTCAGAATGTCTGTTCTGATATTATCTTTACTGGTGATGCTGTCTATGTGGAGCACCCCAACTCCTCTACAACTTTTCTTTCAAGAGAGTGTGCGTTCACACTACCTTCACTCAGTACTCCCTAGGATCTCTCTCTAGGCTGACAGACCTGGTGCCAGTGTTACTCCTGATTACAACACTCAGGTTCTCCTTTTCATCTACCTCTTGTTCCATACAGTGTGAATCGCCTTGGTATCAACCCTGTTGAAGTCTGAAACATACTCTACTAAACATGATAATTTCAATCTTCTTTGCAGGGCTATCTCTCTAAACAGTATTCCTCTGACTCATGGCTCTAGAGGCTCAATAAGTAGGGACCAGGCCCTTTCATTGCCTCTGATAAGGCCTGTTTTATCTATGACCTTTGATAAGGCTTCTTTGCCTGCCAGGGCCTACCAGGTCTGGGTTGCTTCCAGGTCACACCTTGGAGCCACCAAGGTCTGCAGGGGCCTATCACAGCAAGGATGCTTTTATAGATGTATTTAACACGATTTTACAGTACTAGATATATCAATCATAAATTATTTGTTTGGAAATAATATCATATCAACTTAATGTAGCTTAAGGGGAAAAAAGCATGGGGTTGTAATACAGACAAATGAGTGCCACAGAGAACCGATGAACAAAAATATAATTGACCCTCAAGAAGAAACTAAAACAAGAATTCAGCTGTCATCTGAGATGCCTTTATTGTTCTCTTCAGCCTAGGTTTGGCTGCTGCCTTTATCTGCATCATAAAAATGTGTCAGCCTCCATAGTTAGGATTACAATGTCTAGTCCAGCCACCCAGAAAGAAACTGGTTTCCTTGGCATCTACATATCCAAATTAACTCAGTCACTCATTGTACAGTAAGAAGCCTTGCCTTGGGACTGGGGTCACACTGTCTAACTCTGCTACCAGTTTCAGCTGTAATCATGTAGATCAAAGACATGTTAATCTGTTGAAAATGTGTGCTGGAAAATTAATCCAACAGGTGTTTACTAAATAAAAACTGAGGAAAGTGCTGTGTATAGGTAGAGTAAGAAACTGACTACCTGATATGAATTGAAAGGTAGTAAAAGCCTCTGTCAGGTCCAGCAATCTATCAGAATGTTACACTGTTCCTTGGCATGCTACTACAGTCATTTTGGTTGATAAAGGGAAATTAATCGAACATTTTTTTTTAGCAAATGTTTGATCCTCACATTAATTGGTCATTACATTTTGTCAGACCATGACAGGAATAGTGTATTAAAGTAGTTTGTTACAGAGCAGGGAGAGGGGTACCCCAGAACCCCCAAACCTGACCGCTGTAAATAGGTTCTGCTATCTGCTGCAACAAGACAAAACATACAAGAACTTTAATGGAAAAGGACTTTAATACAATTAGTGAACAATACAGAAAAGACAAAAAAATGTGGTTACTAAATCAAGCAGCCAAAGTTACCCATCCCCTCGTGGGTAAAAGTCCAGCCAAACAGGATTGGCCCAAAGCAAGGCCCAAAAACCTGCCACAAGTCTAACGAACTGTTACAGGGCAACCCTAATATAAAATGGGTTCCCCACACTGGGTTCTCCACCCGCGCGCTCAGAAGACTTAAAAAAGTCCCAACTCCAGGTACACGTGGCAAAAGTTATTAACAGGTTTTATTCTATGAAAGGGGAATAAAATAGTAATAACACCAAGGGAAAAAGAGAGGAATACAAATCCACAAATACCCTACCAGATCAAAGCAATGGCGCTTTGAGAGCTGGCTCCGAGTCGAATGAGATGGCTCCGAAGGAAGGGGTCTGGCTCCTCAGTAAGAGAGAGGGCTCCAGGCTCACCTCTGGTTTTATAGCCAGTCTGGCTGCTTAACTCCACCCTCAGGCCCCAGTGATCCACTCTTCCGATAATCATCTTATCGGATTTGTGGTTCTGGAACACTGATGGTCTGGAGTGGGGGTTGGAGTCCACACACCCATAATCCATTTAGGACTACCTTTCCCCCTAACAGTACCTTTTGGTGGAGACCCATTGAAAAGGGTCAGAAAGGGTCAGACAAATCTAGCAGGAAAAGAGAAAAATCAAAACCAAGATAAAAGCTGTCATTGTTAACCTACCCATGGGTCTCTTAGCCACATCTGTTCCAACCAGTCTAGGACCAAGAAGCAAGCATAGTTTTTTCACATGTCTCGGCTCCATGTGCCACGTTCAGGTCTCCTTCTTGCTCTCCATCCTGCTTCCTTCCTTCTCCAGTCTCCTTTCTAGCTTCTTCTTCTCCCTGCTCAGCTCCATCTTCCTTTGGGTGGGGCAGGAAACCTGGAACTTTCCCTTTTCCTGAGGACCACCTTGTTACAGCTTGACATGTAATATATTTGTAATCTATCACAAGTAAACTGGTAGATTAAAGAATTCTAACATTTGAATGAATTATTTAAAAATAAAATAAAGTTAGGACAGGTTGAAGGATAGCCCTATAATATCACCAGTTCTTCTTTGCACTTGGATGTGCTTTCTTGAGTAGAAAAGAATTGCAAATTGTACATTAAGAATTGCAGAAATCCTGGTATGTTATGGAAGTCCTGTCATGTATGCAAATATAATAAGACACACATATTGTAGTGGAGAGAAGGTTGGAAGCTGCTGCATTAAGAATCCTGAGGAGCTTGAGAGAAGATACTGAGCAGATCAATTTCAATTTGATTGTGGAGCTTAGGGAAATGTGGCACAAGAAGCCCTGGGCAGGCTCCGGGGATGTGTAGGTGAGAAGCTATATTCTGGACAGGGAGGAGAGAACCAGAACAAGTCCCTGGAGAGAAAAGGCTGCTGAAGGAGATCTGAGGTATTGGGAGTGGGGGAAGAAGACAAGGCATGGAAGACAAGCTTCACATTGCAAAATTTTGTTCAGAATAAGCCCTGTTTGTGCAACCTCATTATCATATACTTAAGATTCTTTCATTAGGACAAACTTTAAATAATGAGATTCCACCTGTCTCATTAATAAGTTAATCAAAGCATTCATGAGCCATACATATAAACCCACAAGCTCATCTATAACACTTGGCAATCTGCATAGTATTTGAAAAAAAAATTCAATACACATGCCAAGGCCAAATTCAAATTAACTACCAAGAAAATAAATAAGCAAATGGTTGAAAAGGCCTACAATAGTCTATTTCTATTAGGAGGTAGACTAATAAGTGCCTACAAATGAACTCCGTGTGTGGATAAATATGTGTGATAATTTTTTGTCCTTCATTTTTTTAGTTTTCAGTGATGACCTTCACAGGAATATTCATATTGTTAAAAGAAAAATATCTTTCAGATTCTCAAATTAAGTATGCTGCCACCAGGTGGTGTTAGTATGATACAACCATTCAGTCCAAACAATAAGGCACAAATTATGTCTTTTAGGAAAAAGATTAACATACGCTATTAAAAAAAAAAATAACAAAATGCTTTACTGAAACCTATAAGGACAGGATCTTCTTATAGGTTTTAAGATTTTTCTTTGTTTTCTTTTAGTATTGTCTTTTCAAAGATATGTCTATTTACAATTTTCTCTGTTTTACTAATCTTTAATCGTAAGATATCATTCTTAATTAAAGCTTGTAGTCAAAATACCATCCTACAGATTTGGACTCAACATCAGGTGTTTATATGCAGTAGGTCAAAATAACCATGATACTTATTTCTCTGTGAAGATCTATTATTTTTTGTTGTTTTTTTTTTTTGTAGGCAGACAATTCACCTTGCTTGGCTAGTCTGAAATAAGTTTCTTATGACTCTCCAGCTTGTATAAACCCTGCTTGTTTTCTATAAACCTACCCAAAGAATAAGAAGAGAGTAACACCTTGTTAGTTTGGAACATGTCTTCTCTACAATGTAATTTGCTATATTTACTCAATAACATTTACAAACATTTTCTCTCCTTCTCTCCCTTTGGTGAGAAAAAAAAGGGAGGGATTGTATACATTTATTATATGATACTTTACAGATTTTAAGATGCCTTGAAAAGAGCAAATATGAATATTAGTTAGAATTAATAAAATAAGGTAGTGTTAACAGGCAGACTGAAGGGGACCCCAGGCCCCCCAAACCTGTCAATTCTAAATGGGTTCGGCCATCTGCCACATAGAGACAAAACTGTGTATTAATATTGTTAATAGGAAAGAACTTTAGTACAATTAGTGTGCAATAAAGAGAAGAGAAGAAAAGGAATATAGTTAAATTAGTTTCCCAATGAAACACCCAATGTTGCCCATTCTTTGTGGGTAAATGTCCAGCCAAATAGGGTTGACCCAAAACAGGCCCACTGAGGCTTGCAGGCTTGTCACAAGTCTAAGGGACCTTACAGCTGGGAACCAAAGGAACAGGGCAGAAGGGGCAAGTCTGGAGGGAAAGACCATAATTAAAATACAAGTCAAGATAAAGGCTGTCACTGTCAGCGTCCCCACCAGTCTCTCACCCACATCACTTCCAAGTATTTCCTTCCATGTTCCCCAAGTCCTTGGTGCAAGTTCAAGGCTGAGAAGTAAATGTGGTTTCTTCTTCACATGTTTCTTTGCTCCCTAATCATCCTCCAATCCTTTCTCCAGTCCTTTCTAGCTCCCCCTCTCAGCTCAGGCCCACCTTTCCTCAGGTGGGCAGGACACCTGGAACCTTGCCTTTCTATGGAGATTGTGTTATCACAGTACTATTTCCACATCCTTAATAAACTGTTTTCACTAAAACTATACAAAAAGATCCCTGATTTACTTACCATGCTGCTTTTAGCTATTTAGTTGATATAATGGTCAGGAAGATAATGTTGCTAATATTGAACTTTTAAAAGTTCAGTATTTGACATATAAAAGAGCATTCAGCATTAAAAAAGAGATTGGTGGGCCCTGCCCTGGTGGCACAGTGGGTTAAGCAATGCACTATGAAGCAAAATGCAGCTACTGCAATATGAGTTTGATCCCTGCCGCTAGCCAGAGAGGTGACCCACATGGCATGGCAGACCTCTCCTGCCTTGCCCACTGCTCCCCTCAGCAGTGTATTTCAGTCAGTCTGCCTGTTCTGCTCCCCACTCTGTCTCTGGTGGATCCTCTCACCCCCGGCACTTCTGGCCTGTACCCCAGTTCTTAATATAAATTAAAATAAAAATAAAAAAATAAAGTAAAAAAAGAGATTGATAGTAAACAAATATGTTGATTAAATCACATTACATATAAGTCTTATAGTTGGATTATTTGAGATTAACATCATCATCACTATCATCCACCATTCACCATTATTTATTTAACAGCTAATACTCACCAGCTTCTTTGCTAGGGGTTGCCTACATTCATTACACTAGAACTCAATCAAAGATATCTTATTGGATATTCACAATAATAAACTCAGGCACAACCTTCTTCAGGCTACAAATCTCATGTGGTATACTTTTTTTTTTTAAAGATTTTATTTATTTATGCATATAAGAGCTGGGGTACACGCCAGAGTTCTTGGAGGTGAGAGGATTCACCAGACAGAGCCGGGAACAGAACAGGCAGACTGACTGAAACACACTGCTGAGGGGAGCAGCGGGCAAGGCAGGAGAGGTCTGCTACACCATGTGGGTTCCCTCCCTGGCCAGCGGCAGGGATTGAACTCGTGCTACAGTGGCTGTGGTATGCTTCATAGTGCATTGCTTAACCCACTGTGCCACAGGGGAGGCCCCTCATGTGATATATGTCTATTACAACTTTCCATGACAGAGAACAGATGTTATAAAAAGTCTCCAAAGCTGAATCAGAATCACAGTCTTTTGTATAATGTATAGATGCATATTCAGGACTGTGGATTTGGCCATGGAAAATCCTTTTTGGAGAGGATCAAACATTTCTAGAACTGTGGCTAATTTTCAGTCCTTTCAATATTTGTGAATCTTATACAGACCCCTCTTCCTAAGAGGGGTTAAAAAGGCCATTTCTCACTCTGGAATAGTATAGAGATTAGCATGATGATGTGATGTTCATCTGTTTGGGTATTGATCTGAACACCTTCAACCATTCAACGATAGTTTATTCCAAAGCCATTGCTGTTGCTACCCAGATGTCTATCTGTTCTTCAGAGGTAGTTCTGCAAGAGAAGAGACTATGGTGATAGAAAGTAAATACATGACTTTCAGAGCAATTCACTTAGCAGGATGACAAGGTGTTATCTGGGCCTTGTTATTGAAGATGACTATTTTTTTTTTTTTTGGTTCTGGCCATCAGACCAAAGCAAAGTCAGCCTTGGGAAAACCAAGTGAGCAATTACTGGACACTTCCTGCCTGAACCACAATTTTTCACTCATCAACTTTTGGAGATCCTCATTCTTTATTTTGTCATCAAAAATATTATACTGTGGTGTGTTATATTTAAAAAGAATTTTTACTATATCACAGGTAAACATATTCCTATCTGTTACAATCTCATAACTTTCAATCTTTGAAGGCTACTTAGGCTATTGCTGAAAAGGAGACAAGCAATAGCATTCAAGACTTTGGTTTGAATTAGTTTGAGTCAATGCATCTCCTCTCTGCTATACCACCCACCATTACTATCAATCTCCAATCTCCAACTCTTGTTATGAGTATCTTGAGGTGGAGATGAAATTGGACATATGATTAAACTTTTGACATATGTCTTTTGCACCAGGCCACTTATGGAAACCAACACTTTCCCATGTAGGTTGGCAGTAGGTACATGAACATAACAACCAAGTCACACTAAACAGAATAACTAATGAATGTCAAATACACAACTAATTATGTTAGAAATATTGTTGCTGTGAATTCTTCAAGTTTATATAGACTAATAGATCCTCTGAAGTAAATACAGTAATAATCCAAGGGTTAGCATAGCATATGCAATTTCTTTCTACATAGACCACTATTATTATTAGCAGATATATTTTAGACATTCCATAAAAAATATTTTACTTTTACCTGAGGTTAAAACTTTATCCTACTGGGGTCTCCCTGGTGGTGCAATGGGTTAAACAATGCACTATGAAGCAAACCACAGCCACTGCAGCCACTGCAGCTCGAGTTCGATCCCTGCTGCCAGCTGGGGAGGTGACATACATGTCGCAGCAGACCTCTCCTGCTTCGCCTGCTGCTCCCTTCAGCAGTGTATTTTAATCAATCTGCCTTTTCTGCTCCCCACTCTGTCTCTGGTGACTCCTCTCACTCCCTACACTTCCTATGGCCTGTACGCCAGTTCTTGTATGCATAAATAAATATAAAAAAACCCAAAACTTTATCCTACTGGTTGTAAGACATGTTGAATATCATGTAGTTGACATCTAAAACTCTTGTCCATATCTCAGATTATCACAACTTAAATCATTTTAGACAAATAGATGCATTACTAGCTTCTTTTTCACCTTGAATTTAGGTTTTGGTAAGAAGTTGAGGCTCAGTTCAGCAGATAATTACTAGCTGAAGTGATGCTAATAATGTTCACATAAGCAAGATATAGTGACAAAGAATACACTGGACACATTTTAGTATGTTATAGTTTACCTTGGCGATCTAGCAAGTAAAGCTTATGGAGAAGGCATCATAATAGACCATTATAGAATAATAATAATAAAATCCAACAGACTTAGAAACAAAGATTTGGAATTATAGAAAAAAATGAGAGATATGAAAAATATATTGGAGTCTGAACATATATATGTATATATATATATACATATATATACACACACACACACACACACATATCATAATCCTAAGTACTGGTTCTGTACTTGAGAGTTAAGGTGAAACTTGTTGGTGACATCTTGAAAATTGCTTAAGATAAAAATAAATGAAAATAGCTCTCATCAGAAGAATGCAATTAGAGCAACTTTACCTGTTGCTGCTTTAACCTTCCTAAACTAAATTATTTTTATATATAGAAAAACAGTGCAAAATGAAAATTACTTAATTCTCTCTAGTATCATTTATGTACTCAGAATGTTTGGCCACCTTATCTTACCCAGAAATTATTTCCTCACTGTGCACCACCACTATAAGGGTGGGATGGTAGATGTTGCCATGGCAACCTGAGATTTGCAGAAAATTTTCACAAATGAGAAAAAAGGGTTAAGGATTCATGAAAAGAAGGGCTTCATACATGATTTGTACCAGAAAAATCAATGATGTTTCCAAGAGACACAAAAAGAATTGCAAGTAGGATTTTAAATTAAAAATGACAGAATAAAGAAAAAGATTAGCCTCTGATTTCTCCTAAAAATTAAAGGGATATTTTAAAAGGCATACACTTACAATAAAAAGTTAACATAAAAGATGACCAGAGCAGTAAAATTTTAGAAGCTGGGAACCTTAGGGGTAAGTAATACCTGGTTCAGAAACCCCAAGAAAAGTCAGTTTTAAATTGATAAGGGGAAAGAGAAACAACTGAAATTACATTTTCAAACTTTACATTAAGAAACAATCAGATTATAAAATCCTTCTTTCCTCTCAATGCACTGGAGCACAGTTTTCCGTACCTTGACAGAAGATTGGGATTTTATTCATTGTAAAGGATAAAATGGAGGTTATTGAGCAGGGAACATTAGTAAAATTTGAGGATTGGGTACTATGCTGAAAACAGGAATATTTGAATATTGAGATTCCTAGCTCTTTTCACTCATTTCTCAGAACTGCATTACATAGGCAGCAAATCTAAAGTGTTTTTTGTTTATTTGTTTGTTTGTTTTGGTGACCCTAATCAATATAACATGGAATATCTAAAAATACTGAAATAAGGGGGTCACAAAGAAATGACTCAAGCAGACTACTTTACAATGAAACACAGGCTCAGAGCTTATAACTGACTTCTCAGTTTCTCCTTCAATGTAAACAGAGAGTCAAGGATGACCAGGCATTTGAAGAAATTCACTAATAAAAATGACAGCAACCAAAACATAGCTATAATACATATATGTATATATATGAATGAAAGAGAACAAAAAAAATCTGGGGAGAAACAGACAATACAATGAATTATAAGTATAAAAATGATCTATGAGACAATAACAAAATTTACAAACACACAGAATAAGAAAGATATCTTACAAATTAGAAATTATAATGGGAATAAAAACACTCTAAAGAATAGAATGCTTTAAAGATAGTGCATTGCATATATTTAAAATATAGGGTAAAATGACAGTGATAAAAAAAGAAAGGAAAAGGTTTATGGAATTAGAAGGTCATTGCAGAATAACTCTAACATTAAAATATTAAGGGGTTTCAGAAAAAGAGGTGATATAACGCAGTAAAGAGAAATAAAAGAAATAATTCAATAAAAATTCCCTCTCCTAAAAGAAATAAATCTGCAGTGCAAGATTGTTAAAGCATATTAATATGAAATTTCAGCATGCCAGTAACAAACAGAAAACTCTACAAGCTTTCAGGGATAAAGAACTGGAATCAGAATGGAAAAACCGAAAAATCTCAATTCCAATTCTGGAGACTAAAAACAATGAAACAAACCTTCAAAATGTTAGGAGAATTTTTTAAAAACTAAATGCTATATTAAACCAAACGTATGGGAAAAATAAACACATTTACAGACTTGAACAAAATTTTGAAAATTATCTTCCTCTCCTGATGTATGCTTTTCTAGAAAATAACTGAAGTATATTTTCCACCAAAATGGAGGAGTAAACCAGGGAGGAAGAATGCTGATAATAAACCTCACCTGTGCTTCCAGCTTAGCCGAAAGACTTGGCACTCTCCACTTTAAAGGTTACAGTAGGTGTTTTTTCCAAGAACACAAAGTTGATAGACTACATGAGATATCTGAATTAATGGAGTTATTTTTCTACATGGGAAAGAATGAATATATAGAAACCTAAAGGAGAAAACAAGTACAACTATTAATTACAAACAGTGATTTAATAAATGATGTAATGATTCAGGAAGGATAGAGAAAATAATAAGAGTATTATTTGCGTGAGTTTGGAGACAATAAAAGGGAGTTAAGTCTTCTTTTCAACAGCAGGGCGTTAATAGATTATCTCTAAAACTTAATACTATCTCTAAAACTAAAAACTAACAAACAATATAAGCATATTGTTCAGACCTATAATGTGGAAATCAATAGATATTACACACGTGTGACAATGGAGCACTTGAGGTGTGGCTAGTGCAAATAAGGAAGTGGATTTTTAAATTGATGCAATTTTAACCAATTAAAACTTAAAGATCTTGTATTCAATTCATTTACTGGAAAGCTTTTCTGTGTGTCTAGAAAAATGTGAATATGTGAATCTTCTTTCTCAAATGATAGGAAATCTAAGCACAGATCAAATATTTCTGATAAAAATTTAACATCCAAATAGAGACATGCTATGCATACAAACTACATACCAGATTTGATAAAGCTTAGCATGAATAAAAAAGATGTAAAATATCTCATTAATTTTTCTTATTGAGTACATCTTGAAATGATAATATTCTGGACATACTGAGTTAAATATACTATTTTGTAATTTTTTTTTTACGTTTTAATGTTGCTGCTAGAACATTTACAATTGAAACATGTAGTTCTCATTATATTTCGATTTGACAACACTGATTTAGAGTAATTGCATCGTGGTGTTCTATATCAAAAGAACCACTAAAATAGATAAAAACTGCAGGGAGTATGATATAGGTTATGGGCAGGTCAAGGGGCCACTGTTCATCATTATTATAGCATCATATTACATAATAAATGTATCATTTTATTATTATAGTACTATATTGTATTTGACTTTTTAATTTATGTATGTGTGTGTATATATATATATATATAAATCTGACAAAGATAAAAACAGGAGGGGAAACCAATTTCTTAATAAGTTTGCAGTTTCACAAGACAACACCTATTTTCATTTTCATTGATGTTTCCCTTTAGAGATAGGGAAGCACTGGAAATAATGCTTTCAAAAGAACCAAGATGCCAAGAAACTATCCAATACTGACAGACCATGTGTCCACTCTGCATTTCAGTGTGTGCATTAGCTAGCAAGCTGTGCATTATGCAATATTTTTCCCCATAGGAATGGCTTGAGGTTTAGAAATGAAAGGTACAAAAACAATGAAAATTCAATTTTCTGAAGCATTCAAGCTGTATAAATAAATGAAACCCCATGATGGCTTATCATTAAGGTACGAAACCTCCTTTATCATCTCCTCTAATTTACCCACACTTTACAATTCTGTTTAGGGAAAACATAGCATATTCTTAAAAACCACCTATTGTTGCTAATCAAGACTGCAGCCAGCAACTTTGAGACTCACCACTCCATTGAGAAATGAGATTGGATTTGTGATGTTTCTGGTCAGTTTCAGTACTTCAGTAATTAGAAATGATTTTCTTGATTTTTCTATAGTTTTACTAGGCAGTAGTACTCCCAAGAGAGAGGGGTGACAATTTGCAGTTGAACTAACAGGCACCACAATGCATTTGAAATAGCAGACTCCCAGATATTTGTCAGGCAGAGCCTGTAAGAGGAACTGAAGAAAATTCATGTGGGAAAATGGAGGAAAACACTAAAAAATATCTCTCTTCTTCACTCTCCCCTTTTGCCAGCTTTCCATTCAAAAGTACTGTTATAATAAAAAGGTTTATTCTCATCATTCTTCTGTCTTTGCATTTGAAATTGATTTTATCTAAATCCATTTACATTTTTATAATTATTTTAATATTTGACCTCTGTGCATTCAGGGCGATTTCCGTACTTAAGAGGGACAAGAAAAACTTAGAGATCCTAAAGGAGAAATGGAGATGACTACAAAGTCAAAGTGGTAAAGATTTTTCAGGCTAGACAAAGATGACAGAGGGGCAATTGAACATTGGTCTTCAAAGAATTAACTTGGGAATAGTGTAAATGAGGGACAGAGAATCTATCTGAGAGAGATTTCTGATCAGGGAAGGTCATTAGCACGTGGAATACTTTACTACAAAGGCTGTAAAAGTTCCCTCTTTGATAGCCTTCAGCAACAGGATAAATGTGTATTTTGTAGAGGATTTCATACAGCTTTTAAAAAGTTAGGGAAATTAATCATATGGCCTTTCTTAAGGTCTTTTTCAGCCATACGATTCTCTAATCATTTCCCCATTTGAAACTACTTATTGAATAGCTATCATAGGCTAAATATTGTGCTAGTCTCTGGAGAGACAGCAGTGAACAAGAAAAAAACATGCCTCACACTCTGGAGCTTATTAAATGGTTTCTCCACGTTTTATGAAGGAGCCAGGCTAATAATCTCTAATATTCATTCCATTCGCTAATTCAAGAATAGATTGGCAAGGTCATTTCTTATCAATGGCAGAGGGAGAAGCATAACCCAGAAAAAGCCTTTTTTGAGATTAGCCAATAGGTAGATTTTATTCATTATAATTTTTTAATTTCTTAACTTCTTTGTCCTGAAAAGGTCAATGTTTGGAAACACGGCCATTTAAAAATCTTTTCAGATGTGACATTTAGAAATCTAAAAGGACTTTATCATTTCAAAGCACTTTATGATCATGAATTTATCCCACAATCTTAGAAATAGATGGTCAGTGAAGTCACTGACAAACATTTCTCAAAATCATCTTCGTATTGCTGGAATACCTGCATAAAACAGGTTTCTTAGAGTTACAGAATATGCAAATTTCACCCTGGGCACTTATGTTCTTCAACTGCCTGCTTCTATTTCAAAAAAGATTCTGTTTAAAATATTTCTAGAAAGATAATCTGCACCCCCATGTTTATTGCAACATTATTCACAATAGCCAAAACATGAAGTGAACTATGTTCTAAGTTATGAAAAAAGAAAATGTGATATATACATATATATGCATATATAAAATGGAGACTTATTCAGCTACAAAAAGATGGTTAGCTCACCATTTGCAACTACATAATGACCTTGAGGTCATTATGGTAAATGAAATAAATCAGAGGAGTATAGAGGAAAGGCCACACAAAGAGGCAGTAAGAGGACAGTCAACTACAAGACAAGAAGTCTCAGAGGAAACAAACCCTGCCATTACCTTGAACTTGAACGTCAAAACAGTGAGAAAATTAATCTCCATTATTTGTCATCTATTTTGTGTTATTTTTATTTATTTATGCATACAAGAAATGGGGTGTAGAACGGAGGTGCAGGGGGTGAGAGGATTCACCAGAGACAGGATGGTGAACAGAACAGGTGGATCTACTGAAACACACTGCTGAGGGGAGCAGCAGGCAAGACAGGAGAGGTCTGCTGCACCATGCAGGCCACCTCCCTGGTGGGGGATGGAACTCAGGCCTTAGTGGTGATAGCATTGAGACTTAATCATTAGGCCAAGAGGGAGGCCCCTGTGTTATTTCTTATGGCAGTGCTAACAAACTAGGACATTGTGGTTATTTCAGTATGCTTGCTATGAGAATTGAACTTGTTAATTCATATAAAATTCTCCAGATGAAGGCTGGCACATAGTTAGCATTGTATGTTTGTTATCATATAGAACAAAAAGGGACTGTCTTACCTGTATATACTCTATTTAAATTCACCCCCATTGGTCCCTGACATTAGTTGAGGCAGAGAGTTGGGCCTCCCTTGAGTTAAAGTTGCCCCCAGATTCTTTCCTAATGGGGGTTTCATATTTAATAGGGATACAGATAAGAAAAGAATGCTGGTTCCCTAGCAGTCATAGGAAGATATGTACAGCCTTCCTCTTTAGAGCAGATTATTTCACTAAGAAGATTGCTTATTTTGTCCTAGGGTCGTGAATTGTTCCTGCAAACATTGTTTTAACTTTATTATGCACCATCACAGCCTATCAGTTTGTAATAACATAAGTTTTATAGATCCTATATATCAAATACTGTTGAATATAAAAAGGTAATGATTTGAGCACATATGAATTAATTTTTTCTAACTCTGTTAGATTAAAAACACTGGGCTAAGCAAAAAATGGGTTAGAGTTTCACAGGAGAGTATTCACTTTAATGAATGAGTATAGCTTATTATTCAGGAGCCAGTGATGATGCACACTTTCAAGTAACCTAATGAAGTTGCTTTATACCTACTGTATTTCGTGTTACTGATCTCCTGTAATGAGTCTTTATTTCTAGAGACCATTAAAATGATTACCTCATACCGCTCCAGAAGCCTGACAATGGAAAAGCAAACCTTATTCTGATTTGAAGAACATAAAACCGTTGCTTGTCCCCAAATCTCCCTGCTCTTTAGCCTGCCAAAGTATCTTAAAAACTGCATTGCAAGTAGAATTCTCTATTTAATTGAAAACAGATAATCTGGGTGAGTTATCATCACATTGAGTGACCCATTATTATTTTACCTCTCTAAATCTCAATTTCCTTAACTAAAAATAGACATGATAATCCTCACTTTGCACAATTTAATGGGTTGCTTATAAGGACAAAATAAAACCATGGATAATCACACACTATTCTTTGTTGGGCATTTACATTTTAAGCATTGTGAGTAATTCTATGCACTTGTTACCTCATTTAAATCCTCAAAATAAAACAAGGCAGATATCATTATTCTATATATTACTACATATGAGTAATGATATACAGAGAAATAAACTAATACTTAAATAAGTTAACCATTGACTGAGTTTCATGTAGCTTGTAAGTGGCACAGAATCAAGACTAGAATTCAATGCTCAGCTCAAAGGTCACCTTCTCAGAGAGTCAACCCAAATCCTCTTATCTAAAGTAGTGAGCTGAATCATTCTCATCATATCACATGTCATTTTGTTTTATTTTCTTTATAGCACTCATCTTCACCTAAAATTCGCTTCATCGCTCTTCTTATTTGTCTTTCTGTTCCCAATAGAATGTAAGATCCATGGACCAGGGAACTTGGCTGCCTAGTTTACTACAGTGACTGACAAAAAGGAGGTTGGAGTATTTGTTGGATGAATCAATATTTGCCTGGATATTAAACTATGTGATAAATGGGAAAATTCTAGTTAACTGCAAGGTATTGCCATCATTACCTGAGCTTGGTTAGCTAGTCATGGTTGCTGGACCTGAAAAATGCCAAGGAATATTTTTACTGGTGAAACGGGTTGGATACCCTACACCAGGGAGTAACTGTGAGATTCCTGAACTCAATTATAGTGTGGGCATGTGGAAGACTCCCCACACTGACAAGTAATTCTCAGATACCAACAGTGTGTCAGAATTCATTCGGTTATGTCACTATCTACTGAAAGATAGTAACAGATCCCACAGGCAAAGGGCTTAACTACCAAGACCACCTCCCATTTCCAATGACAAACATCAGCCCAAGCTGTTACTTTTTCTTCTGACCAGCTGGCTACAGACTGGAGCTTTCCACAGTACCTCTTCCTCAAGCTTCCAGTGCCACATGCAAAATGAGTTTGTACTTCTCTATGCTTTTGACCAACTGGCTATATGAAGATCAGAGATTTCAAGGACCTCCCTCCTCAGGTTCAAATTAATTTGCTAAAGGAACTCACAAAACTCAGGAAACACATTCGCTCGCTACCAATTTATTACAAAGGATATAGCTCAAGAATATCGGAGGGAAGAGATCCATAGAACAAAGTGTGAGGGAAAAATGTGGTGCTTTCAGGTCCTCTTCAGGCAGACCACTGTCCCCCAGATGATCACCAACCTGTTAGCTTTCCAAGGAGCTTCCTTCTTTTGGACCTTCCCTACTTCTGGACTTTTAAGGAGACTTCATTACTTAGGGCTAATTAAATCACTGGCCATTGTAGACTGAGCTCAATCTCCAGGACCTCTCCTCTTCTTGGAGTTTATGATGTGTGACTGGAAGTTCCAAACATATAATCATATGACTGGTTTTCCTGGCAACTAGCCCTCATTCTTAGGTTTGTCCCCCCTCATTAACATAACAAGGAACACATTTATCACTGTCAACACTTAAGAAATTTCAAAGGTTTTGAACCTATGAGTCAGGAACTGTGGATAAAAACTGAAAATATATGAGAAATATATTTTGATCATCTGAATTTATACATTATAAATCACAATACTGCATAACCCAAGTAGGGGCCTGGGGGACTCCTAAAGAATTGTTGAAAATTAATATTTGACTGTACTTCAATTTTACCTAGGATATGTAAGAAGGCCTTTTATTTTGGTGAGAAACATGATTAAGGGACATATCATAACCTCTCTGAACCTCAGAAATTGCTTAATTAGGGGAAAATACCTGCTCTGCAAAAGTTCATAGAATCAATATGAAGATCAAATGAGATAATGCATATGAGAGTATTTTGTAAAATTTAGAGTCCTGTGATACAAGGGTAAGGTGGGTATTAGGATGTTAATTTTATCTACTTAAGTTTCCATTTCAAATGGCATGCATACAATTTATTTCCTGGAAAGTCTCTCCATAATCATATGATTTATGGAAACTCTCCAAATGACTTTGGAACTTGTTGCACCAAAATAAGAGCTAGAAATTTGGCCTTCACAAAGGTGTGTGAGAGACTTAACTGTGGTGACCTCCATGCAGGGTATGTGGGAAGACTTGTAGTGAATTGTCAAGGGTGGAAGGCAGATTTATTTTTCATTGTATACTAACTCGTACTGTCACAGATTTATAGAAACTACTCATTTACGTAATATATTCAAGATAACAGATGAAACAATGAAGCAATAAGAGTAACTATGATCACGAGCATGATGGTTGAGTCTTTGTTTCCTAAGTCAAGAAATCTTCAACTGAAAAGAAACACCAACACCTTTCTGTGTTCTCATCTGATTGCATGTTCCATTTTCAATTTTGCACTGGTGCATGTAATACACACTCTGTAGAGCAGCTGCCACGCTCAGAACTTTCCATTCTCTGAAGACGACCCTGGATTTAAAGCAGAAATTTCTCTTTTTCTGTTCATAGGTGATTGGTTTAGGGATAAATGTTAATCTCAAGAAGCACTGCTTCTTGAAAGAAGATTCATGAAATATACCTGTAGCTACCTTGATTCTTAGCCCCCTTGAGTTGGTTCCTTAATAATTCTCAGAAACTTCCTAGTGACATTTCAATAAGCATGCCCCTTCACTGCCCACTATGTAAGCTAGCTCAAGATCAATGTGAGTATAACCGAGTATGTTTTTAAGTACCACAGATCACAATATTGAAATTAAACGAAGCACAGAGACCAGATCATAGAATTCCCTGAGCAGACAAAAATCACCTAAACCATGTAAACAAAACTGAATCTATCTTATACCATGAACATAAGCAAGTGTTAATTTGTTTTTTTTTTCCCCCCTTGGGGAAATGCTAACAATCATAAAAGGAACTTAAATTGTCCTCCTAAAAATGGTATGAAATAATCAATTTTAACCAATCTCCTGCTATCTGGAAAACCCTTTTGTAACAACCAATCATAGTAAAGGGGTAAACACCTTCTTCATTTCACTTCAGAAGGCATTCTGTAAATTTATGCCCCGAGCTTCTCCTCAGTCTTTGAATTTGAAAGCTCCTAGTTTTGCAAATTGTTCTTACATGTACAATGAATGCTTACTGAATACTACTTATTGATTTGGTAGTTTTAATGTTACTATTTCTGGATTATTATTTTTTTGACACCAAATATGTCTTCAAGACTGAGAACAGTGATACTACTCTAATTGAGGCAAACTTTAAACTGCACGTGTCTCACCTGAAGATCTGGTTAAACTGCATATTCTGGTTCAGTAGATCTATGGCAGATCGTAAAATGTTTTATTCCCCACAATTTCCCTAATGATTTGGATGTCCCTGGTCTAGAGGTGACATTTGAGTAGCAAAGCTCTGCATTTTTTTATTGCTTAAAACCAAAAGAGCTTTAATAATACAGTAACTTCTCTCAGGTTGAAACCCCATCCCATAAGACTTTTCTACATATTCAGATCCCACCCAACATTCAAGAACCAAGAATCCCTATCTCTTTATGAAGTTTTTCTTGAATCATCACAACCTCTTCTCTCCTTGTTGATGATCCCTGATAACTCATGCAGCTTCTATTACAGAATATGGTATTTGTCTTGGATGTGGCTCACTTACAAATGTTAGCCATTATACAATTATTCCCTGTATAAAACTCTACTTTCCCCAAGGAATGTGTGCTTATATTCTTTGAATTCCTTGAGAATTAATACATGCACACACACACACACACACACACATCTTTACTAACTGACTTTCAGTCTAATTGTGGGGACTTGGTAGGTATTTGTAGGTAAATGAATTAATGAGGACTTTTATGTCACTAGCCTCTATGGTTATCATCTGTGGCCATCACTTATGGCCTTTACAATCATGCAGAAGGCACTTGGGAGCCTTGGCGTGGGGTATTTGTATCTGATTGTAGGCACCTAGAGTATTGGTGTGCCCACCTGAGCCTAGAGGCAGGAATAAAACCACAGCAGCAGAGACATTGCGGGAGAAGACCAGTGACATGACTACAGAAGAGATGAGATCACAAGACAATGTGAGAGAGCACAGTGAAAAAAGTGCACATATTTATGGGGGTGCTAGGAGGCTCAGTTGCCTGCCTGCCTCCCAGTCCTCCTCTCCCTGGCCCATACCTTCCTCTTTGCATGCCAGCCTCTCTGCCTGGAGTGCTTGTGTACCTGGTTCCTTGAGAGAGCATTAAAGCCTGAAAAATCCACTGCGGGCTCCAGGACTCTCCTTTGTCCATCTTCCTGAATGGGTAGTGAACCTTCCCCTTGCTGGCTGGCACAACAATATTTAACTAATACTAATACCTGAATTGAAAGCTTGCACACAGGGAAAGTGTAGCTACCACCATTACCAGGCCAAAAGAAAAATAAAAAACAGAAGAGATCATAAAAGATTGGAAGGATGAACTAACAGTCTTTCAGTCCTAGCCCCAGAGGATAGATACATGTACATAACGTTTTGGTGAAGATAATACTTCATTGCCCAGGACTCAACGTTGGACCTGGCTACATATATGCTCAGATCATATGTACGGAGCCCCCGTGTCTCATATAGGTCAGCTGTCTTTTAGCAGAGGAACTAAACCAAACATCCCCCTGGACTCAGTGATTTGCTTTAAACCAAAGAAGAAGAGAAGGGAAGTAATACAGACTAGTGGAACAGAAAAGTACCGCAGAGATCATCTTTTAACCTACTTTCTCATTGAAAGATGAAGAAGCTGACTCAGAAGTCCTCAGGTTAAAGATGAACAAATATATATTTTTTAATTGAGGTAGTATTGCTTACAACAGTATTGGTTTCAGATGTACAGTTTCTCACCTCAGCAACTGTATAGTTCATGCCACACCCATGACCAAATGTCCCATCACCACCCACTGCCAAACTATGGCATCCCTCCTTCCCCTCTGATAACCACCATTTTGTTGGCAGTCTCAGGATTGGCTCTTGTGTTTCTTTGTTTGGTTGCTTTTGCTTTGATATGATCAGTCTTGACTTAGAACTCAGGTCTCCGTTTGCCAGACACTGCTGTTCCATGGCACTAATAAACCCTGTGAGGATCTTAATCTACACAGGAACTGACAATCTCATCCCATCTCCTTTTTTGTCTTTGTCAGGGATGGGAAATGCTGGCATCTTAGCCAAAGATCCACAGAATAGCAGAGGTAACCAGGGCTTGCAATGTGTCTTAATAGGGAGTACAGTACAAATGAATGTTGTCTACTGCATACGCCTCCCTTCTCCTGACTAATTCTCCTTGGTCTCAGTGGGCACCATGACCTTAAATGGATTCAGTTCTACACAAATCCTTTTCTAATCTCTAACTTGGTATGAGTAGACTAAATATTCTTCTTATGGATGAAAGAATAGATGAATGAAAAATGAAATGAACAAATTCCTCTTAAATTGTGAGGCTTCCCTGCAGCGACCCTTAGATTCTCTTGACCATGCCTTTTGCCATGTGGTGTTCAGTGTGTTGGCAAACTAAAATGGGTACTAAAGACCAATGCTATTTCATGACATGAAGCAGTCTTGGAACAATAAAGTTCACTTCCTTGTGAAGCAGGTAAACAAAACTTACCAGAAAGTCCATCTGTTGTTAAGAAAAAATAGAAAAAACAACAGTTGAGTTGTGGATTCATTTCTGCATGTGGGGCAGAAATACTTTCTAGAAATTAAGAGCTAGTCATTTTATAGAGAACCAGGACTCTCCCCTTTCAAGTTATACTGTGTTCTCTTTTCTCAGAGGAAAGACAGAAATTGAGCAGAAGGACTCAAAGAGAAATAACATTTTGATTTTTCAAATAGACATGAGACAAATGATAAAAGGGCAACAGACTTCCTTTTCCTACACTTTAATTTGTCTTACTCTCATTTGAACACATGCATTGCTGTGTTCTAGCTTAACCCCACAGTAAATAACACCGATGCTTATCAACACATCAATGATTTTCATGGGAAAACAAGAGTCATTGGGGTGAGCTAGCTTGATAGGGGTGACAGCTGATACCTGATTCAATTTCCCTAAAAGTCAGACTCAGTCTTTCTGAGTCTGGGAAAAAAATTCTGAGTGCATTCTTGTGAACAGTTTTGCTGTGGTATACTATTGCTTGAAAAAGATGGCATTCAAGATTTAAAAAGCAGACACATCTTATACTCCATCTTTATAAAACAAACCAAAAGAAAAACGAGATCCCTTACTGCCCTCTAGAATGGTTATTTACGTAGTAAACACACCCTTGCCTCAGTGAGGCCCATTAGAGAATAATTAAACTCACTGGGTCATCTCCATTTTGAAGCTACCTTGATTTAACGCTGCATAGGGAAGTAATTAGATGAATTTGGAACCATAGTCTTAGGGGAGAAAAATAGGGCAGAATGTATTCCAAGAAGGGATTGCAGGCAGCCTCAGCTACCACTATTACACAGAAAAGAATCTAAAAATAAAAGTGGAGAACAGACTGTAGAGTACTTTATACTCTGTAGCTCGTAGCCTGCCTTGTCAGAGTCTAGTCTTTCTGCTGGCAAATTCTGGATATTCTCTTCTCTCAGAAGTGGGACATGCTTTGTAAAAAGCCTTATTCTAAGTTTTCACAGCTGAGAGAGATTGTAAACTTGGCTTTATATGAGTATGGGGCTTTTATCTTTTTTATTACTTTCTTCTCCAGTGTCCCCTATGCCCATACTCCAAACTCAAGTTTTGGAATGTGTAATGAAAGGGGAAAAAAATCCACTAGAAAGTTCATATTCACAAATAAGCAAAATTTTCAATGTGTAGAGATTATAGAGTTGCTAAGATTTCAAGTCCTGAAATCAAACAGATGTGGATTCATGCCCCCCATCTACTGAATGGAGGTTGGTGTTAACTCCCCAGTTCAGCCCCCCCCATTTCACTCCCTCATGTCTAAGCATCATGGAGAGTGTCTGTGTTTGTGGGGGGGAGGGGGACATGGAGGGTGGCTCTAAGAGTAAAACCTGCCAGCAACTTTTTGCTGAACACACTAACATTGGCACTGAGCCTGAAGTTCCTACATCAGCAGGCGGGAGTCAGCAGCAGAGAAATAGGTCACTGCATTAAGTGGCCTCATCTGTACTTGTAGTTTCTGAGGCTGGGGAAGACTCAGATTCGGGAAAACATTTCTTTAGTGCTTTTTCCCCTTTGAGGGTTAGGCTGTGTCGAATTGCCTTTTGTAGCCTTGGTGTTGCCTTACTACAGAGCCTGACTGTGAGTGGGCACTCCACAAGCGAATGAATGGATTGAACATGTAAGGCAGAGAGGCAGAATCTTCCAGGACAGAGAATTGGACTACGGTACCTAAGTTCTCCAGACATCACCCAAGGTGAAAGGGATGCTGGAGAAATTCTCCAGTAGGTCAAAACATGTTAAACCTAGAGATAAAATTGTGGTGAACAATGCAACTCACCACTAATGTTTACACTCATGAGTAAATTGTATTTAATGCTCTTGGGTCAAAGTTCAATGTGTTATATAGAACATGACATGGACCCTCTAGGGGAGCCACTATCGTCTTAGGTTCTCTGGAGCTTTCTTTTCCCATTTGACCTACTCATCCCTTCTGGGGAATTTTCTTGAGGCCTCTGGAAATCACTTCTGCTTGCACTGCTTCCTTGGCCATTGGGAGAATAGCTTGGTGACCTGCACAACTCTCTCTGACCCAGAGTCTCTGGACTCCTCTGAGGAGGATAATTGCATTTCAAAGGGCAGGCGCTGAAGCAATCTTGGCATGGCAGGATAGAATCAGCAAGAACAGTCATCAAGGATGGGACTGCGCAGGAAAAGCAAGATTTTTTTTTATGGTTTTGTGCACCTGCTAGCAACCATTTATTCACCTGCTCATTGGTATGTTGGCTGGGGTTTTTTTAAATGAGATTTCAGTAGGTGCATTTGGCAAACAATATGTAGAAGCTATTCATTCTCTGCCTCCCATGGACCCTCAGGCTGCCCTCAAATCATCCAGGCCTTTTACTGTTCCCTTCCTTATTTCTTGCCACCTGGTGTCCTGTCAGGCCAATTTTTGACTGCTATGGCTTGTATCTGTTAAGGTGTGCCTAGGAAATGACCTCTCCCAGCACAGCTACGCTCTAAGACAGTGATACAGCCATTTGGGCAGTGGACAGCGGGGCCGTGGCTCTGGACATGAGTGCCATGCACAGTCACGGCATATAGTTCAAACGCTGCAGATCATTCCTGAGACCATCTTGGGCTTTAACAGTCCTGCACAAGCGGCTCCTGCAGCAACATCTTCACATGTTACATGGAGACAGTGCAGGCAAGGTGTTAGGAACATGGGCTCTGGTGTCAGACTGTTGGAGTCCAAATTTTAAATTTTGATCATCATTGCCTCTGGAACCTTGGGCAAATCACCTAGCTTCCCTCAGCCCACACCTCCCTATTAATAACATGGGAGGAAATAATAGCATCTACCTCCTTAACTGTTGCTGGGATTAAATTAGATAATCCATCTAAAGCTCTTGGCCTGGTGCCTGGTAAATAAGAAGTGCTCTACAATGCTAACTCTCATTTTAAAATTCTTGCAATGTTTTTAGAACTTTTGGGGATTTCATTTCTATTGCTTTGAGGTTGTGCTTCCCCATTTGGTTTCTTTGGCACAGGTCTCTGGGGGATGGGGCATTTCAGGCAGAAGTTTGGGAGATGTGAGGCAAAGCTGCTAGAACCTACTTTGAGGCCTGAAATAAAGCCCCCCAAGCTAGAGGCATAATGCTGGGGGATTAGGCTGCTTACAAGCTAGGAAATGATGGTCTCTGGGCTCTGCCAGCATCTCCTGTGGTCTGAGTACTCTGTTCTGCCTAAGGCCTCCCCTGACTGTTCAAGCATCTGCTTAGACTGTATTTGTTTGTCTAACTGCCAGATCCTGGGGCACTCAGATGCTTATGTTCGTCTTGAAGCTGTTTTAGTATTTACTAGATTTAAAAAAAAAATCCTTGGAATTTAAATATGAAAACCAACAGTAAAACAAGGGTAATGATCCAAACATCAGGCACACAAAATCAGGATGGATCAAATATAACTGTACCCAAACAAACATTTAAAAGTTAAGGTAGCAATAGAAAACGCTACAGAATGAGCCAATTAATGTTGCTGTGGATGGCAAATTGTAATTTTTGATATGTCTCTGGCATCACTTTATCAGCACTATCAATACAATGCCTTTAAATGCTGAGCCTCATGGAAAATTGGTTACTGTGTAACTACTTCCTTCCTTGGGCGTGAATAAGAAACTTTAACTTTGCTCCTGTTTCTGAAAAACTGTTATTAAGGATGGATATGATAAGACAAGAAAATTGATACCTTAACAATATAAGGCTTTGCTTTAAATACACAATGGTCTAGAAGTTTTCTGATTCAAAGATATTTTCTGGATTTTTCCAAAATACTTGAAAGGCTCTGAAGACTGTTTTGCAGTTCACCAAAGAATATAAAAAGTCTCTCCTTTTGGAACCTGTTTCGATGGCATACACTAGTGAATCCCCTGGTGCACAGACCTTTGAGATTCTGAGGCAGAATGGCCTGAAGTGTGAAGAGACAGCTGGAATGCCTGGAGCTTTCTTAAGAAGCCCTACATAACTACATATGCCTCCTTCCAGGAGTCATGCCACTTGCAGAATCTTTGGCTACCAAGTTACTATCACTGGGAAGAGATATACAGGAATATCAGACATCTAGAGCTAATCAGATTTTATTATACAGGATATAAATATTAAATAGCATGAGCCTGAGTGGGCTTTAACAGAGAAGGTAAATCTAAGAGATCTTGGCCCAAGTATTATTCAATCTGCACTAAAGAATTAAGCTAAACTCAGGGAGAATTCACTTTACCATCCATCTGATAATGTCCACGGTGATCTCCTCATAGTCTCTAGCAAGAACCATTTAAAGTTGTGTTTACCATAGTTCTATTTACAAGGCAAGCTCACATTTATCTATCACTTAAATTCTAAATATTGAGCTTCAGGTCATCAACAAAGTTCAGAGAAGCAATATGTTTTAAACAGCGACCAAGCTTAATCTCCATATTTAATAGGTGTTGAAATGCAGCTGTGGGGGCTGCAGGGGTAACCTAGAGGGGTAAGCAGTGATTTGCACAAGGTCACAAAGCTTATGTACAGTATGGCCTGGGTTAGAATTCCAGGTGCCCTAACTTCCCATTCAATGTTCTCTGAAGTACTGAGGTTCTATAGTTCACCAGCCCAGTAGACTCTTGCTTAGATCATAATCAAACAAAACATGTTCCATGGTTCTGAGATGCTATAGAGAGTATTGAACATATTGCATTGTAATAATGAAGTCTACGGTATTTTGATAAAGTTGCCACTTCTGTTTTTTCACTAAGGATTTACCTCTGCAACCCTCTGAAGGAGTTGAAATTCTCTACAGTTGTCAGTAATTGTGTGTATGCATAAATAGGCAGTGCAATTCAATAGAGGAGTTAAATATGTGATTAAGAGATATCTTGAAATCAATGGGAAATTGTCTTAGCTTAGCATAAAGGTTTTTTTCGTTGTTGTCGAGAGAGAGGCTTGTTTTTCCGCAAATCTTTTGATGCTTTATTAATTGTGATATGGATGGTTAAAAATGATATTTTCCTCATAGGATTGGCTTTGTTTTAGAAAATGTTGGCTTCCTCAATATTCAATGAGTTCAAAGAATATTATATACAATATTGAGACCCATATATTTTTTGCCTCATAACCTTGATATGAACTCCAAGTTCAGAAATGCCTATTGGACTGAGGTGTTACTAGCATATGACCCTAGAAAAATCTCAAAAACAAAATGCTCTTTGGAAAAAAAGGAGTTAATAGTGAGAAGTCCCTAGGAAATCATATATTTATTATACCAGGCATGGTAGGGCAATGGGTCTCAAACTTTACCTCAGGGCTTGTGAAAACACAGGTCACTGGGCTCCTCTCCCAGAGTTTCTGATCTAACAAGTTGTTAGGTGATGTTGATGGTGCTATGCTGTTGACCAAAAGAGCACTCTTTGTGAATCACTAATGCCAATAATTTTAAAAAATATCCTTATCTTTTATAGGGTCCCTAGAGAATCAAATTGTGCTGAGAAAGCTGATGGATGTACATGGCCTGGCATCAAAGGAACAAGACCAGTAAAGCCAGGCCCATGGAATAAACTGAACTCAAACAGTGAGTTACAAGCAAGGACCACAGTTATCAACCACTGTAAATTGCAGAGCCAAAGAACTCCCAGCATAACAATGGACTTGGGTAAAAAACAGATGGTGAGAATACAGTGTGATAAAACGATCAGTTGATATAGACTTTTAGGCATAGATTATATTATAAAGATACTGAAAGAAAATAGAATAGCTAATATTTTTGAGTGTTTTCTTTGTATCACAATGTCTACACACTGTGTTGAATATTTTAAATGGATAAAATCATCAGACACTCACCACAATGCAGAGATATTTACTATTATTATCACTATTTTACAAATGAAGAGACTGAGACTCAGAAAAGTAACTTGTTCAAGGTCGTACAGATAGTAAGGAGCAGGGGTAGTTTATAAAATCCAAATGTATTCAGTACTTGTAGCCACTCTACTACATTCTCAGAAGAAGAAAGAAGTTAACTCTCTTGGGTTGAGAGTGAGGGAGAGACAGGTTATCAAGGAAGTTTTGGGTTTTTTATTTTTTAAGCAATATAGGGTTATAACTTTATTAGATTTCAGCTGAACTGTTTATAAATCAACATCTGTATTGCTATCTTATATTCCTCACTAGAATTTTAATTTCCATTCATTATCATACACTTGATCTCTTTCATCCAATTTACCCATCCCTCATTGTCTTCCTTCCCTCTGGTAACCACTATTCTGTTCTTATAGTCTAAATAAAAGTTTTGGTTTCATTTACTTCATTTGCTTTTTTTTTTTTTTGGTTTTTATGTTTATCTACCATGTGAATAAAATCATATAGCATTTATCTTTCACTATGTGACTTATTACACTAAGCACAATGCCTCTAATTTAGGGAAGGATTTCTAAAGATGACATCTGAGTTAGGTATTAATGAAAAAAATAGAAAATAGGAAACATCTGTGTTAGAGAGGTAAGGGGGCATTCCAGACATAGGCTGTGATCACTGGACAAGTACTCTCTGGTTGGCGTTAACAGAGAAGATAAAGGTGGAGACAATGGCTAAGAAAAAAACAAAGCTATTTCTTAATTGGTCTAGTAAAGCTTGGCCAGGAGAATGTTTCCTTGTTGCCAAAGAGTAGGGAATAGAAGTACATGGGCAGGTCAAGCACTATTGAGATGGACGCAGTAACAGATTCAAGTAGTCGCCTGCATGATCTGAAGGAAGCAAAAAAGGAAGCAGAGGGAGAGCAGAAGAAGTGGAGAGAAATAGACATGAAGAACAAGTCCTGGAGGAGGCACATGGAGCAGAAAGACATGTGAAGGAGAAGCCGCACTTGCTTCTTGGCCTTGGACTGGGACCAGCTACTTGGGGGACAGGGAAGGGGACACATGAAACAGATGTGGGTGAGAGACCTGTGGGGAAGCTGACAGTGGCAGCCTTTATCTTGACTTGAGTTTTGATTTTGGTTTTTTTCTGCAATGGGGCCTCAACTTCCCCACCCTTTTTTTGGAGTTTCTTTGTTCAACCGTGATGAAGTACTAGTCACAATACTTTCTTCAGAGAGTTGTGATACTTGAGGCAATCTAAGAAAATCTCTACAGTGCCTGGCATACAGAAAGTGCTTAATAAATAATAGTTGTTGTAATTTTATAAAATAGTGAATTCCTAAGTTATTGTATGTCAAGCATTATTCTAATATAGTAGTTTGCAAAGTGTGGTTCCCCAGACCCGTGGTGTCAGTATCACATGGAATTTAGAAATACACTGTCTCAAGCTTCACCCTAAACGTACTGAATCAGAAACTCTGCACTGAATCAGAAACTATATTTTACCAACCCCTCAGTGATTCTGATATTGGTGAGTTTGAGGACCACTGTTCTAAGCATTTCATGCAAACTGAATTAATTTCTTTCTTAAAATAACCCCATGAGGTAAGTATCGTTTATTTTATAGATGAACAAACTTAGGCACAGAAAAGTATATTAATTGTTCAAGGTCATGTAGTTAGTACGCAGTGGATACAGGATTTTGAAACCCATTTAACATTTTTCAAAATTTCAAGTTTCTTAGGACCAGCTTTTCTCTGGTTCTTTGCAATTCTTTTCCTTTTGCCAGTCATGTCATACCGAGTCTCCATTCATCCTCAAGTCTTTAGTGTTCTGTACCAAAAAGGAATTGCTATGTACTGGACCCATTTTCTTTAGCATTCATAATATTTTATAGGGGCTGGGAAGAGATGAAAAAGCAGGTATTACACAGACTGCCCCACTTGAAATATTCTCTGTGTATTGCTTGCTGAGGTAGACAAATCTGATATAAAAAACACCACTGTCAGCAGTGTCAACTTAGATTACAAAGGACAGTGACTGTTTGGGGAACCATTAGACAAATTATTTTGACCTGCTCTAACAATTTAAATATCTTTCATTTTATTTTGCAAATAAAAAAATTTGAATTTCATGACTTGACCATACCACCAAACCATCTCTGGACAGAAAGTGCAATCTCAAGTGACCTTAATGATCAGACTTTTATCAATGTGCTCTTAATCAGCAAGCATATGAAGGTCTGAATGGCATGAACTCTCTGCAGTTTGAAATGGTAATGCTGCCTATTCTCTGAATTTCCTTAGTAAGCATACCTACCCTGCTTTATTTCTTTTTTCAGGACTGGCCAATATGTCATTAAAAAAGATAGCACAAGCACTTTAAGCTAGATAGTAGGATTCTGATGATTTGGGCCCCTATTATAATCTAGATCCTCCAGATGATTTCCAAGAAATATTCCCTCCACTGAAAACTTTGGCTCTTAAATATTCAGTTGACAACCATCTGGTCTCTATACAAAGGGAGAAGGAAAACCTAATGACCTTCAGGGAATAGATATTTTGTAAAAGATTCTTGCTGATTCTGACCTTTTGGAAAAGAAATTTAAGATAACTATATATCAATGGAAAAATATATAACACATATTTTATGTAAAAATTCAATATATATAAACATATTGTCATAAACATATGGCAACATATGATATTGTCATAGGAGGCAAAAGAAGCACAAAGGAAATGGAGGTAAGGGTTATTGGACAGTTCTCAAAAGATCATACTCTATTCTAAAATTCATTTGTAAATTAAATAGGCATTTCAAAGTTTCCCAAGTTTCAGACTTTTAGAGAGGCAAGGTCTTCAATAGTTTTTGTTAGATAGATAGAAGTTTAATTCATGTAATGTAAATCATTTAAAAGTGAATGCAGGGCCTCCCTGGTGGCGCAGCGGGTTAAGCAACGCATTATGAAGCAAACCGCAACCACTGCAGCACGAGATCGATTCCTGCGGCCGGCCAAGGAGGGGCCCCACAGAGCGTAGCAGACCTCTCCTGCCTCGCCCGCTGCTGCCCTCAGCAGTGTGTTTCAGTCAGTCTGCCTGTTCTGCTCCCCACTCTGTCTGGTGAATCCTCTCACCTCCCTGAACTCTGGCCTGTACCCCAGCTCTTGTATGCATAAATAAATAAATCTTAAAAAAAAAAGTGAATGCAGTACATGCCACTGTTGAGCTATCACAGCTTCTATCTAGTTTGAAAGCTTTTTTTAATCACCTCAAAAAGAAACCCCATACCCATTAAGCCATTACATCCCATTATAACATCCCCCAGCCCTGGCAAAAAAGCAATCTACTTTCTATCTCTATGGATTTACTTGTTTTCACTATTTCATATAAATGGAATAATATAAGATGTGACTTTTTGTGACTGACTGCTTTCATAAATGTTTCAAGGTTTATCTGCATTGGAGACATATCAGATGTATTTATTACTTTTTGTGGCTAAACAATATTCCACCATATGTATATACCAGATTTTGTTCATGCACCCATTAGTTGATGAGCATTTGGTTGTTTCTACCTTTTGGTTATTGTAAATAGGTGCTCAGATTAACACTTGTGTACATGCATTTGAATACCCTTTTTTAAATTGGGGGATTGGAAACCTAAGAGTGGAAGTGACGGATGATTTGTTAATTCTAAGTTTAACTTTTGAGGAACCACAGTAGCTGAACCATTTTTACATTCCCACCAGCAATGTATGAGGGTTTCAAAGTCTCCACAGGCTCACCAACAATAGTGATTTTCTATTTTTATTTTAATTCTAGTGATCTTAGTGGGTGTGTATTGATGTTTCATTTTGGCTTTGATTTGCATTCCCCAATGACCAGTGATGTTAGGCATCTTTTCCTGTTTTTTCCAGTCATTTATACATCCTCTTTGGAGAAATGAATATTCAATTCCTTTATTCAATTTTTAATTGCATTGTTGATCTTTTTTTGTTGTGTTTTAAGAGTTTATATATTCTGGATATTAAAATCATTAGATATAGATTGAGAAAAGCTCTTTGCAAATCATATAAGCTTTCTTTTTGGAATAGTTTTATTCCCTTCTTCTCAATCTTATTACATAATAATTTTATTCTTCTCTTTTCAATCATATATCACCCTCTCTCCTCAACAGGAAAAGTGATATGCAGGCTTCTCTGTGAGTGCTCTAATAACTAGCATGCTATTTGAGTTAGAAAATCCCAATTCATTTCCTTAGCAATTGGTAATATTCTAGATCATGCCTTTAATGTCAGTTTGAGTCCTGGAATGTCAATGACATGGAGCAGTACTCATGAGTTGATCACACCCCACCCCCCTAAAAAAAAACATGTATCATAAACAAAAAACAAACTTTTGTACATTGAGTTCTAGAGATTTGGAACTTGTTTGTTACAGAAGCATAAATAGCCTTTCCTAACTAACTCAAAGTACCAAATAAATCACTAGCTGACTTATCTCAGGTAGTTGTTACACTGAATAATACTCCCTACAAATGAAAGCATCAAAGGAAGTTGTAGATTGTATCTTAAATGGGACATTTACCCTCACCAATGCACTTCCCCTGGGCTTCTATAGTATAACTAGTGATATTTTGGGCGAATAAATCTGGTTTTATGCTATTATTTTGATCCAAATACTTTTGTGATTCCTCATTACTCTAAAATTGTTAACATGGCTCAGAATCTTTAACACAATCAATAAAGCTATTCTTAATGTCACATTTGCCTGCATCCTAAGCCTACTCATGTCAGTCATATTACTTGAATTATTTTTGATAAATACACAAATTTTTAGAAAACCCTTTATTCTATCCAAAATTATCATTTCCCCCAAATTGTTTCTACATCAGGTTCTTTGCACCTGTCCCCATTCATAGGGATGTTCTTCATCATTGCTCTCACTTCTTTCCATGCTGGCTCAACTTCAACCCCTCATATGGGTAGTAGTGTAATTTCTTAAGGAAATCTTGCTTGATTCCTCACTCTGGTTTCATTATTCTACATCTGTGCGCTATAGTATCCAGTACTTTACCTGGCCTGACACTTATTATATGCTTATTCTATTACAATGTACCTGCTACGTCTATATCTTGCTCCAGTAAAACATAAACAATCGGAGACCAGGTACCTTGCTTGTATCATTCAAATTTGTATTTGTATGTTTTTAACAGTCCTTGGCATGTGGTAGGAAGAAAGAATGGTTGTATTAATCTTTTAATCTTGTCTCTTTCAAATGAGTCACAAAGTGAGGTAGAACTGAAGCGCCATGATCTGTAATATAGTTGACATTATTCTAGCTTTATTACCTTTCAGGAACCAAGTTTAATGGAATTATGTTAAGCATTGGTTACAAACATTTTTGAACTTATGAAAAGTCTCCCTCTTTTTGAATAATTGGGCTTCGACTTTTCTGGTATTGACAGACTTAGAGTTTTTTAATGTGCCATTTGCAAGAAACAGAATCCAGAATGCTTTATTAGTTGAAGGCAGCTAAAGCATGCTTAAGTCCCTCAGTCTTATATAAATATAGCTATGGCTACAGATCAAGGATATGGTTTACCATAATAATCCTGATGTGTGCTTTTAGCAGAAAATATACCACTCTAGTTTCACATATTGTGGGTTTATTACTATTTCATGTTCATATTTTACATTTAAAAAGCACAAAATTACCAGAAGTAGGAGGTGTTCTGAATTATTATCTTCTTAACAAAATGAATTAACCAAAATATTCAAACTTGTTTCATTGTCCAGCTAGACTGTGTTACTTTTAATTTTACATTCATGGGCATTGATCAAATAGCTCAATACTTAATCCTATTATAGGTGAAAGTAGTATAGTCCCAGTCTTCAGCAAGCTCACCATTTGGAAAAAGAAATCAGGTCCAACTTTCAACGTAAATACTTTTATACCTTTCACCCACATACAATTCTTAGTCATCAATATCCATTGAGAAATCTGTTGTTACACTATAATCCAGCAACATGACTGCTGGATACACATGTATAATTAAACAATGTTACATTTGCTTAAGAACAGCAGCTCTAGAAATCCATGTATCCAGAGACTATTGCATAAAGCAGAAGATAAGGCAGAATGGAATGGAAGCACAAACTTCCTGGTTCCTAACTGCTGATGATAGCATGCTATGTGGAATCTGTTCAAATAAGCCACTAATCATTCAGTCTGGTGGGCGTTTCTATGCATTCCTGTCCCACCCTTACCATCTCCCCCCAATTATTATGGAGACAATAGATACTTGTCTGCATGCTCACCCTTAGTGCATAAAAAGGGTGAAAAGGCTTAGCTGCACTCTTATTTACAATGAGGATAGGCAACCTCATGTCAGTTTCACAAGTATAGCAACTCTCAGCAAGATAAGAGCTAAGGATGGAATCTCTGATCTACAACTCAAAGGACAGAACATTTTTTCTATGAAGGGACATATACCAAATATTTTTATATTGGAAGACCATATATAAATCACTGTGGTTGTGCTTGTATAAAATTTTATTCACAGAATGATGTGGTAGTCTGGATTTGGTCTATTTTGGCTATACTTTCTTACTCCCTGACCCTAGTCAAGGGAGTATCATTCATTTTCAGTACACAACCTGTTTGGTTTACCTCACACTATCCAAAAAATTGTATTTAACCTACAAAATGTATGTAGTATCAATATCTCTAATACAGTTTGCATGGGTCAGGAAGTTATGTGTGAGATCAGAGCTGAAAGATAAAGAAAATAAGGCCAGATAAATAAGGAAGTAAAGAGTAATTCAGGCAGAGGAAAAAGCATGTGCATAGATCAGGATCTGAGAGAAAAGGTAGCCTCTCTAGTAGATACTGTACATTGCTTCCTTGATATTAGTTTACCTTTTTCTTACTCTGAATGTTTGAGTGTTATTTCACTTTTGATTAGATATCCAATCCCATCTCTGGATTAGTTTAAGCTAATCAGTATGTGGCATTCTCTTGGTGACTGTTACTTGTCTAGCAGTTGGCAACTGTCCTAAATAATTCAATAAGATTTATAGACTAGTCCAGGCATCAGCAAGGGTGAGGGCCACTGCCATGTTGCATATCACTATTAACCAGTACCTGCAGCAGGTCTATGAAGTGATCAACACCAGAGACGGAACATCCTGTATAGAGTTGGTGTCCTTCAAGCATACACATGTTGGCAAACTATGGCTTCTGGTCACCTTTCCAGAAGGGAAATGTCAATAAGTTTTGGAAATTTTTGCAAGTCATTTAAGGTATAATTGGTGCCACTGGTGACCCTGAGTTCACTGAGGCATAAAACTGCCAGACCATCATTGTCTAACCTTTTGTATTTTGTGTTAGCTGTGAAATTTATAACATATACCATGGATTTTGGGGGGTTAAGATCTTATTTTATTTATACCTTTAGTTGGAATTAAGACCTTTCAGAAGAAAGCTTTACATAGCTGTTTCCATCTGGGTCCTTACTTAAATTTAGCATGGATCTTAAGACTGTGGTCCAGTATTTATATGGTAAGAACATTGCTTTTGATTAAGGATTTTATATAATTCTGCAAATGGATAATAATATTCTGCTGCTTTCAAGGTATTAAATATAGTTCTAGGGACCAGTTTTTTCCCATGTGAGATATCAAGATCTACAAAGATCTCATACAACTCAACAAAAAGAAAAAAAATAATAATGGGCAGAGAGGGGCCTCCCTGGTGGCACAAGGGGTTAAGTTGAAGCTCTATGAAGCTATCTGCAGCCACAGCAGCATGAGTTCCATTCCTGGCCAAGGGGGTGACTCACATGGCACAGCAGACCTCTCCTGTCTCACCCACTGCTCCCCTTAGCTGTATATTTCAGTCAATCTGCCTGTCTGTTCCCTACTTTGTCTCTGGTGAATCCTCTCAGCCCCCGCACCTCTGGCTTGTATCCCAGTTCTTGCATGCATAAATAAATAAATCTTTAAAAAATGGACAGAAATCTAAATGGATACTTCTCCAGAGAAAACATACAGATGACTAAGAGACACATGAAAAAATGCTCAGCATCACTTAATGTCAGGGAAATGCAATTCAAAACCACCTCAAGCAATAATGGCCCATATTAAAAAGATCAGAACCAATAATGGTTAGCATAGGTGGTGGTGGAGGGACGAGGGAAGGAACCTTTGTACATGGTGGGAATGTAGACTGGTCTAGTCCCATTGGAAACAGTATGGAGAATTATCAGAAAATTAAAAATAGATCTAACATATGATCCATCAATTATAATCCTAACTATCTACATGTAGATTGCAAAAACACTAATTCAAAGGAATATATACATGTCACTGTTCACTGCAACACTATTTACAATAGCAGGTATAGAAACAACCTAACTCTCCAAAGGCAGATGAGTGAATTATGAAGATTTAATGCAATCCCTATAAAAACTGCAATAGCATCCTTCACAGAAATAGTACAAACAATCCTGAGAAAAATAAGTAAAAATGAATATCTTGTGCTCCCCAACTTGAAATATACTACAAAGTGATAGTAATTAAAACAGCTTGGTATTGGAATAAAAATCGACATTGGTCTCAATGAAACATAGTTAACAAAACATAAATAAAAGTACATACATTATGAACAATTAATTTTTGACTAAGGAGGCAAAAGTTTACAATGCAGTAAGGAAATTCTCTTCAATAAATGATTCTGGGAAATCTGGACAGCTATATGCAAAAGAATGAAATTATACCGCTATACATACCACACACAAAAAATTGTTTGAAAACAGATTAAAGATTTGAACATAAGACCTGAATCCATAAAGCACATTGAAGAAAACAGGTGATATGATCCTGACATCAGCCCCTGAGTTGTGCTTGCAAACTCAATTCCAGTGGTTAGGAATACAAAAGAATAAATAATCAAATGGGACTACATCAAAGTGAAAAGCTTATGCACAGCAACAGAAACTTACGTAAAAATGAAAATACATCTTATTGAATGGGAAAAGATATTTGTATATTATACATCTAGCATGGAGTATATATATCCAAAATACACAAAAATATGTAAAATTCCAACAACATAAAATCAAACAACCTGATTGATTTAAAAATGTGCAGACTACCTAGATACTTCTCTGATGAAGAGATACACATGGTCAATAAGCACATGAAAGGATGTTCAACATCTTTTATTATTAGAGAAAATCAAATCAAAACATAAATGAGGTATCACCTCACGTCTGTGAGAATGGCTATTATCCAAAAAATGAGAAAGCTATGTGTTGGGAAGGATATGGGGAGAAGGGAGCTCTTACACATTGTTGTGTTTATTATGGAAAGCAGTATGGAGAGTACTCAAAAAATTAAAAATAGAAGTTCCACATGATCCATTTATCCTACTTCTGGGTCTTTACCTGAAAAAATATTTAAAAACACTAAATTGAAGAGTTCTATGTACCACACTGTTTATTGCAGCACTATGTACAATAGCCCCAAACTAGAAACAATCTACATAGCCATGGAAAAATGAGTAAAGAAGATGTCATTTTCATACACAGTAAAATACTCAGGCATAAAATGAAAAAAGAGGAAATTCTGCCATTTGCAACAACATGGAGGAACCTAGAGGGGACATTGTTTAGTGAAAAACTCAGACAGAAAAAGCAACCAAAATATGATTTCACTTGTATGTGGTATATAGAGGAAACACACAGATAACATTAAATTAGAAAAAAAAAAAAAAAAGAAAAGAAAAAAAACCCTGATAACCAGTTAGTGGTTATCAATGGAAGGAAGGGAAATTGGATGTGAGTTAATCGAGAAAAGGAACCCATTGCATGTTTAAAGACAGGTTATAATTTTTGTGGTGACACTAATGTAGATAAAGCAGTGAACACACGATATTTATATAATATTATATTGCTGCTACTTCAATAAAAAATGAAAATTTCAATAAGCAAAAAAAATCCTACAAGCAAGAAGAGTTTATAATAATGCATTACCTTATTTAATGTTCAGAACAACGCTATATGGTAGACATGGTTATTACTGTCATTTTACAGACAAAACAACTGATAGCAAAGCACTTCAACAGTGTGTTCAAGATTTCCACTTGAAGAACTGGGAAGAACTGGGATTTGAATCCAGTTCTTCATAACTTGAGAACCCCTAAGATAATGCATTAGTATATCTAAAAGTTTAGTTTTTACATTACCTGCGTGAGAGTTACCTTATATGCTTATAAAAAATACAAACTTCTATCACCTCAGATATATTCTAGACCTCTGAAATAGCATTTTAACAGTCATTTCGTTGATTCTTATATATGCTAAAACTTGAGAAGCACTGCAAATACATGTACTGTCTCTAAGAAAATGAAACCCAATCGATGAGGAAATCGTTTATCTGCCTTTCTATCTTAGGTTAAGTAGAATAAACAATAAATGAATTGAATATCAGATTGCCATAAAAATTGTAAAACACTACAGAGACTATATAATATTTCCAAACATCCCTTCTACATATGTAAAACTAATCATACATTAGGCTCTAAAAACAAATTCCAAAAATGAAAGATAATAAAGACCACACTATTTGATCATAATGTCTTAAAGCTAAAATTTAACAACTTAAACAAAAGGACACAATATATAATTTTCTCAATGTCATTCTGTACTGAAGCTATACGATAGGAATAATTACAGTTAGTTGTGTCCTTCTATTTAACTCTCATACAGGCACAATAATGAATCCATCCTCCAAAATGTCTAAAATGAAAAAGACAAAGAATAAGAAGGTTTCACAAAGATATAGAACCAATGGAGTTCCTACACTCATTGCTGGCTGGAGTGATATGGATACAGTTATTTCAGAAAATAGTTAGAAGTATCTATTTAAGTTAACCACATTTATACCCTATGACACAACAATTCTTCTAGGTTTGCAACCAATACACCTGTGTTCATATGCTCATAAAGCCCCAAACAGAACTTCTTAAACCCCATTTAAGCATGGATACATAAATTGCAGCATGCTCATACAAGTGAAAGCTATATAATAGGAGAAAGAACAATCTACAATTATGTGAAACAATAAGAATGAATTTTATAATGTCCTATGAAGGAAAAACAGATACAAATGTGTACATAATGTATAATTTCATTTACATGAAGTGGAAAAACATTCAAGATTCATCTATGGAGTTAGAAGACAGGATAGAGGTTACATTGGTGGTAGTGACTAGAAAGTAACATCAGGGCTTCTGGAATGCATCTTGGTTTAAAAACTGATTACAGGGCCTCCCAGGTGGGGCAAGGGGTTAAGTTGCAGCACTCTGAAACCATCCTCAGCCACTGCAGCACAAGTTCGATCCCTGGCCAGGGAGCTAACCCTCCTGGTGCAGCAGACCTCTCCTGTCTCTCCCACTGCTCCCCTCAGTAGTGTGTTTCAGTCATTCTGCCTGTTCTGTTCCCCACTCTGTCTCTGGTGACTCCTCTCATTCCCCTGTACCTCAGGCCTGTACATAAGTTCTTGTATGCATAAATAAATAGATCTTCTTTTTGGGAAAAAAAAAGCCTAATTACACAATGTATTCTGTGGGTCGGTTATTCTTAAACTGCCTGTTTGGCCACCATTACTGTTACCTGCAGTTCTGCATTCCCATACAAGGTCAGAACTGTCCTTCAGGAACAGGAACAGGTCAATCAGTCATAGGAGTTAAACCTTACAAGGTGCCTTTCAAGTCAATCAAGAGCAGAAAGCTTGATCACCCTGGGAAGGGTATGCATCATGAGGTATGATTGGGAATGCCCAGAGGGCTGAGGACCCACATATGACACGGTACCCCAGAAAATGATCAGTGGAAGCCCTATTGATAAGATTAGAATGATGACCTGGGGTCTGATTTCAATAAAAATGCTTGATTGTCAAGCAGATAAAAATTCTATGGTTGGGGCCTCCCTGGTGGCACAGCAGGTTGAGTGCTGCACTGTGAAGCATCTGCAGCACAGCAGCGCGAATTCTATTCCTGGCCAGGAAGGGGACCCACATGGCACTGCAGACCTCTCCTGCTTCATCCGCTGCTCTCCTCAGCAGTGTACTTCAGTAGATCTGCCTCCCGTTCTGCTCCCTGCTCTGTCTCTGGTGAATCCTCTTATGACCACTGCTCCGCCTCTGGGCCGTACCCCAGCTCTTGTGTGCATAAAATAAAATATCTTAAAAAAATGAAGAAAGAAAGATATGAATGTGTATTTAAAGGTTAGTTTGAAGCAAAATTTAAAAAAAGGGATATTGTGTATAAATGCTTTAAAAAAAAAAAGAATTATATGGTCAGCAGACTCATATCCCCCCTGAAGAACTAGATGATAGTCTTTAGTTTCACCCATCTTTTTCTCCTTGTCCTCCTACCCAACATAGCTGATGCTCTATGATTATTCTACCAATAAAAAGGCCAGGACTCTGCTTGTTCAGCAGCATCCTGCATTGTGTAGCCTGCTCCACGACTCCAGTGTGTGTCAGTGGGGACACAATATTCAATCCTTGAATATTTATCAAGCCGTAGGTTTATAATCTCTGTACGTTTTAATATATTTATTATTATTCAACACAAAGCTCATAAAAAATTTGAGTAAATAACTATACTTCCTAGCTGAGTTGACACAGAACTGAGATAGAAATAATGCGAATGAAAAATAAAATATGTGAAATTAGCACTTTGATGGATAGTTTAGTTAAAGCTGGTAAAAAATTTTAATTCATGCTTCCTGAAAAATCCCCAAATAAAAAGGTGGGGGAGGTAAGAGCATAGAGAATACTGTAGGAAAGTCTAGAATGTCTAAAGTCCCAGAAGTATAGGGAAAAACAAGAGAACTGAAGGAGTATCATGAGAAACTTTGACTGAGAATTATGTAGAACTGACACAAAACATCAATCCATAGATTTAAGAATCTATACAAATGCCAAATTAGAGAAGTACAATAAACCTCTCTAGACACATAATGATAAAATTGTAGAAAAGCAAAAGTGGTTACTAATCAGTCTGAGATAGGATATATTGCCCAGAAGAAATGACAGGCGGTTGTCTGACTACTCAAAAGCAGAAGTAGAAATCAGAAGACTGAATGGAAGTCCTAAGGGTCAACTATACAATTCTATACTTGATTTAAAAAATCTTTTGAGAGTGAGGGCATAATAAAAAGCATTTTCAGGCAAAGTATGAATTGGTTTGTCTCAAAAAGTTAACCACAGTGAAGAAATGTGTGTACTTCAGTGCAAAGGGAAGATGATCCTAGATGGTAGGTCAGAATTGAAAGAAGAAATTAAGAGTAAAGATGTGACTATTTAGATAAATGTAAGTAAATATTAGCATCACAAAAGAGATAATAATCAAATTGTGTGGTATAATAATATGTGGAATTAAAATAATGACCAAATAGCATATAAATCAGGAGGGGGTATCAGTAGAATGAAAGTGTGTTTAGGTCATTATATTACCCCAACTCCTTAACAATACAATTCATTAACATTAGAATTAAGTTAAGAATGTGTTTTAACATCCATATAACCCTTTTAAAAATATAACTTCCAAAATACTAAAAGGAAAAACAATGAATAATAATTTAAAAAAATAAGAATGCATGGAAAAGGTAACAGAGACAAATAGAAAGTATAAAATACGGTTGTAGAGGTAAACTCTTGACACTAGATTCAATAAATTAATGAGATAAATGATACAATTTAAAAAAAGATGGTTGTCAGCCTAGAAGAAAGATATCCAAGTTTAACTATGTATCAATTTAAGAAACACATTTCAAACAGAACACCTTGGGTTCCTTCTAAAGAATTCACAAGGTGGTGGAGGTGGAGGTTGAACTTTCACAAGTACAACTACAGCTGTATTTACCTTGAACAAATGCTGGACATGTCATATGGATATAGTAATGAAGGACTTGTCTCTTCCTGTCCCACAAAATAAGTTCTCCCTTTTCCTTTATTTACTCTCTAGGCTTAACAAACTTTGTCTCCTGGGAAAAGAGCATCTCTAGGAAGATAACATCTGAATTGCTGACCACCAAGGGGATAGCAAATGCAAGCTGGTATGAGCCAAAACCTCCAGACCCTTGTGTTACAGGGATGGATGTGATGACCCTTGCCCACTCCCCTCTTCTATTTCCTTGTAATTCTGGATAAATATCCCTGCCCTCTGCCAAAGAGCAGGATGGTGGTCTTTCAGACATGAGTCAACCACTCTTCTCAATTTGTCAACAAATTAAACTATAATATTTTCCTTGTCCTCAAAATCTGTTTCTCTCTACTGGCTAAGGGAAATGAGACCAGTATCCAATATTAATATGAGCAACTAATGGAGCTGCACAGCTCAGGATGGGAGGAAACTGAACTGGGCCTGCAGCAGAAAGGCCAAAAGGGAGACATCACTCATAGAGAAGTCTGAGGTGGAAGACATACTTTAGGGAAGTGATCATCCTGTCCAAGATGGTAGGCAGCATGGTGGACCTCTGCAACCCCAAGATCCTTAACCCAATAGAAGTCAAGCCTGGGATCAATAGCCACTACCTGGTTTAGGTCTCCATCATTTACCAGTCAGTTGAAGTACTGCAAGCTTAAAATTAGGGCCATTTACCCCTCTCCCTCAAATCATCTGATCTGGGGGCCTCCCTGGTGGCGCAATGGTTTTAGCAACACACTACAGAGCAAAGCACAGCCACTGAAGCACGAGTTCGATCCCTGCCGCTTGCTGGGGAGGGGACCCACATGGCACAGCAGATCTCTCCTGCCTTGCCTGCTGCTCCTCTCAACAGTCAGTCTGCTTGTTCTGTTTCCCGCTCTGTCTCTGGTGGATCCTCTCACCTCCTGCACCTCTGGCCTGTATACCCCAGTGCTTGTATGCATAATAAATAAATCTTAAAAAAAAATCGTCTGATGTGCTTCCCATTCCTCCTCTTTCAAATTGCCTCATCTGCCAGCTGTCCATCCCCTCTCAAGTTGCCTTCTCTGCTGTGAAATCATAACTTCTTTTTTAATAAAAAATAAGTACAAAAAATTTGACAATGCAAATTTTTTTTTGCTAGACTAAAACAAGAGAGCTAGATTTCACAGCAAAAAAAAAAAACAAAAAAAACAAAAAACAAAAAACAAAAAAACATAGTTATGCTAGGTCTTTCCCAGATATACAGGTGGTATACATGTTATTAAACTTCTTTCTGTCACCAATAAAAACATTCTTGTGATAAGATGGTCCCTTCAATATAATAAATGGCAAATTTTGCTGTATATATTTGGAGCCCATTTATTAGACCATGCACTTTTGGAATTATTCTTTTGCTGAGGAATTAAACCATTTATCATTATGACGTGGCAATATTGTCAGAGAAAATATATTAAGTAACAATGGGGATATGCAGAGGATATTATGGAACCTGAAAAAGTTCAGGACATGGGGGCTAAGGGACAATTACTGCTTGTCAGTCTTTCTGGAGGAAGTTATATCTGAATTAAGTGTCAAAGAAGTTAGACACAGTAGGATATGCCCAACAAAGATGCCCTGGAGGGCAGAAATAAAAGAAACAGCAAGTCTTGTTGGGGCCAGAATTGTGAGACAGGTAGTAAGAATAGGAGAGGGCACTAGAGAAACAGTAGTAAAAAAATAAAACTTTTACGTCAATCTGAGATGCTGGAGTTTATCCTCTGAGCAATAGAGAACCACTTAGTAGTTGACAGGGTGAGGATAGGATGGGGTAGAGAGACAGGGTCATAACTACATTTAAGAAGGATTCTTACCCATAGGTCAAAGGGGAACCGATAACAGGAAAGTCTTGAAAGCCTTAAGTTATTTTCAATTGTTTTTCAGAAACCCAAGCCAATAATCTCATTCAGACTGGTATGCCAGCAAAGATGCAGAGAAAAGCCATTCTTCTAGAGTAATCCCAGGCTCATTAACACTATTAGATATTAAACATTTTATCCCAGAGGTCAATATGCCATCCAATGGACTTGGTCTGATCTATTAGCAGATGCACCAAGCGGGGAACCTTTTGAGTTTATAACAGAATGACTTTAAGTATCTATATTGAGAACACAATGAAGATTGACAAACTGGAGAAAGAAATTTATTATGAAGATATTTCAATTATTCGGTCCAGAGATGTTGATGACAGAAGCCCAGGCAGAATCAGTGAAGATGAAAAGAATTTTACACAAGTAAAATTGAAAGGTGTTCACTAAATATTTATTGAAAGAATGAATAAGATTATCTCAAGACATCTCACTAAAATATTTCATTGAATTATTTTACCACTAGCAATTTATCCAAAGGTTAATTAGAATTATCCATAAAGATTTATGTAGAAGATATTCATAAACAGTGCTGAATTAGGTTTTTAAAAATACTGAAAATAACCTACAGGTCCAATGTTTAAAAAATGCTTAAATAAATTACAGAAGAACTCTGAAGTCAAATAGTGTTTAGCATTCAAAGACATAAAAAAATGACAAAATTTTTTTTCTCATTTAATCCTCCTACCAAACTTCTTTATATATATATATATAATTTATAATTTATTTAAGTGTATTTGACATCATTTGCTTTCCCCAGGGAGTTCCCACCACCATTCCACCTGTGCACCATCACCTCAGTCTCCTGTGCTCTTTGCACCCTCATCCCATTCTTTGCTCTCCCTTCTTTCCCCTCTCCCCCATGGTCCCTTTGGTTTATCTTTGACCTTTTGGTCTTGTTGAGTTTTTTTTTTTTCCTTTGATTGCTTTTGGTTGTAATTGCCCTTTTCCTTGAGCTTATTCTTTTTGGTTGTTGTTGTTGTTGTAGTTGTTGCTCTTTCACATTCCTCCTAGTAATGAAACCATCCGATATTTTTCTCTTGCCTTCTTGACTTGTTTTGCTGAGTGTAATTCCTTCTAGCTCCATCCCTGTTTCTATAAATGGCCCTAGTTTTTCATTTTTGATTGTTGAATAGTATTTCATTGTTTTTATTTACCACATCTTCTTGATCTAATCATCTATTTTTGGGCATTTGGGTTGTTTCCAGGTCTTACCAATTACAAATAGTGCTGCAATAAACATAAGAGTACAGGTGCTCTTTTTGGATCAGTGTTTTTGTGTCCTTTGGGTAGATTCCTAGGAGCAGGATTGCCGGATCATATGGTAGTTCCATTTCTAGTAGACTGAGGAACCTCCATACGGCCTTCCATAATGACTGGATTAGCTTGCATTCCCACCAGCAGTGTAGTAGGGTTCCTTTTTCTCCACATCCTCGCCAGCATTTGTTGTTGTTGTTGTTGTTTTTTGTATGTGCCATTCTTACCAGTGTGAGGTGATACCTCATTGTGGTCTTAATTTGCATTTCCCTGATTATGAGGGATGTTGAGCATTTTCTCATGTGCCTGTTGGCCATGTGTATGTCCTCTTTGGAAAAGTGTCTTTTAAGTTCTTCTGCCCATTAGGCAAAAAAAAAAAAAAAATAATGACATGGAGAAATTCTCAAAACCTAAGAAGGAAGGCAAGATACAAAATTATTTATATGCTCTCAATTTTAGAAAAAAAAAAAGTATTTTAAAATATACATGAAAACATTTGTGTGGTAGGCAGAATTATTATTACTGGGCCTCAACTAGCTTTTATTTTTTTTTTAAATAAAGATTTATTTATGCACACAAGAACTGGGGTACAGGCCAGAGGTGTGAGGAGGTTAGAGGATTCATGAGCGACAGAGTGGGGAACAGAACAGGCAGATTGACTGAAATACACTGCTGAGGGGAGCAGTGGATATCATAGGAGAGGTCTGCTGAGCCATGTGGGTCACCCCCTGCTGGCCAGCAGCAGGGATTGAACCTGTACTGCAGTGGCTGTGGTCTGCTTCACAGTGCATTACGTAACATATTGGCCACCAGGGATGCTCCTCAAGTAGTTTTTGAACTAAGCTGTTATGCATGAATTTCTCTAATAAAGTCTTGCCTGGTTCAGCAACAACTAGTGCTCTCTTTTGAATTCTTTCCCTAAAGGACATACTACCCACTCTTGCAGTTGAGGCCCTATAATACTATGACCCTCATCCACTCCAAACGATGTTTATGCCCAAGTTCCCAAAACCTATGTATGTCACCTTACATGGCAAAAGGAACTTTACATATGTGACTCTGTTTAAGTACCTTGAAATGGGGAGGTTATTCTGCATTATCTGAGTGCTCAATCTAATTACATTGTCCCTTGAAATCAAAGACTCTCTCCTGGTTTTGATCAGCAGAGATATAGACGTGAAAGAAAGGTACAGAGAATGTGACATTGCTCAATTTGATGATGGAAGAAAGAAATTATTAGTCAGAGAATATGGGTAGCCTCTAGAAACTTGAAAAAGAAAGGAAACAAATTATAGTTTAGAGCCTCCAGAGAGGAATGTAGCTCTGCTGTTACCGAGGAATCTCCATGAAAAGGAGAACTTTCAGGCTTCCTGCCCCACCTAGTGAGGGATGAAGCTGAGCAGCCTCAGAAGCTATAGAAAACCTGGAGAACACAGAAGGAAAGGCATGTGGAACAGAGACATGTGAAGGGGGGCATACTTGCCTCTCAGCTTTAGTCTTGCACCTGGCAGTTGGGGGACATGGAAAGAGACATGTGGAAAGAGATCCATGGCGAGGCTGACAATGGTAGCCTTTATCTTGACTTATTATACTGTAATTATCTTCTTTCATCCCAGACTTGCCTGGCCCCTTCGGCACCTTTCCTAAGGTTCCTTGACAGAAGGTACCTTATTTAGGCTTGCGGCGAGATTTTGGGCCAACCCTGTTTGACTGGGCATTTAACCATGTGGGATAACTGTGGGTGTTTTATAGGGAAAAAATATCTTTTCTTCTCTCTCTATGCATAATCATTATTAAGGATCTTACATATCGAGGAGTATGCTTTGTATTTGTGGACATGGATGACTGGACCCCTTTAGAACATGTAAGTTTTGGGGTCTTGGGGTACTCCTCAGTCTGCCTGCTACAAGCACCTTGATTTTTTTGCCCAGAAAGACTTGCCTCTTACTTTCAGAACTGTAAGATAATTTGTATTGTTTTAAGTTTCTAAATTTGTGATAACTTGTTAAGGCTTCCAAACACGATTTAGAAGAACACTCAGAAGAGTATAATTAAAGTGATTGTCTCTGTGTAGTAGAATTATAGGTAATTTTTACCATCATGATAATGGTTTTCTGTAGTTTCTAAATCATCTAAAATAGAAGGGAGGGGAAGAGAGACGATCGTTTATCTAATTTTGTATATAAAATATTATGTCCATTTGATTATTTCCTTAAAATTTCTTGAAGTAGAATTATTGAGTCAAAGGTTACAATGTTTTTAAGGTCCTTGAAAGTCAATAGTAAATTCCCTTCAGAAATGTTGTGCCACTTACATTTCTACCCAATATTTTTCCTCACTGAAAGTTACTGATTGGTTCAGGTAAATCAATTAAACAACACTAAATTACAGAGCCAAGAAAAAGGAAGCAATAACTGAGATATGAGTTAAATACCCTATTTTCATGTTACCCTATAACATATTGTAGTGGCAGCAAGCACAGGGTGGGTAGGGGGGCCGGGAGGCTGGCAGGCCTTCCAGCTCCCTGTGAATCATTACTCTTTGGGCTTCCTCTGGCATCATCAGGTCGTCTCTTCCTTTCACAGCTGTTCCTCATCCTTTCATAGCCCTTCTACTGTAGCTGTTCTCTGAGGTACGCCACCCTTACAGGCTCAGCCTCCAGGCTCAGGTGTACCCACTCACGCATACCCACACCACACTCCAGGTGTCCACCATCAGGCAGTGTGCCTGCGCCCATGCTCCCAAGTGCCCCCTGCATTCAAGACCACAGAGGCCAGCAGTGTAAAGCCTGAACATCACTTATCCTACACATATACACCTGGCCCCATTTCATCACACTAAGCATGCCTTGGTGTCCTTCTGATGCACCCAAAGTTCTTCTATGTCTCCAGTTCAATATTACTAACTTATCCACCAAGTCTGTTGAAATTCAGAAAGGCCAGTATCTTCTTTAAGGTTTCAGAATAGTCCTTGAAAGATTCTGAATTGACTTTTTGCTTTCCAAAAGCCATTTCTTTGTAATGTGACTTCCTTCTAGGCTTTTTTTTCCTTTTTTCCCTTAGCATTACACCTCCTTCCCTAAGAGTTTCTCTGCAATAGGTGTCCAAAGAAAGTGCCTGATTTTTAACAAATATTTACTTGTTCAGGATTTGATCATTTTCTGTCTGTGAGGACGGTATCGTGTCAGCTGATTCCAATTAACACACTCAGCCTGGTAAATGACTCTAAGGTGTGAACTTAAGGACAAAAATTATGAAATAGAAACAAAATATGTGATGCTTATTGCTACACTGTATGCTACACTGTATTCTAAAATCTCTCATGAAGTGAATTACATTTTCAACAGGAACAATTATTGAAGGTCAATAACTTCACTAGTGACTCAATAGCAAGAAAGTGATAGTTTCAATAGATGCTACATAATAAATATGCCCTCTAAAGATCTCAATAATACATATTTAGCATGTAACAAAGCATTGATGAGGATCCTATCTAAGTAAAACTGAAAAATACAATATTTATTTCACACTGAATTGCGATTTTCTTGATGTTTCAGAATTTATAAGACACAAAGGCATGATTTAGATAAGCTAGTTTTGTTTTTAAAAGCTATCCATGTAATTTCTAACTGTCTTCTTTTCTCTTTTGATAAGTCTCCAAATACTAAGCAGTGACATTTAAAATCATTCCTCTGACCATAAAACCACTCTTAAAGTCCTAGGTAGTCAACAAATGTTCGTTGTTCTTGATGATGATGGTTTTTTTTTAAGTAAAAAAAAAAAGAAAAGAAATTTCATATCTAAGGGCTGAACCAGTATTTCTCCCCTTCAGCCTCTACTTCCCCAGTTTGTTAAAAGCTACAAACTGACTTAGGTAATTTTGGGTGAAGTAATGTCACCAGGAAGCTCTAAGTGCTGTTAAGTCTTTTTTTTTAACAGCTTTCACAGCCATAGGAATACAGTGGCAGCCATAATCAATGTGATAATGTCGTTATTTCAGTGTGACTACTATTGAGGCCTATAGCTTAAGGCAGGCCACCCTCAAATATACTAAAGTGGTATATATTGATTATTTTGAATTAAAGCTGTTTGAGAAATAGCCCATGGGGGGGGGGGCAACACTCTGACTCTTCTCTAAATCTCCCAGATGAAAGGTACCCTCCCTGTACCAGGAAGTACAGACATATTTATCATCAGAGAGAGGGAATTCAGGACTGAGAAGATTGTATAAACAAACTGCTTAGTTCCTTATAATTAGTACTGAAATCCAAAGTCTCTTTGTCATGTCAGTACTTCACAGATGTTTCTTTATCTAAATGGCATAGAAACTGATTACTTAAGTCATTTCTCAGGTCCCATATCTATGAGCCCTCCATACATATTAAATTAAATTTCTTTTTTGTCTCCTACTAAAATGTCTTGTTTATATTTAATTATTAGACCAGTTAAAATAACTTAGTAACAGGGAGAATAGAAAAAATTTCTTCCTCACACTATCCTACTATGGAAAATCTGAGCTGTCCACCTGCTATGCTCTTCTCTTGGTTTTCTTCCCAATTAAGATGGGAAGCAGCCAGCAGGAAAGCAACAACAAAACACTTGTTAAACTGTGTAGGGTAAATGAGTTAAGCAGGCTTTCTTATGCCATCCCACCTCTCAGCCTCTGTGACCCACACCTGTGGTCTTCTACACCTCCCATTGTTACAGGGCAACCCTAATATAAAATGGGTTTCCCTCACTGGGTCCTCTCCCACGCGCTCAGAAGACTTTTATAATAAGCCTCAACTTCAGGCACACACAACAAAAGTTATTAAAGGGTTTTATTTTACAAAAGAAGGGGAATAAAGTAGAAATAACACCAGGGAAGAGAGGGAGACAAATCCGTAAATATCCTACCAGATCTTCTGAGCTGGAATGCAATGGCATGTTGAGAGCTGGCTCTGAATCAAGGGAAATGGCTCCAAAGGAAGAGAGAGCCCAAGGCTCACCTCTCTGGTTTCATGGCCAGCCTGGCTGCTTAACTCCACCCTCAGGTCCCAGTGATCCAGTCTTCCATAATCATCTTATCGGATTTGTGGTTCTGGAACACTGGTGGTCTGGAGTGGGGGTTGGAGTCCACAAACCCATCTATGTAATCCATTCAGGACTACCCTTCCCCCTAACACCATGATTAAGGACAGCGGGGCACAGGCAGCATGGACCTAGAAGACAAGTGAATGATAAAAGGTGACATCAGTCTGAGAGACTACTACTAGACAACAGTAAGAGGATAGGACACTGAGAGGGAGCAGGCTGAAGAGAGGCCAGAGAGGAAGTGTGGAGATCTTGGGGGTGCTGGGTGGCTCAGAACCTCCCTTGCCTCTTCCCTGCCTCTCCTGGCCTCCTGTCCCCAAAACCTTCTAGCCCCTCATGCCTGGCTGCCTTACTGTAGCGGCAGGAAAGGCGGCACAGGAGCAAGGTTCAGGATGGTTCTTAGCAGATGAGTCAGGGCAGGGAGTCTTGGAGCCCTCGGTGGCTTTTCATGCTTTTATTAGTAGAGGTGGCCAGGTACAGGGCAGGCATGGGTGCCAGGGGGCCTGGAAGCTAGCAGGCCTCCCAGCCCCCAGCGCATCTCACCCTCTCGGCTGCTTTCTACTGCTGCTGCTCACGTTCATCAGTACTGTCGGTCCTGTTGGCCTTGGCGTCCTCATGACACTGCCCATTTAAGCGCGTCAAACTCAGATGCGCCCACTTGTGCATGCCCACCCTGGAATGCTCGCAGCACTGCAGGTGTCCATCATCACAGTGGTGGGAGGGTGGAAAGACCTGATTTCTCTAACCCTACACTTACCTAGCCTCCCCGCCTTGCCCACTTGTTCCAAAGACTAGTTTTTAGCAAACAGGAATATAGGGAATGATTGCCACATAATCGTAATGTTGATTGATGCAGAAAAATGCCTAAAGATTTACCTATCCATTTAAGATATGTTTAACAATAACCTAGTATGAAAGATGAAAAAATTTTAAAGTAACTTTAAAAATGCATCTTGAACAATTCATATTTTCTCGATAGTGAATATTGTTGACGGTACCATTACTAAGGTTAAAAACTAAGCCTCTACTCCTTGCCCAGCAGGCAAGTTTGGGAGACTTGAATGGATAAGGTGAGTGGATGGGGCTGCCATGGGAACCAGATCATTAAGGCGGTAATCCAGATCCTGAGTAAGGGCATGCCCAAGGCTAGATATCCTTGGCAATCACTGATGTCTGGAGTATAAAAAGAGCCTCTGGACCCTCTCCCAGAGCAGATGACCCCTCCTGTCTTGCCTGCTTCTCTTCTCAGCAGTGTATTTCAATAAATCTTCCTTTTCTGTTCTCTGCTCTATCTCTGTGAATTCTTTCACCCCTTGGCCTCCGGTCTCACCCCAATTAGTTCCCAGAACAAATATGGTTCAAGTTATATCCATCATCTTTTAAAAGAAAATTTCATTGTTCTCTTTCATGCAAAGATAGGCATTAACAGTGAATCTGCTTGTGCTGAAACTGGAAAACATTGACTAAGTGGATATTTTTGAGCAGAAATAATGTGTGAAGTTTTAAAGCAAAGGTAAAGTTGGGTAACAATCAGTTCTCCCTCTTCTTGTAGGCGTCTCCTTTTGTCCACTTAATTTCTCCTTACATACTGTTACAGGGCAGGGAGAGGGGTACCCCAGAACCCCCAAAACTACCCTCTCTGAATGGGTTTTGCTATTCACTGCATTAAGATAAATATATAAGACTTTTAATGGAAAGGAACTTTAATACAATTAGGGTATAATACAGAAAGGATAAAGAATATAGTTACTAAGTTTAAAGCATTTAAAGTTACCCATCTCCTTGAGGGTAAAAGTCCAGCCAAATAGGATTGACCCACAGCAAGGCCCAAAAGCTTGCCACAAATCTAAAGGACCTTTCAGTAGAGATTCATAGGGTCAAAAAGAGTCAGACGAATCTGGGAGGAAAAGAGCAAAATCAAAGTCAAGATGAAAGCTGCCATTGTTAACCTCCCCATGGGTCTCTCACTCACATCTGTTCTGTTAGGGGGAAAGGTAGTCCTAAATGGATTACATAGATGGGTTTGTGGACTCCAACCCCCACTCCAGACCACCAGTGTTCCAGAACCACAAATCCGATAAGATGATTATGGAAGACTGGATCACTGGGACCTGAGGGTGGAGTTAAGCAGCCAGGCTGGCCATGAAACCAGAGAGGTGAGCCTTGGGCTCTCTCTTCCTTTGGAGCCATTTCCCTTGATTCAGAGCCAGCTCTCAACATGCCATTGCATTCCAGCTCAGAAGATCTGGTAGGATATTTACGGATTTGTCTCCCTCTCTTCCCTGGTGTTATTTCTACTTTATTCCCCTTCTTTTGTAAAATAAAACCCTTTAATAACTTTTGTTGTGTGTGCCTGAAGTTGAGGCTTATTATAAAAGTCTTCTGAGCGCGTGGGAGAGGACCCAGTGAGGGAAACCCATTTTATACTAGGGTTGCCCTGTAACTCTCTTTCTCTCTTCCAACTGCGCTGAAACCTTTCAGGTATATTGTTGTCTTCATTTAACAAAGAAAACTTAAGTTCCTGAGTTTAGCAACTTGCACTAAATCATGCAATTGTTTAGTTATGAAGCTCTAAAGTGTAAGCTCTTAACCACTGCACTGAGTTTTCACTCTCCTCTCCCCACCTCCCCTTCTCTTTTTTTCCCTCCTCTCTCCTCCTTCCTATCTCCCTCTGCCTCCCCCTTCCCTTTCATGATCTTCTTTCTCAAAAGGATATTCACACTTTCCTATCTCATTCATTACCTTCTGGCACT
>JAGFMF010011651.1:158947-176545 GCA_019455555.1 Galemys pyrenaicus | reverse complement strand
AAAAGGGGATGGGCAACCTTGGGTGTTTCATTGTGAAACTATACTCTTTCCATTGCACACTAATCCTATAAAGGTTCTTTTCCATTGGTGGTCTTACACACTAGCAGTATATTGTCTTTATGCAGTGGATGGCAGAAACTATTTAGAAGGTGCAAATTTTGGGGTTCTGGGGTACCCTTCATTCAGCTTGCTAACAGTTTGACTTTCCCAGCAGGATGTTTTCTCAGCAATCAGCAGATGTTTGTTTCTGATGTTACTATCAATCCCCAGGGGGTTATAACTCGATCTGTTTTCCAGGTTCCCAGGAATGCAGGTAAAACCTGTTAACACTTAATCATAAGGAGGGTATAAGAGGTGTAATTCAGTGATCCAGCAGCTAATGCTAGAGATAGAATGCAATTTAGTGAGTTAACAGTCCTAAAAAAAGAATGCAATTCAGTGGTTAGAGTTTAATTCCACTTATTCCTAATTTTTATTCTAGGAATATTTTCTGCTGCAGAATGGAGGGGATCTAGCTAGAGTATGAGTGTAAATATTTACTTGGGTTGCATTTGACCTATCTGCAATATAGTTCTTACTGATTCTGACTATATTCAGCAATATTTTAACTGTAATCTTATGATAGATCATGAGCCAGAGACACCCACTTAAGCCATTCCTGAATTCCTGAACCACAATAACTGTTTGACATCATAAATGTTTATTGTTTTAATGAGGACACTATTTTGGGCTAGTTTGTTTTGGGAAAATATATTTAATATAGATTTTGTTATCAAGAGAAGAGTACTACCTTAACATAACCCTAAAATATTGAAAAGCTTTGAAACTAGATAATGAGAGGAAGGATTTTTAAGAAATGTTAGTGAAATCTCCAAGAACATTGACAGGAATGTTAGTTGAGTCCTGATGGGCTTTAGGGAGGTTGAATATGAAGGTTTAAAGGAAAGTGATAAAAAATTACTAGAAACTGGAGAAAATAAGTTCCTATTACATGGAAGTTGAAAGTTTAGCAACACTGTCACCATTTATAACATGGGAAATAGGAAACATACATGAGGAGCTGGGTGATTAACTGTGATGATTTGCAGGCAGAGTACTAGACTGCCCCTTGGTTTCTTCTTGCTATTTATAATAAACCATATAAAGAAATTGATAAGTTTAAGGAAAAACTGTTAAACAGGAAGGAGCCAGTCTTGAAACTTGAAAGTCATTGAGAGTAAATCTTAAAAGTTCTCCTCACAAGAAAAACTTGTAAATCTATGAGGTGATTGATGTTAACTCAACATATTGTGGTAATCATTTCATAAGACAAACATATATCAAATCATTATGTTACACAGCTTGGATTAATTCAATGTTAGATGTTAATTATAGTTCAATGAAACTGGGAGTAGGGGAGGGAGAGGAGCCAGCCTTGATGGTTCCGAAAATTTCCAACCTCTCCAGATGACATACATTGCTAAAATTAAAGAAAAGCTCTGAGGCAAGGATCAAATTCAGGTCACTGTCAGAAAAATAGGGTGCAGGGCCTCCCTGGTGGTGCAGTGGGTTAAGTACCGCCCTATGAAGCAAAACACAGCCACTGCAGCATGAGCTCGATCCCTGCCACCAGCCAGCTGGGTGACACACATGGCACAGCAGACTTCTCCTGCTGTGCCTGTTGCTCCCCTCAGCAGTGTGATTCAGTTCATCTGCCTGTTCTACTCCCCAATCTGTCTCTGGTGACTCCTCTCACCCCCCTCACCTCTGATCTGTACCCCAGTTCTTGTATGCATAAATAAACAAAACTTTTTTAAAAAATCCACCTTTAAAAAAAAAAAAGAAAAATAGGGTGCAAGGATGAAAATCAGAGTGTGGGTGTAAAATTCTTTACTTGAGACCCCACAGAATACTAAACAGTACTTTACAGACCCATTTAGTTAAATAATAAGGCTTGTAATAAGCTTAAGAGTGTTGTTCCCCAGTGGTCTCAGACGAAGCCCAAGTGAGAAATAGACTTATCTCAAAGGATTTTCTCTAATGGTGTGAACTGCCAATAAGATTCATGGTTTAACCACAAAAATTTTTAAAGAATTATATTGGAATAAACACTGCTAGCTTGTACTAAAAGGAAAGTACAAAATGCAAAGTGGACATTGGAAAGGAAATATGACAAGAAGAAGTGTAACAGTGTATCCAGGTTGAGAAATCGATGCAACTTAGAACCAAGAGCATGAGAAGCAGATCCGAGGAGCTGCAGAGTATTTCCTGCACAACAGTAGGACTTAGGCCTAATCAAGGAACTTCTAACATTTGTCTAACCAAATTTCAGAATTTATTTGGATAATTCTGCTTCACATTTTCTCCCCTTTTCAATGAATGTGAAAAAGTGATCACTATAACTGTTCCTCTCCCACTATTATATATTGGGCATGTGGGCAGCAGGTTAGTTGTCTCTTTAGTTGTGACAGGTCTTTGGGCAAAGAGGAGCTGCTTATTGAAGGACAGATCTTCCTCAATTTATGATGAGATTGTCCTGATAAACCCATCATAAATTGAAAATATTATAAGCCAAGATTTGTGCTTAATGCACTTAACCTGTCAGGCATGATAGTTTAACTTAACCTACCTTAAACATATTCAAAACACATTAACACACAATTGGGCAAAATCATCTGGCACAAAGCTTATTTTATAACAACCTGTTGAAGACTTCATGCAATATATTGAATGTTGTTGTGAAAATGAAAAACAAAATGTCTAATTCAAATTTTGAACTATGTGACTGAAGGTTACCCAGAGATCCCAAACTGTTAAGGGGTACAAACTATAAAAGTATTCAACCACCTGAGCACAAAAAATTCTCCATGTTTCGCTTCCCTTCTTCATTCCACCTCAATATATATATATCTACTTCATTCCTTCACACCTGCCCTCCCATTCAGCATGGCATGCTGGGAATTATAGTCGAACATGGTTGCATGTAAGTGGGGCTGAGGAAGATGGTGGCTATTTACTGAGCTGTGATAATCCTACCACTTTCATGGAAATGCATCTGTAACCCTAAGACACTTGGAATTCTTGACCTACATGTTTTATCAAATAATGCATGTTTTATTATTTATTTTTATTATTTTTTAAAAAATTATTTATGCATACAGGAACTGGGGTACAGAGGTGTGGGGGTGGGGGCTGGGTGAGAGGATTCACTAGAGACAGAGTGGGGAGCAGAACAAGCAGATTGACTGAAATACACTGCTGTGGGGAGCAGTGACTGATACAGGAGGAGATGTCTGCTGCATCATGTGGGTCACCTCCTTGGCCGGGATCGAACTCATGCTGCAGTGGCTGCCGATAGGTTCAGAGCAGTGCTTAACCCTTGTGTCCCCAGGGAGGCCCTCTTTTATTATTTAAAACACTAAATTTGGGGGCAATTTGTTAAGCAGCAGTAAACATCTGTTATAGAATGTGAAAAGATATGATACATTATTTAATTTTTTTAAAAATCAGACAAATACTACAGATGACACAAATCCAAGTAAATAGCAATATTCACTAATGAACTGCCTGGTATACCATTATAGTCTTTTTTTTTTTTTCCCTATACTTTTTGTATGCAAAATCTTTGAGAAGTCAATCATCTCTAGTATGGTTGATCAATTGCTCTCTCTCTCTCTTTTTTTTCCTTGTATTGCTGATAGCTTTTAGACGTGCCTTTCAGTTTACCAACATGTTACTGGTGATGTAACATGCAGTTTTAGGATTTTTTTGTCAAGTTCCAGAAACTTCTATCAAATTTATTTAATTTCTTGGCTGCAAGATTTGAATATTTCAAATTTTCTTGTACAGTGACTAATGTTAAATACTGTTTCAATTGATGACACTCATTAAACAGTTTTGCATCAATATGCTCATTGTAGTGACACTATTGTGAGTTTTATGTTATCTTCATCAATGTCACTATTTTGTATCAAATCAGCAAGAAATTTAAATCTTTTCCTGATATAGTAATGATTCACTTCTCTTCACTATTTGAACTCTTAGACAATCCAAGAGCCTATTCATTATGTCTATTCACAATTTATCTCTTCCTCTTAATGAATTACTGCTTTTGGCATAATGTGGAAAAAATGTTTCAATTCACTTCTCAATGTCAGAATAATTTCTATTGATTTCATCAGTCATTTTTATCAATTTTGCTTCATATTTCATTAAATTTTTATTTGAATTTTTTCTGTGTGCTTTAATAAATAAATTTTAAAATGCCAAAATAGCTGCTGTTCATATTCATTTAAAATCAGGAGTCTGTATATTTTTCATTTGTTTTATGGAAACTTTCCAAATCATCTTTCCAAATTCACTTCTCAACATCAGAATAATTTTTATCTTAATATAGTTAACAAAGCCATATGACTTTGTGCATTGCTAAGACCCACTCTTAGGACACTGCAGGGACTCATGAAATAAAGAACCATGAAGTCTTTATTAACTACCCAGTAAGTCTACCTATGGTTCTGTGATACTTTGTGAACAGTAGTGTCCTTTACTGCAATGAAAAAGAATGTTGGGGGCCTCCCTGGTGGCACAGCGTATTGAGCGCCACACTGTGAAGCATCTGGAGCACAGCAGCGCAGATTCAATCCCCGGCCAGTGAGGGGACCCACATGGTGCAGCAGACTTCTCCTGCCTTGCCCACTGCTCCCCTCAGCAGTGTGTTTCAGCTGATCTGCCTGTTCTGCTCCCTACTCTGTCTCTGGTGAATCTTCTCACCTCCCGCGCCTCCCGCGACTTTGGCCTGTACCCCAGTTCTTGTATGCATAAACAAATAAATCTTTTTTTTTTTTTTTTTAAAGAATGTTGGAATCCAGGAGAACACCAAAATTTCATCTTTGGACCTGTTCTAATTGGGATGTCTACTGGTATTGTGTCATATAATTCCTTGTCCAAATCATTACACTTTGGATGTGAAAGAGAGCACTACTTATAAGTGATAGATGTAAACTGGGATTAACCCAGACAAACTAAAGTCACACTACCTATTAAAGATCCAAGCACAGATACTGAGTATATAATTGCTTATAAAAGCTAAAGCTCAGGACTGGTGATTCTGGACTGGAGATAAAAATTTCCGTGAGGCACATTAATATCTAATTGCTATATTTAATGTCAAGGAACTAAGTGAAATCAGAGAAGAGAACACTGCAATATGAGCTCTGAGATACTCTATTTTTTTGAGGTGAGAAACACAAGGATGGACTAGGTAAGGAGAGTCAGAAATAAAGAATAACACGGTGCTTATGCAACTATGTAAAGTAAAGGTTTCAAGAATTGTATGATCCATTGAGAGAAATATGGCTAATCAGTAGAAAAATGAGAATTCAAAATGATCTTTGGGCATGATCAGTTATAAAATTTTCTGACTTGTGGGGAAAAAAATGAAAATGGAGGGCCCCTTGTTCAAAAAATATTAAGTATTTCAGGATAGCAGCAGTAGAACATTAAGATAAGCATGAGTTCTTCTCAGCATGGGACCCAGTATAACCACAGATCACATGCCATAAAACTGATCCCGCCTTTGGATCTGACAACCTGGCGGCCATGGTGACAAGTACTAGAGCGGTTCTGGTAGTTTTGGGGACAATCGTCTAACTGTATTATTTAGATGGAATGCAAGGAAAGTAAATGTGGTTATCGAGATAAAAAATTCTCTGAAGGGTTTTATTCTTTAAAAAAAATTTTAGTAGAGAAATAGCTGGTCACAGGAGAGGTTTCAGCTCAAGGGAATGTTCATTTAATATAAGGGAATAGCATAAAATCTGTACGTTGATTAGAACAATCCATTTGAGGGAGACTTTTTCTACTGATGCAGAATTACTGGGCTACTATGTATACTAAAAGTATATCATTGAGGATATACTAAGATATATTAAAAGGATATCATCCGGGAGATATCAGGTGACAAGATTCAGGGTACAATGAAAACGTGACTAGGTCTTCCATTTTAATAGGAGGAAAGGCAAAATATATGGTCTAGGGTGGAAAGAAGTTAGTATTTTGGGGTTGAAACTCTGATGAAGTTATTTTACTATTGCTTCTGCTTTGCCAGACTACGAGTAAGAAATGAGCAATAGTGAGTGAAATTGTATTGATTTATTTGAACAATGAAGAGAAGACATGTTTTGTTGACTCTTATGTAATTTACATTAGCACAGTATCTGGTACATTATAGGTATAACTGCGTAAAAATGTCAAATTCTGATTTTTATACTGTCAGACTATTTCTTTGGTTCTTTCTTCACTTTCTCAAACTAACCACCATGTTGTAGACATGGATCTTTTCTTATTTAACTGGCTTCTCATTTTTAGATTTCCCTTCTCCAAGCTCTCTCCTGCACTGAGGTATTATTCCTGTTCGTCTCAATAAGAGAATGTTGAGTGAATGAATGAATGATATTACAAGCATTAGCATTATAAAACAATAAACACATTAGGTTTCTTTACAGAGGAAAGTGACACATAATGCAAAGTGGACAATCTCAAAGTTGGGTTTCTAGAGCTCTAAAGTATAAGGATCTGAGATCTTGACAGGAGAGATTTAAAAAAAAAAAAGTATAAAAATTAAAATCCTATCACTCTTGACCTTGAAATTTTTAGTGAGCAGAATGAGAGACACCACGGGACCCCCAAATCTGCACACTCTAAATGGGTTCTGCCATCTGCCACATAGAGACAAAACATACTTTAGTGCATAAGACCTTCAATGGAAAGGAACTTTAATACAATTAGTGCATGACAGAGAGAAGAAGAGAATATAGTTTAAATGTTAGCCCATGAAACACCCAACGATACCCATGGCCACATGGCTAAATTCCCAATTGAACAGGGTTGACCCAAAGCAGGGCCACAGAGTTCTGAAAGCTTGACACAGTCTAAGGTACCTTCTGGTGGGGATCCAAAGAGAGGACAGAAGGGGGAGGCAAGTCTGAAAGGAAAAAAGCAAAAGCAAAATCCAAGTCAAGATTTAAATTGCCATTGTTAGTCTCTCCCATGGGTCTCTCACCCACATGTCTTCCAAGTATCTCCTTCCATGTGTCCCAAGTCCCTTGTGTAAGTCCAAGGCCAAGAAACAAGCATATCTACTTCTTTACGTGTCTCTCCACTCCATGTGACTTCTCCAAGTCTTATCCCCAGTCCTCTTCTTCCAGCCTTCTCTCCCACGTCCTTTTAAGCTTCCCCTTGCTGCTTGACTACACCCTTCCTTGGGTGGGGCAGAAAACTTGGAACCTCACCTTTCTATGGAGATTGCACTGCTACAATTTCAGAGTGATTTTTCTTTTTTCTCTAGGAAAAGATAAATAAATGATAAAATAAACATGTTATGTGTTTAAAAATAAGCAGAAATTTTTAACTTTAAGATTCTAATCATTGTTATATGTTTTCTAATGGCAAAAAAAGTGAGAAATTAAGACAAATATAACGGATATAAAGGGTACAAAAAAAACCCAACCCTGATATACTCATTAACATTTATCTTTTTTCTAGTTATAATTTTAAGTTGAGTTCATATTCTTCTTAGTTTTCTATTCTGCTATTTTTATTCATTTATATTATAAAAAGTCATTTTAGATATTATTCTAAGCATTCATACTAATAACTTCACTGTATTATAGCATATAGGTGTATTAAAATTTAAGCATTCCTTGATTGTTGATCATTTATATTCAGACTTACTTTTTGGCTTAGCTAAATATATCATGAGGCAAAAGTATAGCCAGGATCATTATCTTTCCATCAAATGATATTATGACTTCAGAGGACAAGAATTCACTGGGCAGTTATCAGCTTCTTTTTTTTTTTTTTTCCCTCTTGATCTTTGTCATATCACATTATATCGTCTATCTAAAGTAAAGTTTTTATACCAATCCTTCTAAAAAATAATTCCAGGGAAGCAGTCCACATTTTTTTTAAAACAGCTGAGCTCTGCTGCAGAGTTTTGCTACCCTCCTGTTTTTAAAAAAAATACTTTATGATAACACAGCAGGGACAAAACACTTGAAAGAAAAATACTGGCATAAAAGCTCCACAATCTTTTTTAGATAATACTACTATATCTCGTTTGAAATTGAGTTGTAATTATAGTTTACATTTTGTTGTAGTTTAATTTATTAGGATCCCAGGAAGATGGAAGTAATGTGGGGAGCAGAGATGAGATATCGCCTACTTTCTTTCTATTTCTATTTGCAGATGACTTGGAAATCTCCAAGTTAGAGAATAATAATCTTTTTATTACAAAGGTTCTGAAATCCCAGAACACCTGTTATAAAGTTCTCCTGCTCTCTCGATAAATCGCCCAAGCTTTATGATATGATTCATCATTAATCACTACAAAAACTAGGCCTAACAAATCATAACTTCAAAATATTAGTGTTTTATTAGCACCATATTTATTAAAGCCATGTTACTTACACAAAGTCTAAAAACAAAGAAAATTCAAAGTAAATGGTAGAATTTTCTATGCCTTTTTTTTTTCTACTTTATCACATCCTGATTAGCAGGTGGGAAAACTTGGTAAAACTGTTCTACCTTCCCCAGAGTGGAATAGCATATATAGGTCATTTGTCCATATTTATTAATATACCATATCCTTATATAAATGACACTATTTGGTATTTGTCTTTCTCTTTCTGACTTCTATCATTTAGCATATTCCCATCCAACTCCATCTATGTTGCTGCAAATAGCATGAGATTATCTTTTTTAATTGCTGTATAATATTTTATTGTGTATATATACCACTTCTCCTTGATTCACCTATCTGATATGGAACATTTATGTTGTTTCCATAGTTTGCCTATTGTAAATAGTGCCGCAATGAACAAGGGAGTGCAAGTTTACCTTCAACTTAGTCTTTTTGTATTATTCAGTCAGATAGCTAGGAGTGGAATTGTTGGGTTGCATAGCAGACCCATTTTTAATATTTTGAGAAGTCTCCATACTGATTACCGTAGGAGCTAGACCTGTCTGCATTTCCACCAACAGGATATGAGGTTTCCTTTTTTCTCTACATCCTCAACAACACTTGTTACTGGGCTTTTTGAAGTCGGTTATTCTCACAGGAATGAAGTGGTAGATCATTGCAGTTTTGATTTGCATTTCCCTGATAAAAAGTGATGATGAGCATTTTTTTCATGTGTCTCTTGGTTATCTGTATGTTTTCTTTTGAGAATCACTTACTTAGCTCTTCTGCCCATTTTTTTTTTTTTGAATGGGTTGATTTATTTTTGTTGAGTAATATAAGTTCTTTGTATATCTTTGATATCAGCTCCTTCTCAAATGTACGGTGTATAAGTTTTTCTCCCATTCAGTAGGGTGTCTTCAGTTAGCCATGGTTTCTTTGATGGTGCAGAGACTTTTTAACTTGATGTACTCCCAGTTGTTTATATTGGTTTTTCTTGTGCTTGCTGTTGGAGCTATAGTCATCAAAACATCACTGAAGCTTATGTCATCATAAGCTTTTGCCAAAGTTTTCTTTTATGTATTTTATAGTTTCAGGTCTTATCTCTAAATCTTTTATCCATTATGAGCTGATTTTCTATAAGGTATGAGATAGTGGTCTAGTTTTATTCTTTTGTATGTAGCTGTCCAGTTTTCCCATCACTGCTAATTGAAGAAGAAGCTTTTCTTGCTCAATTGTATGTTTTGACTCCTTTTCTTAGATTAACTGTCCATATAGGTAGAGGTTTTTTTTCTGGGGTATCAAGTCTGTTCCATCAGTCTGTGTATTTATTTTTATACTAAGCTGTTTTGATTACTATAGCTTTATACTATAGTTTGAAGTCTGGAAGTGTAATACCACAATTCTTCCTCTTTTTTGTTAATATTGCTTTGGCTATGTGGAGTCTTTTGTGACTTTCAGTAATGAATTTCAGTATGAATTTCAGTAATGTTCTGTTTCTTTGAAGACTATTATTGAAAAGTTTATAAGGATGCCATTGAATCTGTATATTGCTTTAGGTAAGTAAGATGGCCATTTGATTTTTTTATTTGATTCTTCCAACCCATGAACAGGGAATTTCTTTCCATTTCTTTGTGTCTTCTCCTATATCTTTTCTTGAAAAAAAAAAAAAAAAAGTAAAGAAAATAAAAGAAAAAAACATTTATTTATCTATGCATATAAGAACTGGGGTACAGGCCAGAGGTGTGGTGGTGAGAGGATTCACCAGAGAGAGTGGGGAGCAGGACAGGAGGATTGAAGTACACTGCCAAGGAGAACAGTGGGTGAGGCAGGAGAGGTCTGCTGTGCCATGTGGGTCCCCTCCCTGGCCAGGGATCAAAGTCATGCTGCAGTGGCTATGGAGGCTTCCTAGTGTGTTGCTTAACCCCTTGCACCAGAAGGGAAGCCCCTTCTTCTATATCTTTTAACAATGTCTTCAAGTTTTCTTTGTAGAGGAGATCTCACCTCCTTTGTTTTATTCTAAAGTTTTTAATTTTGTGTGTGTGTATGATTATAAACAGGATTGTTTTTTACATCTTTCTCTTGCCTAATTGTTCTAACCAGGACTTTTAATAGTGTGTTGAATAGTAATAGAGTAGACAACAATCCTTGACCCAAATCTTAGTGAGAAAACTTTCAATTTTTCACCAGTGAAAATAATGTTAGCTGTGGGTGTGCCTAGGCTCCATTTCTAAGTCACAGATGAGAAGATGTAGGCCTGCAAATTTCTTTAGTTAAGATCAACATCACATCTGTATTCAAACAAAGCTTTGGATTTCCAAACAACCCCTGGATTTCCAATCTGTTGCCAAACTAATAAGTGAATAAGTGTGTTTTCCAGGCACAGTATATATCACCTCTGCTCTGCCACAACTACGTATGGCTCTTTCTAATCCGTGTCAGACCAGGAGTTTTAATACTAAAGCACACAGAATCAAATATGTCTTTATTTGTTCCTTGCATGATATATACTGGGGAAGCAGTATACCGGGTTAAATGCATTGGACTCCACTGGTTTGGGAACTGTGTGGAGTACCTCCACTACTTAATGGGACAAATCACTTAACCTACTTGAGTTTAAGTTGCTTCATATTTAAAATGGGAATCTTATTATCTGATGTCTGAGGATTTGTAGAATTTAATGAATTAACCTATGTATGACATTTAGCACCACACCTGACACATAATAAGTACACTGATTGCACTGAAAGAATATAAAGCATAAGTTGTGCTGGAAAAGCCTCAGATTTCAAATACATCTGTTATAGGACAGATGTACCTTCCTGCTCTAAATAGGTTTTGCCATCCACCACAAAGGGAAAACATACTATAGTGAGTAAAACCTTCAATGGAAAGGAACTTAATACAATTGGTGTGCAAAGAAAAGACAAGGAAGATATGGCTTTTAAATCAAGCACCCCAAGTTACCCTTCCCCTCATAGGTAAATACCCAACCAGGGTTAGCCCAAAGCAAGGCCACGGAAGCCCACAATCTTACCACAGGAAAGGGGCAGAAGCCCCGCAAAGGGACAAAATGAGCAAAATCAGGGTGAATGCTGTCATTGTTAACTTCCCCATGTGTCTCTCACCCACATCAGCTTCATCCAATCTAAGACCAAGAAGCAAGCACAGTGTCCTCATATGTCTTTGCTCCATGTGCCTCTTCCAGGTCTTTTTGTTTTCCACCATTTTGCCTTCCTTTTCAGTCTCCTCTCCAGATTCTTCTCCTCCCTGCTCAGTTCTACCTTCCCTTAGGTGGGGGGCAGGGAAACTGGAACCTCCCCCTTTCCTGGGGACCACCATGTTACACATTTTTTTGTTGTTGTTTGATCTGTATATGACTTTATGGAGATTATTTGGTGTTTTATACAATAAAAATGAATGAGACACTTAGTTCTACAATTAATATGGTAGGAGTAAGATTCTTAAATGCAGTTATTTTTCTGGGAACCTAAATAATGACATCATTTTTAAAAATGACTTCAAAATTATGCCAGGGGAAAAAAAAAACACAACAAAGTAATGGACAGAGCTTCTTTGTTAGGCTTCCTTTTCATTAAGCATGATACTAGAAATATACAAAATGCTAAAAGGAATCATCCACTCATCCATCTCACCCAAGGACGGCATCTAATTGCTTCCTGAATAGTTCCAATGAGTTGTTTTTAAAAATGTGACTTTATGGTTCTAAAAACATTTTCTACATCTGTGACTGGGAAGTCTATGAGGTTACACCAAACTTATACTTGCTCTTGGGCTTAAAACATGCTTTTTACCCAGCAGACTAACTCACATTGAAATGAATAACAGATCCCAAGTCAGAGAGAACTCAACCACTTCATCACTGCACCTTGCTGTTCGCTGCCTTGGACCCTGGGTAATTTCTCTTAAGGGAGAGAATGATGGAGCTCCAAGACATAGGATTAATTACTTTAACCTACTTCTATTTATGAATGTAAAATTCCTGTGGATCAGCCTCAACTCTACTGCTTCTGAATAACAAAACAGCATAATTTAGGTACATCCACTAACCTTCTGTCCACTTTACTAAAAACTAGACCAAGAATAATTTCCTGATTATGATACTTTTCTAACCATTTTGGTATTGTTTCAAGACCATATTAAAGCAGGTTTTCACTAAAAACAAAGACTATTATTATTTCACACTTCAGAATAATAAGAGCATGTGGACTTCTTCAGACGAAAGGGAACTTAGAATGCATAGCTGCTAAAGATATCAAATGTAAGTCACATGCTGGTGATGTAAAATTTCCTAGTCAAGAATACAATCAGTTTATTCTCATCTTACATGAGATTTTTTTTTTTTTACTTTTGCACTGGAAACAACCAGGCTCCACAAAATCTAGATTTTTATTGTGATCAATGGAGAATTCTTTCCCTGAAAAACTTGGGAGAGATGTGTAAGCAAATGAAACTGATGGAGGAATAAAAAAAAAAAAATAAAGAAGGCATCACATAAACCTGACACATCACAAGACTAAAACCTACTCACACAAGGAGGTGGGGTAGAGGGGATAAACGGGACCATAAAACTGCTACAGGGCAACCCTAATATAAAATGGGTTCCCCTCACTGGGTCCTCCACCCGCGCACTCAGAAGACTTTTAAAAAGTCCCAACTCCAGGTACACATGGCAAAAGTTATTAACAGGTTTTATTTTATGAAAGAAGGGAAATAAAATAGTAATAATACCAAGGGAAAAAGAGAGGGATACAAATCCACAAATACCCTACCAGATCTAAGCAATGGCGCTTTAAGAGCTGGCTCCGAGTCGAATGAGATGGCTCCGAAGGAAGGGGTCTGGCTCCTCAGTAAGAGAGAGGGCTCCAGGCTCACCTCTGGTTTTATAGCCAGCCTGGCTGCTTAACTCCACCCTCAGGCCCCAGTGATCCACTCTTCCGATAATCATCTTATCGGATTTGTGGTTCTGGAACACTGATGGTCTGGAGTGGGGGTTGGAGTCCACACACCCATAATCCATTTAGGACTACCTTTCCCCCTAACAAACCCAGCTATAGAAATCAAGATCCTAGGCACCAGTGCCATATCACAACGCACAAGGCCCAAGCAGGTATCAGACTACTGTAGGGAGTATTGAGAGAACAGATCTGAGGGTAAAGATACGGAGATTGCCCACTGTGGAATCTTCCAGTCTTTTTCTGGTTCTGTACAGTTGTCCAAAATTGGCAACAATCTAACCACTCACAAAGATGAGCTCCTCCCTACCAAAAAAAAAAAAAAAAAGGATAAAACCTAATGCTGCCCCTACAAAGGTACAGCTCTTTCTGCCTGCTTGTGTCTATGCAAGTGTCCTTTACTCTTCTGTCCCTTTCTCTAATAAATCTGCTCTTTGAATACAACTTACGTCTCTGCCTCTTGGTGAAACTCGCCTGGGACCTTACCCACCAGGAACCAACTGTAGCTGAAAGGTGACCTCTGGTGAAACCTTTCCCAGAGTGAACCCAGGACCCCACTCTCTAAACCCACTGACTCCACAAAATGACATCAAAACCAAGAACAGATACAGGGAAAGTGAGGTGTGTGGTTTTGAAGTTCTAAACTTTAACAAAATGAAGGTACCTACTCCACTGTAAAGTTTAATACTTCCTCCAGTAACAATTTAATTCAGTGTTGTTTTTTTATGATCGTGAAAAAAAATCCTGCTAATGTCGAACTGAAAAACGTTATTTGAGGAGGTCTTTCCTTATAAGTTGTATTTTTTTAAATTTATGCATACAAAATCTGGGGCGTAGGCCAGATATGTGGTGTGTTGGGGGGAATTCACCAGAGATAGTAGGGAGCAGAACAGGCAGATCTACTGAAATACACTGCTGAGGGTGTAACAGGGTGGTACCCAGGAAAAGGGGAAGTTCCAGTTTTCTTGCCCCACCCACAGGAAGGTGGAGCTGAGCAGAGAGGAGAAGAAACTAGAGGAGACTGGAGAAGGAAGGAAGCAGATGGAAAGCAAGAAGGAGACCTGGAGGAAGCACATGGAGCAGAAGACATGTGAAGAAGCTATACTTGCTTTTTGGTCCTGGACTGGGTGAACAGATGTAGGTGAGAAACCCATGGGGAGGTTAACAATGGCAGCTTTTTTTTTTTTAAAGATTTATTTATTTATGCATACCAGAACTAGGGTACAGGCCAGATGTGTTGGTGGGAGGTGGTGAGAGACAGAGTGGGGAGCAGAACAGGGAGTTCAACTGAAACACACTGCTGAGGGGAGCAGCGGGCAAGACTGGAGAGGTCCACTGCGCCATGTGGGTCCCCTCCCTGGCCGGTAGCAGGGATCAAACTCATGCTACAGTGATTGTGCTTTGCTTCACAGTGTGTTGAGTTGAATTGAGTTGCATTGCGTTGCTTAACCCATTGTGTCACTAGGGAGGCCCCAATGATGGCAGCTTTTTTCTTGATTTTGATTTTGCTCTTTTCTTCCCAGACTTGACTGACTCTTTCTGACCCTTTTCTATGGGTCTCCACCAAAAGGTGCTTTAGACTTTTGGCAGGATTTTGGCCTTGCTTTGGGCCAATCCTGTTTGGCTGGGCCTTTGCCCACAAGGGAATGGGTAAATTTGAGAGCTTGATTTGGGAACTATATTCTTGTCCTTTTCTGTATTGTTCACTAATTGTATTAAAGTTCATTTCCATTAAAGGTCTTGAATGTGTCTTGATGTGGTGGTGTTATGTTGGAATGGGGTGCACTACCCTAGAAAGCCAGTCACAATGCTGTAAGAACAAGAGGTAATTTTATTACAGGATGGAGCTCGGGCCCAACCGCACACCAGAGGCACCTGGGTGGTGGGTAGGGCCCTGAGCATGGGGGAAGGTGTAACACAGGTCCCTGACCGGTTGGCTGGCCAGCTCAACTTTCCCTATTAGGCGTGGTAGGTCCATTGTCATGGTGATCAGCTGGCAGCCATGGTTATAGGTCAGGTGGTGGTGACCTGGTGTGGGGTCATGCCTTAGGCCCTGTCCCTGGAGAAACTAGGACTTAAATCTAAAAAGGGCGGTGGCTGACTCCAAATGGAGGCTGTCACGCCCTTCATTGGATAGCAGAATCTATTTAGAGCTGGCAGGTTTGGGGGTTCTGGGGTGCCCCTCTCACAGCCCTGTAACAAGGGGAGCAGTGAGCAACAAAGGATCTGAGCCCTGGTGGGTTAGCTCCCTGGCCAGGGATGGAATTGCAGTGGCTTGTGATAGCTTGATAGTCCTGAGACTTAACCCCTGTGCTACCAGGGAGGCCCTAAGTTATAGTTTTCAAGAACCTGTCCATCTTAAGTGAGGACTTACTGTATGAAACGTTTCAGTGATTGATTAGATTTATAGCAAGTACCCACACTTCACTTCATACAAACTTTAAGGACCTTTTGCTGAAACCCAAATTTCCTCAGAAGTGATTAATTTATTTTGGTTGGGAGAATCATTCAAATGTAAATCCCCTGGGGGGATTAAACTCAAAGAGGCCTTTTGTTCCTAAAGAAATTAGGTTATTAGGCACTTCCCAGCAGGGAGGTGGGTGGAATGTGGTAAGAATGTGGAAGGACACAAAGGGAAGAGGAGTTGGTAATTATGAGGGACTAAGTGGGGGCTTTGGAAGGTGCTAAAAACAAATTTAGAAACTGGATAGTGAAAGATTTTTCTTCAAGCAGGCAAGAGGAGACCAGAAGGGGGGAAAAAAGGGTTTAAATATGTAGCAGAAAACAAATGTTTCAATAGAACACATGAATTTTGTGCTGGATCTGGGTTGGGATGTCCAGACTGACCGTGCTGCCTTGGGGACTGCTTTTAAGTTAGACAAAATTAGATGTGTGTGCATGTGTTAGAATGAGTATGTGGGTGGGGTTTGGGTTCCTTGTGGAGTGACTGGAGCGTTTTCCATTTCTGGAGATGTGGTTAGATAATAAATTCTTTTTGAGATTGGAGTATCACAATGTTGAGTTATAGCTATAGGGAAGAAAAAAATCTGCCACCCACAAAATGAATCTTTTAGGCATAAAGATTATTTCACAAGGGAAGCCCTGAAGGGTGGAGTAGAGGTTGTCTTGGGTGAGACATTTAAATGTAGATAGGGAAAATCTTTCATTGATGAGTGTCCCCCTTTACTGTATCAGGAAGAACTAATCTCTTTAACTTTTTTTTTTTAAAGATTTATTTATTTATGCATACAAGAGCTGGGGTACAGGCCAGAGTCACGGGAGGTAAGAGGATCCACCAGAGACAGAGTGGGGAGCAGAACAGGCAGTGAATGAAACACACTGCTGAGGGCAGCAGCGGGCGAGGCAGGAGAGGCCTGCTAAGCCATGTGGGTCCCCTACCTGGCTGGTGGCAGGGATCCAACTCGTGCTGCAGTGGTTGAGGTTTGCTTCATAGTCTGTTGCTTAACCCGCTGCCCCACCAGGGAGGCCCCTAATCTCTTTAACTCTTATCAGTGGAAAAAGCAGAATGTAAATCCGTATAACTATCAGGATCAGGCACCTATTTTTTTTTTAAAGATTTATTTATTTATGCATACAAGAACTGGGGTACAGGCCAGTAGCATGGGGGTGTGATAACAGGATTCACCAGAGACAGAGCAGGGAACAGAACAGGCAGATCGACTGAAGTACACTGCTGAGGGGAGCAGTGGTGAGACAGAGGTCTGCCATGCCATGTGGGTCCCCTCTCTGACTGGCAGCAGGGATCGAACTCATGCTTCAGTGGCTGCGGTCCACTTCATATGTAAAGGACCGAGTTTCCGTGGGCACCCCAAAAGAACAAAGAGCGGACACAGGGCTGCAATGGTCATGTAGAGCTTTAGTGACGCCAGCATGCTGGGGCCGACCGTTCAACCGTGACACGCAGGTCTGGCTGACCCCGAGAGGAAGAAGGGGTGAGCTTTTATAGCCAATTTCCCGCCATTACATAGGTTGCAGCCAATAAGCTGAGAGATCAAAGCCCGTGCAAGAGAGATCAAAGCCCGCGCAATGAGCACAGCAAATAGCTTTAAAGAGAAACATGTTTATTTATTTATTTTTTCTTTTATTAAAATATTTTAAAATTTACATATACTTGCCATTAATTGTAATCCCCATGTATTCCCCATCACCATCTCACCAGTGCACCAT
>JAGFMF010011651.1:121792-158279 GCA_019455555.1 Galemys pyrenaicus | reverse complement strand
CCTGGATCTGTCTGACTCTTTCTGACCCTTTTCTATGGGTCTCTACTGAAAGGTCCTTTAGACATGTGGCAGGCTTTTGGGTCTTGCTTTGGGCCAATCTTATTTGGCTGGACTTTAACCCTCAAGGAGATGGGTAACGTTGGATGCTTAACTTAGTAACTACGTTCTTTGTCCTTTCTGTATTGTACCCTAATTGTATTAGAGTTCCTTTCCATCAAAGGTTTTATATGTTTGTCTTAATGCGGCGGATGGCAGAACCCATTCAGAGAGGGCAGGTTTGGGGGTTCTGGGGTCATCCTCTCCTGTCCAGTAACATTATGGGATTTCTCCCAAACACACAGGAGGTCCACATGTTATTATTATAATTTTTTTTCTGTCTTGTCAAACTTATGTTTGATTATTTGCCAGCCTAAGAAAACCCAGACGGGTTGCCTCCACAATGCTCTCTATAGCTTGTACCTTTAGTGCTAGTATGGGGAAAATTGTTGCCAACTGTAACCCAGATGTTCATTGACTTGCTAACTTCCAACTGTGTAGAAGCATGGTCTTAGTCTTACAGACTGCAAATGTTTGCCAGTTATTTCTGAGTCCCCAGAGGAGTGCTTTACATGAAACTAAAAACCAGTCTGTCAGTTGCTTTCATCAGTAAGTTTTTCTGTATTCCTCCTTTTCAACTCCCATGTTTGTAATCACTGCCTTTAAAAATGCTAGTAAAACCTCACTTTGTTACAGAACATACTGGTGAAAAGTAGCAGAATGTGCCACTGTAACTGTGTAATTAATCCCCTGGAAAAGGGGAGGTTCCAGGTTCCCTGGCACGCCCTAAGGCTGGGAGGTTAAACTAAGGAAGACTGGGAGGAGGAGGATGGAAAGGGATCTAGAATAGGGAGGGTCTTGGAGGAGGCACATGGGGCAGAGATACTTAAAGAGCTTGCTTCTCAGTCTTGGACTGATACCAGAGACTTGGAGGACCTGGAAGGAGACATTTAGGAGAGATGTGGGTGAGAGACCCATGGAGAGGTTAATAATGGCAGCTTTTATCTTGATTTTGATTTTGCTCTTTTCCTCCCAGATTTGCCTGGCCCTCTCTTATGGATCCCCACCAGAAGATGCCTTAGACTTGTGGCAGGCTTTTGGGCCTCATGGCCCTGCTTTGGGCCAACACCATTTGGTTGAGCTTTAGCCCACAAAAGGATGGGAAATGTGGAGTGCTTGATTGGAAACTATTATTTCTCTTTTTCTTCATTGCACACAAATTGTGTTAATCTATCAATGGAGAAAGAATCAATTTATATCTGCATAACAGATCATACACTCTCCCCACTCCAACATTTTTCTTTTGTCTTTAGCTAAAGATGGTATTTAAGGTGGTGGCTTGGGGCATCTTGGAGGATTTATTTACTTTTCTCTGGGTACCTTCCATATATACTTACAAAAAGGTATACATCTTAATGAACTTCTGTTTATATTCACTTGTACACTTGTCTTTTATTACAGGGTATCTCTGCCAAGAACAAGGAATAGTAGAATAAAAATTACTTTTCTCTCCTACAAAGATAATCCCATTTGTATACCAGTGGTTGTTGTCTTTGGATAGTAGGACTGGCTTTGTTTCTTCAGCTTTTCCTTTTAACCTACTTTCAATATATGGATAGTAGGACTGGTTTTGCTTCTTCAGCTATAACTTTTAACCTGCTTTCAATATCGGAGTACAAAAACTGATACCGTCACTTCAGGTTTTCAGGCCTAGTCTCCCAACCAGGAATGGATCCCAGGCTTCAGTGGCATCACGAACTCCAGCCACTAGATCATCACGGGTTGGTGTCTCATGAAGCCGCAGAAGAACTTCGCTGACACGCAGGCAAGAGAGAAGAGGCAGATTTGTTCAGGGAAAGAAACGTTTTATGAGAAGTAAAGGAACAGAAATAAAGTGGGACTACCAGGCTGGTGGAACCAGGCCAGGGAGGGGCAGGGGAGCCAAAGTGGATTCGTACCTCAGGGAATATATATCCTCTTCCCCTAATTATTCTAAAGCTCCACCAGTCTCTTTGTGATTGCTTAGCTCTTGGTGGTCTCATGCTCTGTCTTAATGTCTCTGTGCCAGCCCTAATCTTAGCATACTTTTCATTATTATCCTTGTTCTGGACTATCTTGTTGCCCCTAGTCCTGGGGGTGTTTGATTAGTTCCCTTTGGGATTTGTTGTCCTTATTTCTGGGAAACAACCACAATGGGGTTTATTTAACAAATGGGAAAACAGAGTTTTTACAGCCACAGGTGACTGGTTATCTCACCCTAGATAGTGTCCACAGTGTTCAGAAGTCCCAAACAAAAGTTTGCTTCTTCAAGATGGCACCGTCTGGCCAATGAGGGCCTGGAGCTCATGACATGCCGGTAAGCAGCAAGCCAGGATCCAACTCAACAGAGCTGGTGGCGCTCACAGGAGGAGCCACTGAGGTGACATGATAGCAGCCCACAGCTGCAGTCTGAAGTTTGTTATGAACAGTACCACATGCTAGACCAGACAACAATGGTGGCAGCAACACCAAAAGGTGATGCCAGATGATCAGGTACAGCTCTTTATGAGTTGTTGGCCCATAACGATAACAGCTCTTTGAAATGCTGGACCCAGGGCCTTTGCTGCTCCTCGCAGGCAGTGGCAGTGGCACTGACAGGACCGGGGGCAGGTGTAGCTGTCCTGTCACTGAAAAACTCTTCAGCTTTCTCTTCAGAGGTCAGTTTCTGGAAGCTTTGTTCTTTTTCAGAGGCCAGGTACAGAGTGCCAGGAGTCTGGGAATCTGGGCATCTCAAGCTCACCCCTGCCCTGCCTCCTATCCTCTTTCAGAATCCCCCACACTAGTTGATACCTGCCTGATTGGACCATTTTCACTCAGCTGGTGCCCAATGATGGAGCTGCCCACAGGCAGCAACTTTGGGTGTGGGTGGGCAAAATCACCACATTTTCCACGGGATCCCTCTGCTTAGGCAGCAGGAGAAAAATGCCAATCTTGGCCTGCAGTTCACACTGTGGGGGCACACCAGTTTCTTTATCACAGAAGGGGACTGCTTCCCACATATTTATGTATAGTTGGGTGACAGGTTTACTTGGGAGAAGGTAGCCAGGAAACACCAGGATTTTTCACTTTCTTGTACTGTTACATAAAATAGTTTATTCATCTTGTGCCTTTCTGTGCACCCCCCCCCCCCAAATACTGGAAATCTTCGTTGAACCAATAGATACAGGCAGGATTGATATTGATTTTCCAGAGTTTATTGAGCTCTGAAAAACTTACAACTGCCTTTGAGATTTGAAAAATTCATGTTCAGATGAAATAAGTAAGTGTGGACTAAAATTTTCTTTATCAATATCAAAATATACTCTGGAAACCAGATGGGGGTCCAAGTATCAGCCTAGAGGTACATGGTTGGGACTCAGTAGGTCTGTTGGACACAACTAAATTAGAGCCTGGCATATTATCTCTGGTTGTTTTTGTTCCAGAATGTGAATAAGAACAATTCATAAGTTCAAGATATGATTACCATGAACATTTTTTTTGATATGGGATATTTATCCCATTTGTTTAAAAATTGAAAATGTTAAAGCTATAGACTTGCCAAAATTAACACCAATAGTTGCTGGAGGGGCCTCCCTGGTGGCACGAGAGGTTAAGTTTCAGCACTATGAAACTATCTGTAGCCACAGCAACATGAGTTCCATCCCTGGCCAGGGAGGTGACCTACATAGTGCAGCAGACCTCTCCTGTCTCACCACTGTTCCCCTCAGCAGTGTATTTAAGTAGATCTGCCTGTTTTGCTCCCCATTCTGTCTCTGAATCCTCTGACCTATTCACACCTCTGGCCTATACCCCAGATCTCATATGCATAAATAAATAAATCTTTAAAAAATATATAGTTGCTGGAATAAGTCAGATTGCAATGTGGTCTCTGAGTCTCTTCAGTGGTTTGGGAGATGGTCCCTTCCTAAAAGCTGGAAGCAGAGAGTGCTATTTGTAATGTCCTTTTCAGCTACCAGAAGATAGGTGGATGCTTCAAGTGAGTGATAGAAACACGGAGACAATCTCACATTCAAGTGATTTCAAATCAGACTAATGTCTTAAGAGGTGATTCTCATCTACCTTGTAAAATAAACACAAGTCTCTTAGACTATTAAGAACTTTTAAAGAAATTCCTTACCAACACTGAGTCATAAACAAAATGCAGGAAGTCATTGTTTTTTAATGTAATCAAGTTTACATAACGAAAGCAGCTGAGTAGGAGGAATAAGCAATGAGGTTTGTAGTGATACTCAGAGGTTAAGTAAAAACTAACAGAGCCAGACCCTGAATGGAATGTTATGGAGCAAGAATAACTAGATGTGTGGGAGTGGAAGAAAGGCTTTAAAATGCTGAAACCTCAGGAAAAGTTTGGGGCAAGAAGATTGAATTCAAAGTATTAACACCTACTAAAAAAGATAATAAAGTCATGCACATTAAACTCCAGACTAGAAAAACCAAGATTTCACTGAAATTGTCTCTTAAATGGGAGAGAAATGGAGTTTCCAACTTTAAAAAAAGAATTTTAAAAAGAACACAGAAAGATTTTTTTAAGATTTATTTTTATTCATGCATACAAGAACTGGGATATAGGCCAGAGGTGTGTGTGTGTTTGTGAGAGAGAGAGAGAATTCACCAGAGTGGTAAGCAGAACAGGAGGATCTACAGTGAAACACACTGCTGAGGGGAGCAGCTGGAGAGACAGAAGAGGTCTGCTGTACCATGTGGGTCAGCTCCCTGACTGAGGATAGCTTGACAGTGCTGAGATTTAACTCAACAGTGCTGATCCCTCGTGACACCAGGGAGGCCCAACAAATATATAGATATACCATTATGATACTACTTAATTGTGGGAAACAAAGCAAAGCATATGTTAAAGAGAACAGCTAAGAAATGATTGATACTAATTTTTATAGCAAATCCTATTGCTGACAAGAAAATACACTTTAAAGAAACAATCTTGTGGGAGAAAATGTTGTCAAGGTTGACTAGAAAAAATAGGTAGAATTGCTGTCATAGGGAAGAAAACAAACTTTACAAATGCAACACAAGAAACAAGAAAGCTATATACATGTTTTCTATATATAAGTATCAAAAAAATAAACAATCATTGAGTAGTGTTTGTGATGTTTTTTGGAGTCAGTGGGCTTGGAGAGCAGGGCTCTTGGGTTCACTCTGGGAAAGGCTTCACCAAAGCCCCTGTAACAGGGTGGTCCCCAGGAAAAGAGGAAGTTCCAGGATCCTGGTGCCACCCTAAGTAGGGTGGAGCTGAGCAGGAATAAGAAGATGCTGGAGACAGAAGATAGGAGAGGACAGAAGGAAGGGAGGAAGAGAAAAGCAGAATGGAGAGCAGCAAGGAGACCTGGAGGAGGCACGTGGAGCAGAGGGACACGTGAAGAAACTGTGCTTGCTTTTTGGTCTTGGACTGGTTGGAACAGATGTGGGTGAGAGACCCGTGGGGAGGTTAACAATGGCAGCTTTCATCTTGACTTTGATTTTGCTCTTTTCCTCCTGGATCTGTCTGACTCTTTCTGACCCTTTTCTATGGGTCTCTACTGAAAGGTCCTTTAGACATGTGGCAGGCTTTTGGGTCTTGCTTTGGGCCAATCCTATTTGGCTGGACTTTAACCCTCAAGGAGATGTGTAACTTTGGATGCTTAATCTAGTAACTACGTTCTTTGTCCTTTCTGAATTGTACCCTAATTGTTAAGTTCCTTTCCATTAAAGGCCTTATATGTTTGTCTTGATGCAGTGGATGGAAAAACCCATTTAGAGAGAGCAGGTTTGCGGGTTCTGAAGTGCCCTTCTCCCTGCCCTGTAACACACCCTATTCAGCGGCACATGGTTAGTCTCCCAGGCGAGTTTCTCCATGAGGCAGAGATGTTAGTCATATTTAAAAGAGCAGGTTTATTAGGAAAAGGGACAGGAAAGTAAAAGACACTTACATAGACCCAAGTAGGCAGGAAGAGGTGCTCCTAAGTGGAGGCAGCATTAGGTTTTTATCATCTTCTTTTGGTAGGGAGGGGCTTCTCTTTGTGATCTATTCCTTTGTTGCTGATTTTGGATGATGTAGAATTTGAAAGGGATAGGAAGGTCTATACTGGCCCTTAATCTCCATATCTTTATGTCTGTACTCCTGACACCCCCTACAGCAGTCTGATACCTGCATGGTCAAGGTGCTGGAGCTCAGGATCTTATTTTCTATAGGGGGGTTTACTGGCTATGTTAATCCTTTCTGCCCCTGACCTTGTGGTGTCTTCTCTATTCTTTCCTCCTTCATTCACATGTAAGCTGAAAGATAGACCTCCCTAAAATGTCCAGAACAGGCCTTCTTAAGACATGTCACCGGCACTGAGGAAGTGTAAGTTCGAAAGTGACTTTAAATAAATAAATAAATACCCTTCTTTTGCCCATTTACATTAGACTCTACATTCATGTAGATTCTACATAGGTACGTCATTAAATTTATTCTTTCCTCCTACTAATTTATCTGATGTTAATTTTTTTTTTCATTAACTAAAGAAGCATCAGGAGTAGAGGGGAAATTTTCCCCTTCTGTTCCTACAAAGCCAAAATATAGTGCTTCATTGGAATACCACTTAACTATAAGAAAGACAAACTGCCATTTGCAACAACATGCACATAACTAGAGGTTATGATGCTAAGTGAAATAAGTGATGAAAAAACACAAACACCATATGATTTTACTTATGCATGCTCAATAAAGAAACAAAATAAAGGAATGGACAAAACAAAAACCTCAAACTTTTAGACAATAACAAAATAGTGGTTACTAGAAGGGAAGGGAGAAAGCAGGTGAGTAAATGAGGTAAAAGGAGCCAACTATGTGGTGATAGATGGAAATTAGAATTCTGATGGGGAACATAAGGCAGTATACAGGTGATGATTTATAAGCCTGTACAACTTACACCTATGTAATCCTATAAACTAACATTGCTTCAAAAAAAAAAAAAAAAGTAGTATTGATGTAAAAAGAAAGAGTGAAATTCAGCATGAATGCATTTCATATAATTGCACCCTGGGGTAATATCCTAGGCCACTTACCTACATTAGTTTATCTTAGTTTTAATAACTACTCAGTGAAGTAGTGGTTAAGTGAATTGTCTAAAGTGACGCAACTACTAAGTGACAGAACCAGAACTCAGTTCAATTCATTCAATTGAGATAGATCTGGAAAGCACAAGATCATTTCAGTAGAGAGCATCATCATCACAAAAACAGACAAAATCAAAGGATACCCAGGAAGGCCAAATTGTTAGGGGGAAAAAAAACCAAACCATGTTACTTATTCTATGGTATAAACTGTTAAAGGGCAACCCTAATATAAAATGGGTTTCCCTCACTCCTGTGCACTTAGAAGACTTTTATAATAAGTCCCAACCTCAGGTACATGTGACAAAAGTTATTAATGGGTTTTATATTTTGAAAGAAGGGGAATAAAATAGTAATAATACCAAGGGAAAGACAGGGAGACAAATCCGTAAATATCCTACCAGATCTTCTAAGCAATGGCATATTGAGAGCTGGCTCCAACTCAAGTTAGATGGCTCCCAAAGGAAGAGGGAGCCCAAGGCTCACCTCTCTGGTGTTATAGCCAGCCAGGCTGCTTAACTCCACCCTCAGGTCCCAGTGATCCAGTCTTCCATAATCATCTTATCGGATTTGTGGTTCTGGAACACTGGTGGTCTGGAGTGGGGGTTGGAGTCCACACACCCATCTGTGTAATCCATTCAGGACTACCCTTCCCCCTAACAACACCACACACATACTCAAAGAAAATTAATCAGACTCTAGTGTGCTCAAAGATTTTTAACAAAGAGGGAAAAGCAGTAGGAGATGGAAGGATTTCGAGTAAGAGACTGTCAAACCCTGGAATCACCCATCCTTTTGTGGGCACATGTCTAGCCAGATAGATCAGGCCTAGTGTAGGGCAACTGAGGCCTGAAAGCAAAGATGCTGGGAGAACAAGTTCAAGGTACATACTAACAAGAACTATAAACAAGGAGTTAGTCAGGTCCCAGAGAGTTCGGACAGAAGTCACAAGGTGCCAACATAACAACAGCCGCTGTCTCCAAAAAGCCTGCTTGTCAAAATGCTAAAGCTGCAAAGAGGAAAGTCCAGGACCTGCCTGCTCACATGTTTCAAAAGTTCCCAACACAATGGCTATCTCCCCATTCCCTACACAGTGGTCTTGTTATGGAAATTACTCTGGCCTGTAACCCAGGCTATGGGAGGATAAACCAGGTGGGACTCAATGATTTCTGGAGACCAGGCACTTTATTCTAGATTCATATGCATATAGACCCAGACACGGACCTTTCTCTGAAAATCTGGGCCCCGAACAAAGGCTGGGAACTCCTTTTATACTTTACTATCTCTACATAGCTACATGGATAAAAAAAAAAAAAACATACAAATCTTATGTTTGAAGGCTATTTCCCAGAGGAAAGGGGGAGTTTTCAGGGAGGTAATTTTCCAAGGACACAAACCAGCCTGACCTGTTATCTGCAGCTCTATTTAGGAGTGCTGAGACTGGGCCATGAATCTGACTTGCTAACTGTGCCTGCATTGTATGTTAATTGCACTGAGGCTAAACTCTGACTAGGGAGGCATCTCTAGTGCATTGTCCAGCAAAATTTCTACAGTCTCATAAAATGACTCTTCCTTTCTTCCTTCCCAGCAGCCCCCAATTCAGGAAGTCTAGTTCATATCATGTAAGAAGTTATAATAAAAAATGGGAGATGCCAAGATGGTGGGGGCAGAGTTCAAAGCATCACTCACTGGCTGAGATCATCAAGCACAGCCTACTTCTAACAATCAGAAGTTCACATTTCTCAGATTCACCATCACAATGCTATTAATTACAAGGTGAGTGTTAAGGGTGTCCCAATTCTATACACAAAATATTGAAAGTAATTTATAAATTCTTATTCGTATTTACATGGAGAAAGGGTAGATCTCATAAGGAGGGCAAAATGTCCCGCCCCAACATATACAATGGTTGAATAGTTGATGAAGCTGGAAAGTTCTTAATTGCTGAAATAGACAGAAGGAAAACTGGTTGTCAATATAGGATATTACAAAGAGTATCATTATAAAGTAGAGTCTGTATAACAAAATGGTTTCTATTTTTCATAGAGTGGTTCAACAAGAAATTATCTATAATAAATTAACACCATAAAACATTTTTTCCCCTTAGATTTATCTTAATTATCCTATGGAAAGAGGAGATTGTCCTGTTTATTTTCATACTGTATTTTGTTGAACTGATATATATCACAAATACTCTCCTATTAGCTCCCCACACTTTCAATAACCTCAACTGATTTCCTCAACTGCAGTCTAGACCTTCTTAGTTACACTCTTCACATGCTATCAGTATAAACTTTGTAAAACACAAATGTGACATTGTCAGTTCTTTGCTTAGAAGTTGTCAATGATATCCCATTGCTGGAGCCTGCCTTTCCAGACGCATCTCCAGTTGTTCCCTTCAAGCACTCTTCACTTTAACTGTACCAAATTACTCACTATTCCCAAAGGGAAGAAGCTGTACTGACTTTGTGAATGTTCTTCTCTAAGTCCAAAATGCTTTTCCTAATTTTTTTTCACCTGACAATGCCATCCTTCCATTAACTCAAATGACATGTCCTCAGTGAAACTTTTCATAGCCCATCAGGCAGAGATATCATTAATTTTATACATTTTTTTTTCAGATTGGTATTTCTGAGATCTGGATGTTTCTTATCATCAATATATATACATATTATGGTGGTGCCCTCCCCATCTGTTATTTTTAGATAGAACATCGAGAATTATTAGAGTTGTTTCCTCATCTTTGTTACCATAACACTAACATACATTCATTTAACTATTCTTTAATTCATAGCTTATCAAGTATGAGACACTATGCCAGTTGCTAAGAAGACAATAATGGAAAACACAGTCATGGTCACTGTACTTAGCACATTCTTGTTTGGGATACAGACAAACAAAACAAAACAAACCCAATTAACCAACATTTTTTTATTAAATGTTTAAAAGTAAGCAAACAAGGTGCTGTGAAAGCACATCATTTGGAATGTGTTTCTGTTGTGGTTGTGTCAGATGCATCCCTTTTCCTTCCTTGCTCAGACATATCGCTAGACTATATCTCCTAGTTCTCTTGCATTTATGTGGGGCCACGTGTCTAATTCTTGTTTATGGTATATAGGTGGAGGAGATGTATGTCATGACTTGGCTAAGGTAGTTGAGAACAAGTAAGCCTTTTTCATATTCTCTCTTTTCCCTTGTCACCACCCAGATAGTAGGGAAAGATCCAATGGGGACTCAACTCACTAGGGGATGGTAAACCACACCAAGGAAGAGTCTGGGGTCCTGTTGACTGTAGAAACTTTCCTATTTATCACCTAACTGTACTACGTGGTGAATGAGAACTAAACTTTTACTCTGTTAGTCACAGAGAAATTGGACTTCTTTGTTAACAGCTAGACTGACTAGATGACATGGTGATCATAGACTCTCATGAGCCTGGGTCAACATAAAAAGTGGAGACAGGAGTGGGTGGTGGGAGGGGAGGGCAAAGACGGGGATGAGGGCATAAAGAGCACAAGGGATAGAGGTGATGGTGCACAGGTGAAATGGTGGTGGGAACCCCCTGGGGACTACAAATGATGTCAAATACAATTAAATCTAATAAATTAAAAAAAAAGTGGAGACAGTGATATGACTGACTATCTCAAAAATGATTTATTCCTTCTTGGAATCTATTATAAATAAACTTGATATCACAATTCAAAAACTGCTATGTAGGTAATTCAACTCTTTTCATTATATGTCTGTTGCTCTATCAAGAAATTGACATTAGCAAGCTGCCAAAGCAAAAGAACCCTGATCTGTCCCAGAGCAAAGCTTAGTAATTAGGGGAGCAAACTTTCTCCATGTCTTTTGTCCTTCTGATATATAGCTAGCTAATTATTGCTATAGATACTTTTTATAGTGCTTTAATCATTATTATAACCACTAAATGGTATCATATGTCAATTGGAAACTTGAAGCAAAACAAGATAAAAGGTTTGACCTCTGTCTTGGTGTGATGACCCATTTGAACACATACTGCTACAACAAGAATAGGGATGTGTAGAAAGATACATTGTACCTGTCAATTAAGCCCACAGTTTTCCCATAGTTTTAGTTCATGACACACAGGCTAATCTGGTCAAGCATTACTAATTACACAGAAATATTTTCTGAGAATGGAACTCAGAAAATTTGAGCCACACATATTCCATAGGTATATAATCCAAAATATTCTTCTAACCATTTTGCCTAGGCTGGATAATTTCTGATGGATGAGAAATAAAGAATAATTTAATTAAATGCCAATGTACCTATTTGGACATGTTAAAATCAAAGTAGGAGAGTTTAATGAATTTAAAGATAGTTCATTCAATTCAAGAGTTGAAAATAAGGATGGGAGTGATGTGGGTTTAAAGTGAATAGAGGTCATACAAATTATTCCTGTGAAAGAGGTCAAATAACATCAAAGCTTTCAAATTACTAGAACAATTGATATGATATTTAGAAACGTCATTAAGAAGTATCAAAAGGAACATCTGTAAGGATGATGAGAAATTTTGATGTCATTGTTTTTATGCATTCTTTCCTTGGGCATAAGGTACTACTTGAAATGTTGTAGGAATATACCAGAACAAAGCCAGACAATGTGGTCGGATCATTGCTGAGAGGGAAAGATAGCACCTGGCAGCCAAACTACACAGGGGATTCGTATAGCTAAGTTGCAGAAGGAGTGAGAAATGAAAGATTCATCCAGACACTTGGCCACAGACACCTACAAAAGGACCACATTTCTAAGGATTCAGTATACAAAGAATTATAGGTCTTACCTTGGTCACAACAGACATCTAAATCAATGGCAGCAAACTATGCTCAATAATAGCCTGAAAGCTGAAATAAAAGACACTCAGTTGAATCCTGGTTATACAGCTATTGTTATGTGACCATAGGCATATTATTTAATTTCTATGAGCTTCACTTTCCTCATCTATAAAATGGGGATAAAAGCATCTATTTGTTGAAGTATTAAATGACATGGTATATGAAAAGCACTTACTTAGCACAGTGACTAGCACATTTTGAGAGTTCAATAAATGAGAGATTTTAAAAAATACTGTCTTCAAAAATGAACATCCTCTACTCCTCCAGTTAACACTCTGCCCATTTTCAATATACATGGATATATACTTGGGTAGTTCTAGCAGACAGGCTAACAAGGAGTATTGTGAAACATACCCACAAAGTAAGTTATAGCAATTATTTTGATATATTTTAAATCAAAGCTAGAATGAGAAATAGACATGTTAGTAATTATGATGCAATAACATTTTGTTGATAAGTAAATTATCTTTGTTCACGAAAGGTAAGCCTGTCATCTTTGGTCTTGAAAAAAATCACAGATGTGATTAAAAACCTCAGAGAAAAAGTGGAATTATTTAAATTAGATTCCATAACTCTATATTTCATAATTATGAGAAGCTGCTTATTCAAAATTATGTGTAATGGCATGATTGTAGAATTTCCTTGCTAATAATGATAAAATACTAATAAAATCCATTTTCATCAGTTCCATGGTACTTATCATAGTAACCAATCTCAGTGGCATTATTTCATTAATACTAATTGAAAGGGGAACAAACTTTTCAATTCAGATTTAAATTATTGGGGGTGTTGAAAAGTAAGTTGTAAAAAACAGCTTTTCTGTTTATCATTACTGTATGAAATACTTGAATAATTTCTCATTGGCAGGCCCTATATAGGGTATATTAAACATTTCTCAAGCACCATTCAAATCGTCTGGTTCCATCCCCCACCCAGCCATACCTGTGTGACTGAGAAGGTTTTGAAGATCCTTAATTTAAGAACCCACCCAACTGTACCTTGTCTTTGGCAAATCACAAATGCCTCTTACTTCTGGCCCTAGGATTCTTTGATTTCTTGCCAATGAACTTCGAGAAGGCATTTGACATTGAAGCAGGAGCAACCAGGAAGCAGGGTGGAAAATGTAGTATAATCTCTGGCCAATGGGAAACAAAGCTGATGGTTAAATGCTTTTCCCTTTTTAAAAATTTTCTTTTTACACTTTTAAATGATTGAACTATACTTGATATATTAGCATCAGGTGTACAATATACTAATTTGATATTTAGTGATATAATGAAATAATGACAATAATTCATATGTGGATCTGTGGAGACAAAATAAAGAAAATGACAAAAGTAAATTAAAGCAAACCCTAGAAATATGATGGCAGAATTGAGGCTACTAAAGGGGGAGATTGGGGTTTGGGCAATATATATGGGAAAGACCCCAATGGACTATGGTGCGGGACTGTGAGTACCTTGGTGGTATGTGTGACTTGGTAACTTACATCTCAAAATGTGTGAACCTATTCCACTAAATCATATACAGTGCTGTAAATCAGTGCTACCTCAATTTAAAATATATGAAAACAATAGTTACTGCTATTTCGTTAAAGAAAAAAAAAACAAATCTAGATAACATCCTTCCACTTACATAGGAATTTTTTTTCTTGTATTAAGTACTTCTTTTCCTTTTCTTTTAGATGCATGGTTCTGAATTGCATTTCATAACACAAATTAGATGGTTCTGCATGATTGAGCATCCATAATGTTGGCCCACGTGATAATAAATCCCTGAATTGGTTATCTTTTTTTTCCATGTTTCATGCCTCCTGTCCCTCATTTGTGGTTTATCTCAAAACTCAAACCAAAAAGCTGAGGAGTGAGTTCTTGGGGGCTCGCATTGAAGTTTTCTGGTATTCACTGAAAAAAAAAAAAAAAAATTCATGATTCATTATTTAGTTAGTGTTTTCCATTCCTGATTTAGGTGTTTCAGGTTGTGTGTTATCTAAAGGATTTTCGTCTCACTGACAGCTATCCAATACAAAAACATCTTGATATGAATTTGACAACTGAAAAATCCAAGCAGATTCATTATCACAGAAACCCAAATAGGATATGTTTCTTGAAAAAAACATGTCTTGCCAAAATTGGGGTCATTTTCAGGGAGCACTATTTGCTCTAGAAATCAGGTTTCACTCAGTCTAAAACTTTTTCCAAGTTCCAGATCAGAAAATACAGAGGAATTAAGTGTTACTAAATGAAGTTTAGTACAATGCTATGTGTCTGTGTCAGGTGATTATTTTTGTATCAGCTTTTGAGTTAATTATATTTTTAATTAAATCTACTCATTAAAACAACAGAAAATTTAGACAAACTATTTTATATTTGGTATTTTTTTTTAACACATAAACATTTTTTAACACACTAGCAAACCTTCAAGTACATGTCTTCTGAAGTTCGGAACAGGCCTCCCAAGACGTGTTACTTTGGTAGGCATATTATTTTAAGCTGAGGTCAATTGAGATCCTGCAGTCTCACAAGAAACTCTTACCATCTCCTTAACTATCTAGAAGAATGAAAATTAAGAGTGTTTTACCCACAATTAGGATTTATAACCAGAAACTACATTTCTCTTAGACATCTATCTATATGCAAGGCAAACATAATTATAGAGCATTTGTTCTTTGTCATGAGTCACACCCTATTCATCATGTCAGTCCTTCTATTGTCTCCTTGAAGGCCCAGGACCTTACTTCATTTCCTAGTTCAGGATATATATATTCCTGTTTTACCTCACTGGCTTTGGAATCCACATATCTATGTAGATTCCCTGTCATTAACTTTATTTTTTCTCATACAAATCTATCTGATGTTAGTTTGATTATTTGATCAGTCTGAATATTTTCAGAGAGGTACACTCAGAAAGGTGAGTGGACACCCTGAAGTTCAGAAAAAAACAAATTTTAATCATACTTAGTTACCTCAGATTATATTCTCTCATCCACCTCAACCTATATTACTTGGATCAGATAGAAAACAAATAGCATAACTTTTATAGCACACAGTGCTGTATGCACTGTATTTTAGATATTGTATATTTAAAATATTGGGAAACTGCAGTGCAGATGGATGATATAGCAGTCTTTAAGTGAATCCTTCTTGCCTCTTAACAAGAGCTGGGAAAGGCTGATCTAAATGTTTTCTCATATTCTTAAATTTCACTAATGATTTTAATACAAGTTCCTTGTGGGGAGGCAGTAGTCTCTCTCTGCAAGATTCATGACATGTTTATTGCTTTTTCTTTTTCTTCTAATGGACATGTCTACACTGCAAGAGGCATAAGATCCTGGGTATTTGAAAATTAAAGAACAGCAGCAAAGGACCAGATGCTATAGTTATAAAAGTTGCAAAAGTATCATAAACACCAGGTGTGCCATATAAATGCACAGGTTTTTTTTTACCCTGCCACACTATTATCATATGGTTCCAACATCTGTTCATTCCTGTCCAGGCTTCCCACAGACAGTATTTATTAAAATCAAATACTCACTAGCTCTCACTTACGTGCCTTGAGCTGGAAGTGCCACAGTGGCCTTATTATGGAGAATAAGTGAGCCAATAAAAATTGATTTTTATCAGTAAACTTACAATTATTCTTACAAGCCAATATAGAATCATCTGGCTTCGGTGTATCTTCTACTTCCTAATTATTTTGTGGTTTCTATGAAAGTGGGGCCAATACGAAAAACTTTTCATTAACTCCAAATACTTAAAGGATGAGAGGAGAGGCCAGTTGAGCTTTATGAAGTATCTACATTAGAGAATAATATTTTAAAAAATTCTGTTTTATCATTTTCAATTAGAAAACATATTATAAAGTATAAATGAAAATAAAATATTTTAATGACAGTATTAAACTGCTTCCAAGACTTATGGGATGATGTATTAGAAACAAATCTTCTAATTGAGGAAATAACATTGGTCTGGGCGTCAAGACTCTTACATTCTGGTTCTTGGTCTATTCTACTATTTAGTCCAACTTTTCTCATCTGAGAAATGAGGAGACTGGAACATATATCTTATGTTCCTGTCTGGTTTTATTATTTATGACCATCATTATCAATATCTTAAATATGGTGGAAATGACTATATTCCTGTATGTTTTTGATGATTTATGACTTTATGATTCTAATGATAAAAAAACTTAGTGACAGAGAATGATTTTCTGCAGCCCTTGATTCAATATTCTTCTGTATTGTGATCATGGTTAAGGATATTTGTGCCTCCTCCCATCAATTCATATTGAAAACCACCACAGGATGGTAATAGGAGATGGGGTCCTTGGGAGGTAATTAGGTCATGAGGATGGAGCCCTCATGATGGAATTGGTGTCTTTGTAAGAGGGGGAAGAAAACTCTCTTTCTGCCAAGTCGCAGAAGGGAAAGTTGATGCAGTCTGCAACCTAGACAAGGGCTCTGACCAGAACCTGACCATCATGGCCTTCTGATCTTGGACTTTCATCCTCTATGATTATGAGTAATATATTTCTGTTGTTATAAATCACCCAGTTTGATACCTTGTTTTAGCAGTTTGAACTAAGACAGTACTTTTTCTCTTAAGAGGAATTATCCACATTGTATGTGAGAATCACAAATACCAAAAAACTAAATTTCAAATTAATGAGTGTTTTGACTGAATTTTTTTAAATGACTAAAAAGATAAAAGAGAAATAATGAACCGCTATGAAGCACATGTTAGAAGCACTGTATCTCTATTTGAATAGTAAAATTAAAACTTTTGTCTACTTCATATCAGATACAAAAATAAATTCAAGATCGATTAAAGAGTATAAATCATACATATATATTGTGGACAACTGTGGAGTTCTGCCAAGATATTTCTTTACTGAAGAACTTATTGTGCTAGATGTTGAGAATGATGTCAACAGGCTGTCTTCCTATGCTGACCGTTTTAGTAATTTCCTCAGCCATAAAGTGCTTATTCATTCAAACTCACACCTTCCAGGGCAATTCATATCCAGTAACAGATAAAATGCAGGAATATTATGCCTAGCATCTCAACCCAACGAAAGAAAATTTTGAAGATCATTCTAGCTGCAGAGGTGCCCATGAAATAGGTTGAGTTTGTCATTGGCCCATTATAGCAAAATTGGCTTCTTCCTTTGGCCACTTCTGCTTCTGTTCCCTCCACTTCACAGATTTTTATCCCAAGTGAATTCCTTAATAAACATCCAGGGCCTCCCTGGTGGTGCAGTGGGTTAAGCAATGCCCTATGAAGCAAACCACAGCCACTACAGCATGAGTTCGATCCCTGCTGCCCACCAGGGAGGGGACCCACATGGCACAGCAGACCTCTCCTGCCTTGCCCGCTGCTCCCCTTAGCAGTGTGTTTCAGTCAGTCTGCCTGTTCTGCTCCCCACTCTGTCTCTGGTGAATCCTCTCACCTCCCTGGACTCTGGCCTGTACCCAGCTCTTGTATGCATAAACAAATAAATCTTTAAAAAAAAATAAACATCCAGTAGGTCAAACTCTGTTTCAGATTGTGCATACTGGTGAACGTAACCAGTGACAATACACTAGAATATAAAAGAATATATTTTTAAAATATTCATGTGTAGGAAATTTACTTCTTAAACAGAGCATAAAATCTAGAAGCCATAAAAGGAATATAAAAATATGAGTACTTGAAAATTAAAAATTTCTTTCCATATAATGAAAACCATGATGAAAATATCCCAAATACACTGACTTTGGAGAAATTATGTTCACATACTTAAGAGACAAAGAGTTCATGTGAGCCTCCCTGGTGGTGCAATGGGTTAAGCACTGCACTATGAAGCATCTGCAGCCACTGCAACACAAATTCAATCCCCAGCCAGGGAGGGGACCCACATGGTGAGGCAGACCTCTCCTGCCTTGCCCACTTCTTCCCTCAGCAATGTGTTTTAGTCGATCTGCCTGTTCTGCTCCCCACTCTATCTCTGCTGAATCCTCTCAACTCCCACACCTCAGGCATGTACCCCAGCTCTTGTATGAATAAATAAATCTTTAAAAAAAAATCAAGTACAAATTAAGATAATGCCTCTGTGAAGGACCAGAAGCCTTTCCAAGTCTCACTTCTAAGTATCTCTTCTAAGTGTCTCTACATGTCTCTTTTTCACAAGTCTCCTTCAAGTCCCTAGGTGCAAATTGAAGCTGGAGAAGCAAGAGAATCCTGAGCCTGCACATGCTCAATTATAAGCCTATGTCCCAGCAAACCCCCCCTTTCAGAAGGCAGATTCCTGTCATGCTGTGTTATAATCCTTGGCACCTGATGTCTCTTCAGTATGGAGATGGGGATGTAGTCCATAAAAACTCAGGGGGCGGTGTTCACTTAGGACATCATCCCCAGGTTCAGAGTTTGCTCCCTACTTGAACAAGGGCACAAAAGAAGTCATCCTATAGTCTTCTCAGGTTTGATGAGTAATCAAAAGAGCATCAGATAAGTTAGCGAGGGGAAAATAATTTAATGACATACTATGGAGAATTTATATGGTTGCAAAATCTAAAGAATAATGGAACAGATCAGATATATTTAAACTGCTTTTTGGGTCCTAGGGCATCAAGGACAGAGAGGGGAAAACTTCATGTGGCAAAGAAGGGTGACCTAATCCTTATGTTGAGAGAGAAAATGAGATTCTGACATAAAAAGGACATGTTTACTGCTAAAGAACCTCCTCCTCCCCCAAAGTACATTCTTCTAGGTCATAAAAGAAGGAGCATTGATTCTTTGATAGAAAAAGGACCAGAAGCTTAGGATGCAATGTCTTTTTTGGTTAGGGAAGACTAAAGGACTTAGGCAAAACTGAAAACTTTCCCAGACTTCAGGACCCTCACTACTTTCAACCCAGGACTTATTGATCTCTAGTTTCCATATCAAGATAACTAAAGGCCTATTCTGGGGCTATTTTAAAAAGTCTATCTCACCCTTTTTGGGAGACCGACCCTACAAAATATTCATATGTGTATGTTACATATATATGCATATGTTTATACTATATAAATAACACATGTGTGTATTCACATACATATGAATTATAAATGCACAGGTAACTGTTCTGGAAAAAGAAGTGTTTTTGGAAAGGGGAATTGGGAGTGGTGTTATGGAAGGAGACCATTTGCTTTTACTCTAGACACTTCTGAATTATTTAATACTTTTACATGGGGCTTGCATTATTTTAATAATGAAAGTAATTTAAAGATAAGGATAACATATACTAGATGAATGAATGTGGAGAAGGAAAAATAATTTTCCTTCTAACTTTCTGGGTTCTTTGCTGAGACATCTCTGTAATAAAAGACAAATCAACATGAGGAAAACAAGTTTAATAACCATATATCTCCTGTATACATGGGAGAGACCCAGGAAAACTGAACAACTCCCCCAAATGACCCAATCCATCACCTTAAATACCATCCTTAGTAAAGACAAAATATATTTGTGTGAAGGAGAAGGATATTTTCTGGGCAGTTACCAGGAAGGCAGAGTAACAAGGGTATGATTATAACGCATATTAAAGTTGCTGCCTTCTCCACTGATAAGGATTTCTAGGGATTGGTACTCTTCAAGTTCCTGGTAGAGAGAGAGACATCCTTACAAATGAAAATTTCTTTTATAAATGCCTCTTTTACTGTTTTCAGAGTGTTTCCTATGTCTGCTCTTTCTTAAAAATAGTCAGCTCAAAATATTCCTTCATAAAGGAGTATATTCTGCTTCCCCTTTATGAATAAGACTTGATGATCTTCATTTGTATGTAATGCTTCATCATTACTACTGCTCTTTTTGGCAAAGGGTTTAAAAACTGTTAACAAGTCAGAACCTCTCTCAGCAGTTCCGGGTCCTGCCACCTGCTACCACAAGTGCAAATGAAAAGGCCTTTGGTGCAACAAAAGAGATTTAAAAAAATAACCATTTAAACAGGTGAGAGGGATAACTGGCAGTGTAGAGGGACAGAGTAGGTACAGTTACTACTGATCAATGATGCCAAGTGGTGGTGTAGCTATAGCAGCTGGCAGGGGGGAGCAGAAGTCTGCTGCTGCTGAGGCTGGGGAATCCTTCCCTCCTGGGGCGGGGGGCGGTTTGAAGATGCACTAACCCAAGGGATGACTGTCTTCCACAACTCTGATGAAAAAGAGGGCAAGAGCCCCAGCCCTTCCTTTAAAGAAGGACTCCCCAAAATGTCTGCTTAGCCCTAACCCTTTCCCAGCAGTCACCTTGCCCAGGATGTGAGGGGTATAGATTTCAGACCATACATTTCAAGACAGTCATTGTCTCATCTGGCTTGGGCAGTGTCTTGATATTAGGGAACAGAGTTGTACCCCTCATCTGCACTGGACCGCTGCAACATACTACAGCTCCTACTACCACGTAACTGACTGCTACTACGAGGCACAGTCATTTGCATTCTTTAATCCAAGCACTCCATAATGTGGTGCATACAACTCTATATTTTTTTCTGAAAATGATCTCATTTACATTAGATAATAACACTCCATATGATTCTTTCACACAAATATCCTGAAAAACAGATAAGTGAAATGGATACTGTAGCGGCAGGAAAGGCATACGGAGGAAGTTCGGGATGGTTCCTAGCAGATGGGTCAAGGAACGAGAATCTTGGAGCCCTCGGTGCATTTTACACTTTTTTTAGTAGAGGTGGCCAGGTACATGGCAGGCAGGGGTGCGGGGGGGGGGGGGGCCGGGAGGCTGGTAGGTCTTCCAGTCCCCGGCGTATCTCACCCTCTCGGCTGCTTTCTACTGCTGCTGCTCGTCAGTATTGTCGGTTGGTCCTGTTCCTGTCGGTTCTGGCGTCCTCATGACGCCGCCCATTTAAGCCCGTGTCCAACTCAGGTGCGCCCACTTGCACATGCCCAACCTGGAATGCTCGCAGCACCGCAGGTGTCCATCATCACAATGGTGGGAGGGTAGAAAGACCTGATCTCTCTAACCCTACAGATACTTAATATAACAGAAAATAATTGATATTTTAAGTTTCTGGATTCAAGTTCCTGTGGGCTTGAATTCAACCATTCCCTCAAGAGGCTATGGTCATTTAAACATAACTGAAATATCTAAACAATGGGAATGAGCTCTGAGAAGTGGAAAGCAGAGCTTCAGAATATGAGAAAATCCTTAGAGCCATCTCTTCAAAGAATAGTATGAAATAGAAATTTGGAAATACCAATGTTGAACTGGGGTTAAGCAGTTTTGCGTTGTTTGAACCAGTTAAAAGAAGTGTTGGAAGGTGTCGTTTACACCATCATTTGCTCTCTGAAATTACAACCTTCATTCTCCAGTTAAAATTTTTTTTTTAAGATTTATTTATTTATGCATACAAGCACTGGGGTACAGGCCAGAGGTGTGGGGGGGTGGTGGTGGTAAGAGGATTCACCACAGAGAGCAGGGAGCAGAACAGGCAGATCAACTGAAGTACACTGCTGAGGGGAGCAGCGGGCACAGCAGGAGAGGTCTGCTGCACCATATGGGTCCCCTCCCTGGCTGGCAGCAGGGATTGAACTCGTGCTGCAGTGGCTGCGATTTGCTTCATAGTGTGTTGCTTAACCCACTGCACCACCAGGGAGGCCCTCCAGTTAAAATTTAAAATTTTTCTCCTTTAAAATTTTTGTGCTGTGGCTATGCCACAATCAGTTCCTCTTCCTGTTCCTTCCCTCTGCTCACTACCTCACATTCAGTGAAGATCTTGCTTTCTATTCTTACCTAGCTTGTTGTTGTAGTGCCAGCAAGGCACGGAGCAAGTTCCCCATGATCCAAACAGATGGGTCAAGGAGGAGTCCTGGAGCCCTCGGTGGCTTTTTCAGGCTTTTATTACTCTTTATGTCAGAGGCTACCAGTTACACTGCAGGTGGGGAGGCTGGTAAGCATCCCTGCAAATCTTAACTCTCTGAGCTCTCTACCCTCTTCTCTTTCTGTTCTCTCCTCTGCTGGCGTTCTCATGATGCTGTCCTTATAGGCCCCGTGTCTCAGCCCATGTGCACCCACTTGCGCCTGCCCACACCCTACTTGAGGTGCCTGCCATTAGGCATGTGTGCAGGACCGCAGGTATCCATCATCACACCAATGGCGGGAGGGCGGAAAAGCCTGACCATTTACCCTACAGTTGTCATCTGAGATTCAGAGGTTGTATGTATAATCCATCCATCTTCAGCTCCGTGGTTCCCAACGTGGCTTTCCTCAACACATTTAAAATAATTTTTTTGAAGTGTTTTATGCCTGTTTTCTACCTACTATATCAGAATCATTCAGGATATGGGCCCTGGTTTCTGCAACTTCTAAAACCTCCACAGATGATTCTTATAAACAATTGAATTGTTTGCCTCTACTCAAACTCTGCATTTAGCTACTTTGTAAATATTTTCATTAAACTACAGGTCTGCATCCAGTTCTGATGTATGGGCTTTTTACTTACACCAAACAATTCTGACACCAGCTGGATGTCCTACAATTCAACTCAATTCTGACACTATCTACTAGGAGATATCAGATTCTACATGTGAAGGACTCAGTTCTACAAGACTGACTTCTATTTCAGATGCCAATCTCAAGTCCAAGTTGCTACCTGTGTATCTGGCTGAATGGCTATGAATTAGAGGTTCCTGCAAATAACTTTTTGGGTTTGATAAATTTGCTAGAGCCACTGAAGTGCCAGCAAGGCATGTAGCAGGTTTTCTATGATCTGGATGGACAGGTAAAGGAGAGTCCTGGAGCCCTCAGTGGCTTTTTCAGGCTTTTAATGATCTTTCTACATCATTTGTAGTGAAGCAACCAGGTGCAGGGCAGGCAGGGGGCCCGGGGGCCGGGAGGCTGGCAGGCCTCTAAGCTCCTGGCAAATCTTCACTCTTTCTGGGCTCTCTGGCTTCTTTCATGGTCTCTTCGCTGGTCTCTACTGTTCTCTGCTGCACAGTCCCCTGCCACCTCCCGTCCTCTACTGCCACTCTTATATGCTCTGTGTCTCAGCTCAGGTATGCCCGTTACACATGCCCACACCATACTCCAGGTGCCCCCATCAGGCATGCATCTAAGCCCAGAGGTGTTGATCATGGAGCTAATGACGGGAGGGCAGAAAAAACCTGATAACTTCCATTAATGCCACAGCCACTCACAGATCTAAGGAAGTCAAAAAAGATTACTAGCTTATTGCAAAAGGTATTAAAAGATACAGATCAACTGTCATGTTAGAGGCTGATTGGTACTGATAATCAGGTATGCAAAATTATTTTCACTCCCTGCCTTTCCCTATAAAATCCATTAAGTGTTCTCACTGCAATCCAAGGTTCCTTTTCTAATGCAAGCTTTATTGCATGACCAATACCCCCCCTACACTTGCCTTGCTTAAGCCTGTCAATGGTTCTCCATAGGTCTTAGAATTTAACATGAATTCTTTAACATGACATACAAGCCAGCTATAATTTGGGTCCTGTATATATCCCACTTATCTTTTACCTCTCATCTTCACCCTACATTTTCTCTAATACTCATCATGAAGTTTCTTTTCAGTGCTTCCTCTCTGCCTGAAATGCCCCCAGCAACTTTACAGACTTTAGACTCAACTAAGGAAGTACCTCCTCCCTGATTCAGTCTCAAGGTGACATTGTTTCTCATTCGAATGTTATTTTTTCAGTGTTCTTCAAATTTTTTCTTTTCTTTCTTTTTCTAAGAGAGGGCTCCTGCCCACCTGTGACTATGCAGGTTTTTTTTTCATGACCTTCTCCCTTTGCAAAGCAGTAGTAGTGGCTGTTATGCCCGCTTGTGTCTGTGCAAGTATCTTTTCTTTTTCCTTTTCTTAATAAACCTGCCCTTTTAAAATGTGAAAAAAAGAAAAAAAATATGATAAGAATATAGCATAATATCTACACTTAAGTGTATAATGATTTGTTAATTATAGGCATGATATTCTACACTAGGTCTCGAGATACTCATCTTCTATAATTGAAAGTTTAAACTTTTTGAACAAATTATCATATTTTCCCCACCCCCTCAGTTCCTGGCAACTACCATTCTACTCTTTGTTTCTATGGGTTTAACTATTTTAGATACCTCATAGAAGTAAGAATTATGGAGTGTTTATCCTTCTGTGTCTGCTATTTCACTTAGCATAATGTCATCTAGGTTCATCCATGTTATATTGATAAATGGTAGAATTTGCTTCTTCAAAAAATTAATTAAAAAAATTTTTTTTGGGTGCTAAATAGTATTCCATTGTCTATATATGCCACATTTTTCTTTCAGTTTTCTCTACTGTATATAGTTGTAGTGGCAGGAAAGGCCATGATTCGGGCAGACGGGTCAAGGAAAGGGAGTCTTGGAGCCCTCGGTGGCTTTTATGCTTTTTATTGTCTCTACATCAGAGGTGGCATCAGGTACATGCCAGGCATGGTTGCCTGGGGGCCGGGAGGTTGGCAGGCCTCCCAGCCCCCGGCGTATCTCACCCTCTCGGCTGCTGTGCTGCTGCTTTCACTGCTGCTCTTTGGTCTGTTGGTCAGTCCTGTCGGTCCTGGTGTCCTCATGACGCCGCCCATTTAAACCTGTGTCAAACTCAGGTGCGCCCACTTGCGCATGCCCACCCTGGAATGCTCGCAGCACCGCAGGTGTCCATCATCACAGTGGTGGGAGGGTGGAAAGACCTGATTTCTCTAACCCTACAATAGTAAATTTGGTACCCAACTTCAAGGTGATATTAAATAGCAATCATGACATGCGTAACCGGTACTTACTTGTACATGAATCCTGTTTAGACCATAAAATACCATAATAATTAAGAGACTTTTCTCTTCTTGTCTTCTATTCCCCTCATTGTCTCCAATTTTCAGTAAAACCATAGGTAACTGAACTGAACAGGTAACAGTAGAATATGTAGCCAAAACACTGTATACCAGTAAATGTCAAAAGATATGTCAAGACTGCTTTTTCCATCCTCACACATCATTGTGAAGGGCTTCTAAACAAGTTCCCCTCAAAATATGACACTTTGGCATGTGGATTATTTTAAGCTGAAGGAAATCAAGAACCAGCAGATTCAAGCAAACTTTTACCTCTCCCTTAATTATTTAAGGAGTTGAGATAGTGGGCTTAGCTTGGAAGGAGTTATTGCCACAGATAACTTTTTATCAAAAGGACCTGTCTGTATGGTAGGGCAAAATCTAATTACCAAGTTTCTGCACTTCTTATTGTCCTGTGGGTTGTCTTCTTACCCTTAAAGCCCTTAGTTCAGGAAGACATATAAGCCTGCTTCTGTCCAACTTGCCCTTAGGACTCATATCTTTGAGACTATATGAAATTGTGTTTGTTTTCTTTTAATCTGTTTTATGCCAATTTAATTAATAGATCAGTCAAAGCATCTAGAAAGGTAGAAGGAAATTTATTCCTCCGCTACAATTGCTAACAGGTTCCATCAAACTGTGACAGTCTAATCTAAAAATGGGAGGTTCTTTGTTTCCTGCCCAATACAAGGAAGGGTGCAGTTGAGTGGTGGGGAGGAAGAAGGGAGATCTCAGACAGAAGAATTGGAGGAGGCACATGGAGCAGAGAGACATGTGAAGAAGAAATCACAGTTGCTTCTCAGCCTCGGACTTGGGGAACATGGAAGGAGACACTTGGAAGAGGCATGGGTGAGAGGCCCCAGGGGAGGTGGACAATGGCAGCCTTTATCTTGACCTGTACATTGATTTTGTTCCTTTCATTCCAGATCTTGCCCCTTTCCTGTGGTTCCCCACTAAAAGATGCCTTAGATTTGTGGCAAGCTTTCAGCCCTCAGTGGCCCTGCTTTAGACCAACTCTGCTCGGTGTGGCATTTATCCACAGGCGATGGGTAACTTTGGGTGTTTCATGGGAAAACTATTTTAACTATGTTTTTTCTCTTCTCTCTATTGTACACTAATTGTATTAACATTCTTTTCTATTGAATGTATTACACATTGAGAGTATGTTTTGTATTTATGCAATGGCAGAACTCATTTAGAGTGTGCAAAGTTTGGGGGTCTTGGGGAACCCCTCTTTCTGTCTACTAACAAGACCACTTCCACATTATTGCCTGTTCAATCCTGATGGTCAGTGCCCTATATACAGTAGTAGGTCTTGACTTTAGTAATCATTTGCTTCTAGGAAACATGACTAATAAGAGATCTTTCTCAGGGACACATATCAATAAATAAAATGAACAAATAAATAAATAAAGTACATCATTAATATACAGATAAAAAGGGGATCAGGTTGAGTTTCATGAAATATCTCAAATTTGGAATGTTTCCTTTGTTCTCTTTTTTGACACAACTAGTTGCTATATATCAGTTATATTCCTTAAGAATAAAATTTTTAGAGGATTTATGCCCAATTTATCTATTACCAGCTTAAGAATGTAGTAAACACAGAATTGCTCAATAAAATTTGTTGAATGAAAGGATAGATGGACCATTCTTTAGTACAGATGAGCAATTGTTATTTGGTGGAAGAATCCAGAAGCTAAGGAGGGTGTTATATTCCTTGTAAGAAAGCTATAGCAGTTGGAGGGAGTAATTTAAAGTTGAACTGAGATTCTTTAGTATTGTTATCTCAAGTGTCACAATAAGAAATTCATTCTTTTGTACTGTGAAAACTCACTTGTGTGATACCTAGCATGTAATCCCAAACCGCTTGCATGCTGTTCAAAGAATTGTTCTGCATATAGATTGGTTTGTGTGCCCATATGTTTAAAAATTCAATTTAAAGGAACAGCTGAATTAGTCAATGAGATTGAAGCCTCTCTTCAATATCCATTTTCGGTGAAAGGGGAAGTAGTAGCTCATATTCATTTGTAAGTTTAAGGAGAGAAGCTACTGGGTATTTGAGGCATGTCTTGAAAATAATAAACTCAATATTAACACTTTTCCTGTTTATCATTGTTTTCTCCTGTGTTTGATTTCCATATTGCAGATGTTGTATGGGTATTTCTTGATGGCTTTTGGGCTCCAGTTCATTAAGATTACTGCAATTGGTGGCTCTGCTGAGGATTTCACTATTATCGTTCACTAGCAGACACATAGCAAGGTGAATGCTTCTAAATCAAATTTATGCTTACTTCAAAATTGTAACAGCTGGATTATCTAACTCTGCACTGTCTGTCTTTTCAAACAAATAAATTAACTCCTAAATTTTTTCAGGAGCAAAGCCAAAGCCAGTGTTCCTAACAAAATTTAAAAGTTAAAGAAATTTTTCCCCTCCTTGTTTTAAGTAGGGTAAAAATTCTGAATTTAAAATATGGTGAAAATATTAGATACACTCAACCATGAAATAAAATGGTTTTATAGTTCCCCATAGCTATCTTTTCACATGCAGTATAAGTCTCTCTTCATTGATCAGCTTCCTTTTATTGCATGGTGTTCTGGGAGAAGCAAAGCAATCTCAAGCACCACAAGGGTCAAAGAAACTGTGAACCTGTGGATTAAACTTGCAAAAATGCTGCATTGATGAGGACTGTTTGTCTTTCTTTGGCTTCTGGTAAATCTCAATTTGCAAATTAAAACAGAACCTTTAGGGCCTTTCTGATATCAGCTTGAATTCAAACGAGGACACAATCTCCACATTCCTTTATCTGACATTCTAACTCATTGTGCTACCACTCAAAGCTGCCAGAACATGTTTTTCATTCCACCACATAAAACTCATTTGTAAGTGTCAACCAAGCCCTTAATCCTCTTCAAATTGGTTAAATAGTTAGTATGGGAAGTAGTGTCATGGGAAGGAGAACCCTGGACTTGGAACTAAACAGATTTCAGGGGGAATTAGTTAGGTCCCTTTAGAGGGCATGTAAGTGCATGACCCAGAAGTAACCAGGGACCCCAAACTGTTAAGTGATACACATTATAAAAGGATCCAGCCAACCATACACACAAAGGCAAAGAAAACAGACTCTTAGTGTGAAAGATCTTTAATTGGTGTGGAGAGAGAGAGATTTCAAATAATAGATTCCTGATAAAACACTAGAAGTTATTTTACTCATCCCCTTGATGGAAAAATACCCAGCCAAAGGGGCTTGGCTAAAAGTTGGCACATGGAGCCTGAGAGCCTGCCACCTTCTGGCAGGGAACCATAAGAAAGGTGTTAGACAGGTCCAAGATTGCTGGGACAGGAGAGACCCAAAATTCAAAATGTCCTATATAATCCACCATCAGAGTAAGCTAGCAGCTGCTGTTGTCTCTGCCAAATACTATTAGCAGACAGACTGAGGGGCACTCCCAGATCCCCAAACTTGCACACTCTAAATGGGTTTTGCCAGTGGCTACATAAAAACAAAGCATTCTCTGTGTGAAAGAACTTTAATAGGATTAGTGTGCATAGGAGGAGAAGAGAAGGGAAGGAAAGAAAGGATAATAGTTTCCCAATAAAACACCTAAAGTTACCCATACCTTCGTGGGTAAATGCCCAACTGAACAGTGTTGGTTCAAAGCACGGCAGCTGAGGTCTGAAAACTTGCCACAGATCTAAGGCATCTTCTGGTGGGGAACCATAGAAAAGGGGCAGAAGTGGACAGGCAAGTCTGAGATAAAAGGAACAAAATCAAGGCACAAATTGTAAGAGTAGGTTAGCATGAGAACGGCCATCTTAAATTCCAAGAAGCCATTTCACTGAGTACCTGACTTGGGGAAGGGGAAACTAGGTAATCTTAAGGCACCAGAATGTTGGGGAGGGGGGCTTGGGGAAGAAGGAACTAAGTAATCAGGAAACGGGAGGTCATATCTTAGGGACCAGATGTTTTGGCTGAAAAGCTTATCTTGCCAGATCCCCAGGATGTGGCACAAAGCAGAAAAATGTATAGCTATGGAAAATTACTGTGAATTGGATGTTTTGGAAAATGCTATATAAACCCTTGTGTTTGAGTGCTCGGGGTTCTTGTTGAAACCCGCTGCGTGGGGCAGATACTTGGACCCCAGCTAGCAGGAAATAAAACCTCATTGTGTGACTTGCATTATCGTGTTCTCTATCCATTTGAGGGGAGGTCAATACCCGACTCTAATACAAATCAGGTTAAAAGCTGCCATTGTCAGCCTCCCCACATTTCCCTGACCCATGTCTCTTCCAAGTATCTCTATGGGTCTCAACTTCATAGGTTTCCTTCAATGGCCCCCAAGTCCCTGGTGTAAGTCCACAGCTGAGAAGCAAGTCAGCCTTTTTCACATGTTTCTGCTCCAAGTCTTCCCTGAGTCTCCCTCTCGCTGCTCATCTCCATTCTTCAGTAGGTGGAGCAGGGAACATGGAACCTACCCTTTCTATGGAATTGTAGTCTAATAACAAGACCAGGAGCAGTCTCCCTACATATCTCTTACCTACATTTTGCTTCTTTAAGTGTCTCTTTCCCCACATTTCCACTCCACATGTCTCCCCTCCCACCTTCATTCCACCTCCATTTATGTATCTACAGGACCCCTTCCCAAATGTACCCCATTCAGAATGGCATGCTGAGAATTCCAGTCCAAAGCAGGTACATGTAAGAGGGGTGAGGAAAATGGTGCCTGTTCACTGTTCCCCCTTCCATGAATATGCACTTGTAACAAGTAGGCAGGGCTCCTTTCTGTAACTGGTCTTCCTTTGGCATGATTGGAAGGAGATTTAAAATATCAGTTGCATGACTTTACTTAGAAGTTATAGCAGAGTATCATTTGTTAACTGGTTTGCTAAAATTCACATCACACATACTGTTTGTCAATATAGATACTGGATTTGTTCTGCTCTTTTGTTATGCAGATATCCTAGTCACTGGAAAAGCATAGAAGCAATGGTATTACCAAAATGCTATTAATAATTAGTGTATGTCAATAGTATTAATTGGTCATCAACTTAATAAAGGCTCTGTTCTAGACCTAATAAATGGAGGAGGGCAGAATGCAATAGAAGCAGATGCTGTAACTAAGCATCTTACTAATACACAGTTGTAGTGCCAGCAAGGGGCACAGAGCAAGTTCTGGATGATTCTAGCAGACAGGGTAAAGGAAGGAGTCTGGGAGCCCTTGGTGGCTTTTATGCTTTTATTTACAGAGGCGACCAGGTACATGGCAGGCATGAATGCCGGGGGCCAGGAGGCTGGCAGGCCTCCCAGCCCCCAGCGCATCTCACCCTCTCGGTTGCTTTGTGCTTCTGCTGTTCTGCTGCTACTCCTGCTGGCATCCTCATGACACCGCCCTTATATGCCCGTGTCCAAACCCAGGTGCGCCCACCTGTGCATGCCCACTTAGGTATGCGTGCAGCACTGCAGTTGTCCATCATTACACCAAGGGTGGGAGGGTGGAAAGACCTGATTCTGTAACAGGGTCGTCCCAGGAAAAGGGGAAGTTCCAAAAGTCCTGGTTCCGCCCTAAGTGGGTGGAGCTGAGGAGGATAAGAAGATTTTCTGCAGAGAAGAGAGGAGGAAGAAAGGAAGATGGAGAACAGCAAGGAGGTCTGGAGGAGGCACGTGGAGCAGAGGGACATGTGAAGAAACTGTGCTTACTTTTTGGTCTTGGACTGGTTGGAACAGATGTGGGTGAGAAACCCGTGGGGAGGTTAACAAAGGCAGCTTTCATCTTGATTCTGATTTTGCTCTTTTCCTCCCAGATTTGTCTGACTCTTTCTAACCCTTTTCTATAGGTCGCTACTGAAAGGTCCTTTAGATGTGTGGCAGGTTTTTGGGCCTTCCTTTGGGCCAATCCTATTTGGCTGGACTTTTACCCTCAAGGAGATGGGTAACTTTGGATGCTTAACTTAGTAACTATATTCTTTGTTCTTTCTTTATTGTACCCTAGTTGTATTAAGGTTCCTTTCCATTAAAGGTTTTATATGTTTGTCTTAATGCGGCGGATGGCAGAACCCATTTAGAGAGGGCAGGCTTGGGGGTTCTGGGTGCTCCTCTCCCTGCCCTGTAACAATTCCTCTGACCCTACAACAGTGTAGTTTAGGAAGTCATTGTATATTCCTGCATTGACTTCAGAAAACTCACAAATATAAACGCATCAGGGCAAATAAAAGGAGCTAAGAATCTAGGACAGAAGGATAAGGGATGAATTGTCTATATGTCAGTAACCTGGATGATTTTGTTGGCCTTGGCCATGTAGATTTGCTTGATTCCCTTGCTTTAGGACTTCGTCTGAATAGTTCATACTTTTGCTTTTGAATTTCATCTTGCTGCTTTTTGTGTATCATTACTTCTATAGTGATTATTTTGGAACTTGTATCTGGAGTTTAATGAAGATACATTTCATTCTAATATTTTGTTTCCTGACAATTTGTAAGCATGGTTTTGTTACAGGGCAACCCTAATATAAAATGGGTGTGCCTGATTGGGTCCTCACCTGCATGCTCAAAAGGCACTTATAATGACCCAACTGCAGGCACACACAACAAGGGTTAATGAAGGGCTTTATTTTACAAAAGAAGGAGAAATAAAGTAATGAATATCACAAGGAGAAGAGAAGGATGCAAATCTATAAATGTCTTACCAGATTCTCCGAGCTGGAACCCAAGAGCACTCCCAAGGCTCACATCTCTGGTTTTATACCCAGCCTGGCTGCTTTACTCCACCCTCAGGTCCCAGCGATCCACTCTTCAATAATCACCTTATAGGATTTATGGTTTTGGGATATTGTTGGTCTGGAGTGGGGGTTGGAGTCCATAAACCTATTTGTGTAATCCCTTCAGGACTGCCTTTCCCCCTAACAGTATGTCTATCATCAAGTCACAGGTAGAGGTACAAACCTAGAGTTAGCTCGATTTAGCTAGTTAGCTAGATCACCTCAGGGGTGATCTAGAAGAAAACCTTCTGAATTTCCATATGAACAACCTGGTGATCTAATTAAAATTAGTTCCTAATTCAATAGATCTGGAGTGGGAAGTATGCATATAAGTCTTTGAGAAGCAAGGTGCTATTGGATCAGCTAACACCTCGTGAGAATTTGTTCTGCAATATTAACAGATTTCCATCTAACTTCCATGTGAACATTCCTAATTTACACAAAGAGCTCAGTCTTTCAAGGCAACCTACTACATCCAGGAGAACTTTCATGGTTAGAAAATCTTTATATTGCCAGCGTCATAGCTTACGAAGCATTTTTTGAGGAACAATAATGGTTTGTAATGCTAAAATATAAACATTTAATTGCCTTTAGTAAATGATACATTAATCTGGGCAGCATCTCGTATAGATATTGCAAGGGGTTGCACAAAATGCAGATTATAGATAAAATAAGGTGGAATAAGGTCAAAGCAAAAGAAAATATGATTTCAATTAAAATCATGTTCCCTCAGGAGAAGGTAGGGGCAGGGATTTTCTTATACAAATTATTTCATTAAAGCTGATAAGGAAATTCCTGATTGATTGGTTTAACATTAACCTTTTTAGGAGTTTGAAACTTTCAGATTAAGTATTAAGTCTGAGTGAGACCCTGGCATGAAGGACCCCATTTATGAGTCTGTTCTTTGTTTTCCTTTAAACATTACTGAATTGTAACTTCCCTATTGGTCAAAAATAAGTCCAAGAGGAGAGTGTGTCATAAATGACTGCAAATGTAATCTATTTGCTGTTTTAAAATATTTATTTTTATTTATTTATGCATACAAAAAACAGGGATGTAGGCCAGAGGTGTGGGGTGGGTGGGGGGTGAGATACTTCACCAGAGACAGAGTGGAGATCTGTCTGAACAGGCAGATCTACTGAAATACATTGCTGAGGGGGGTAGTGGGTGAGATAGGAGAGAGCTGCTGTGCCCTGTGGGTTAGCTCCCTGCTGGGGTCAAAGTCATGCTGAATAGTGGAGGCTCATAGCTTGTTAGCACTGAGACTTAGCCCCTTGTGCTACTAGGGAGGCCCTGCAAAAGTTACTGTGAGCAATGATGGGAGGTTGAAATTGGACCTTCATTCAGTTGCTAGTGGACTATAACCTCTTACCTGTTGGAGTAACAATGTCCCGAATGAACTCCACCCACTGATGTTTTGCCGACTCTACCCTTACCTCCACATCAGAGATATAAGGAGCTGAGGACTACAACTCCCAGCATACTCCAGCATTACAGCCTTCTCGCTAGACACATTTTGGGTAACATTCATGGACAGAGAGATAAACTTGCTTCATAGCAATGACATAAATTCAGACCTATTCTGGCTTCTGCTGGAGGTAATGGTAACTGAAGGGAACCCTTTTCCTTACCTCCTTGCAAAAGTTCATGCTGACCATGTCAAAACATCTGTGTATAAAATTTATGTCGATATCTTTTAGATTTAATAGAATTGAAGAGCAAGCACATCAGTTCTTTTAAAAGAAAATTTTTGACATGCACATTATATCTATTACTTAGAATTGGGTCTAAGTTATTGCCTGATGCTTTAAAACTCCCTTATGCCCTTGTTACTTGGCCTCAACCCCAAAGAATCTAATAAAGCCTTGCTTTATGCAGTTACTAAATTGCTGAGTCAGCCTGCTTAATTTTCACCTATGAGTCTTAACATGGCAGCTAGAGCCAAGATGGAATCGGACTCAAAGGACATTCCACATTTGCAAATTGACCGTTAAATTACTGGTAGTTAGAAATAGCCCACAATGAAATTATTTACATCTTAGAAATTGTTGTCACAATTAATTTGGGTGATCTTTCCCGAGAGGGCAACTCATTGGTGTTGAGGCTCTGTAACTCCTGAGCATGTTAGTACACACCTTGGAATTGCCCCTTGATTATGCACCGAAACATAATTCCTATTCTCAAATAAACACCATCCTGATATATGACAGTCAGATTATTTCTCTCTGGTTCACAAAATTCTTGAATATTTAACAGTCAGTAGGAATCTGCTCCAGCATAGCTCCATTTGATCTCATTATAGCGAAAAAAGCAGTTAATATTTATTGAACACTTACTATGTAAGAAGCACAGTGTTAAGATTTTTATATATGACCTCTAGCTAAATTAAAATGAGACCCTATTCATTTATTCAACAAGTTACTGAATTCCTTTCATGCTAGATGCCAGTGAAATAAAGATGAATGGGGAACAACCATTACCCTCAAGTAATTCATGGAGTCCAGTGGGGGTAACAGATACAGAAATAGACAAATTGTAGTGAAGATAATAAATAATGGAACAAACGGTGGTGGTAACTGATTTAGTACCTATTCTGGCTTCTGCTCGAGGTAAGGGTAACTGAAGAGCACCCTTTTTTTTTTTTTTAACCTCCTTACAAAACTTCATGCTGACCATGTCAAAACATCTGTGGATAAAATTTATGTAGATATCTTTTATATTTAATAGAATCGAAGAGCACATCAGTTCTTTTAAAAGAAAATTTTTGACATGTACGTTACATCTAATACTTAGAATTGGGTCTAAATTATCTGTCATATAGACTTTAGAAAGTGAATATGGAATACAGAGAAGGGACCTTTTGAGAACTGACAATTTACAGACCTCAGGAGTGCTATCCTTATTCAAATTCAATTTCATTTTAGAAAGCTTGAAGGCATCAGACTATTACAGAGATAAAAGAGCCAAGTATTAATCTTTTGAGTTAGTATCTTATTCAAGCTGTTGAACCTGAGAAGAGTTTGCAGGACTCTTAATTTATTTTAAAACTAAAGATCAAGCAAAAGAAGTTAAGAAACACAAAGGCCACTCCTCATTTTGATTAGTGCTAACAATTATTGTAATTCATTACGACAACTGCTTATTTTATGCCTCAAGTTCTTTGTGGAAACAGCATGGTAGATATAATAAAATATGACTTTTATTATTCTTCTGATCATCTTTGGCTCAGTCTTATATTTGTCCATCACCTTTATATTGGCTTACACAGGCCAGAATTATATTTTAACATTATGGTCAGAGTGTGAAAACAGGGTTTGGGGTGTATCAAAAACCAATCTTGATGTGACAGAACAGTGTGCCACAAAACAAAGTTGTTATGCTTCTTTCTCTTCTGCCTGCCCTATGTGGACCTAACATGGGTGAGGTGATGATTTAGTGCAGAATTCTTCATATTTCACAAGGAACCCTACTGAGCAAACTTGCTTTGGTTTCTCACAAGATTATAGAGGACAGAATGAAGGATGACTCTTTGAAAGTAGAACAGTCAGGGATCTAGCAACCAGTCACAACCTACTAATTCCCTTCCAGGCCCTAGGGCATAAGTACAGGCGATAGTAAAGCTTCAAATTTTACACAAAATTCAATGCAAAGGGGGAAAAAAATGAAAAAAAAAAAGTAAGTGGCAAGAACTCAATAATTATTTGAGGATCAAGTCCATTAACTGGCTATTCTTATATGTCATTACATGTTTACTTTATATAACTTTCCTTTCTGTTTTATTTTTTCTCATGGTTCTTTGAAGACAAGGAAATCTCTCTTGGCTTCAATTCAAAAGATGAATTTATTGAAATCTTTATATTGGCTTTTTGCCACACATGTCCCAAAAAGTTGTTAAATGAGGAAGCTACTATAGATTAAGGTAACCATAAAATTCACCATCCAAATCAGGACGCTTTTGAGAATGAAAGTGATGATGTCAGTAATATACTGTAATAATTATGCTGGGAAATCAGGAGTAAGCAGGGACCACCTCTCGGCAAAAGGGGATATATGATTATTCTAACTATGGGTCATTGAATTACTGTTAGTTGCTGCCATCTGGATTTCATTGAAACATCTGAAAAAAAAGTGAGACCATGTAATTAAAAAAAATTTCCTGGGATTCATTTATTAATGTCATACAAATTAGAGTAGAGCCATGAAATATGAGTTAAACAAAATAGTGAGGAGAAAGTACCCTGAAGACCTGCAAAGCTAACTGATCCTTTTCCAAGGTCATTACTTTACCTCCCTCTCTTGAGCTTATGGACCTACATTCCACAGGGCTCAGAATCCTTCCCAGATTCTATATTCCTATTACAACTGCTTGAGCTCAGGATGTTTTTATATTTCACTTGGACTAAAACAAATATCTTCTGAGCTCCCTGCTTTAAATCTTCCTACATGTCAAATCCTTTGTCTATATCATAGCCAGAATGGTTTATCTAAAATGTAAAGCTGACCGTATCATTCTCGTTCTCAAAATTATTCAACAGCTTCCATTCCCTATAGGACAAGGTCAAAAAATCCCTCTGTAAAGCACACAAGAATCCCCATAAATTCATTCCTCTCTACTTCTTTTGCTTCACTCTTCAGCAATAATACACTGTTTTCATGCACACCATTGTAATTTCACATTACTCTTATCACCACTTTCTGAAAACTAGGTAAATGACTTTTTCCTTTTTTTTTTTTTGTTATAGATTTATTTATTTATGCATACAAGCACTGGGATACAGGCCAGAGGTGTAGGGGGTGAGAGGATTCACCACAGAGAGTGGGGAGCAGAACAGGCAGATCAACGGAAGTACACTGCTGAGGGGAGCAGCGGGCACAGCAGGAGAG
>JAGFMF010011651.1:99234-115972 GCA_019455555.1 Galemys pyrenaicus | reverse complement strand
GCTCCCCTCTCTGTCTGTGGTGAATTCTCTCACCCCCCACACCTCTGGCCTGTACCCCAGTGCTTGTATGCATAAATAAATAAATCTTTAAAAAAAAAACAAAACAAAAAAAACAAAAAAAAGAAAGACAACTCTAAACCTTGAGAAACAAACTCAGACATTCGCTTGTCCACAGTATGAACTAATGACTCTCAGTTCATTCTCTTCCTGTCTCTACTCCCAAGGGAAATAATAATGGTTGTAAAACTCCCATATGGGAGTTGAAACACAACTGAGAGTTGGATGCTAGCCTGGGATTATTTAAGATGCTTTGACTGAGGAATTGGCATAGGGGACAGGGTCATAGTAAATTTTTAACCCCATTCAAATAGAGAGGTTGTGGCACCTTAGGAGTCTTGAATTCTATTTAGGTATTCACTAGCAGCAACCTTCTGATACACATACAAATGAATCATTAGTCATTAGGGAAATACAAATCAAAGCCACAATAAGATAATACCACTTCTTCATACCCATTAGGATAATTACAATAAAAAAGACATGAAACATGAACCTAAATGGATCCTGCCATCTGCCACATAACGACGAAGCATACTCTTAGTGAAAGATCTTTAATAGAATTATTGTGCATAGAGAGGGAAGAAGGGAAAAGATATAGTTTACCCCCAAAACACTGAATGTAACTCATCCATTCTTGGGTAAATTTCCAGTCAAACTTGCTTGGCCCAAAGGACGCCCTGAAATCCAAGAGCATGGCACAAGTCTAAGGCAACTTTTGGTGGGGAACCACAAGCTAGGGGCAAAAGGGTCAGGCAAGTCTCGGGAGAAAAAAGCAAAATTAATGTTCAAATCAAGTTAAAGACTGCCATTACCATCCTCCCCACAGGTCTCTTACCCAAGTGTCTCAAATTTCTCTACACATGTCTATTCTACCTATCTCGTCTATGTCCCTCAGTTCCCTGGTGCATGTCCAAAGGTGAGAAGCAAACACATATTTTTTTCTTCATGTTGTTGTGCTCTGCGTGTCTCCTCCAAGTGTTCTTCCTTTTTGTGTCTTTCTCCAAGTGTTCTATATCTTTACAGGACCATTCAACTCTGCCCCTCATTAAGTGAGGCAGGGAACTTGGACCCTCCCTTTTTATGGAGATTCTTCCATTACGGTCACCCATATCAATGAATCATTCTAATTTGACATCAAAAGAATATGGAAGAAAATCATGGTCATTACAGTTGCTGCAGAAATGATGTTAAAAATAATTCAACAACTCAGAAAACTAAAGTGAAGAGTACTTTCTCCACATGATAAAGGTATTCTACAAAAATTCAGAGCTAACATCATCTTTAATATATTGGAATACTATTTTCCTCATGAATTCACAAATAATAACATGATTTCCATTTAATTTTTTACTGGAATTCCCAGTCAGTGTACTACGATAAATAAAATGTATTGAATTGGAAAGAAAAGGTAGAATTTTTTATTCACAGATGCCATAGTTACAAATTTTAAAGTTCTAATAAATCTGCAAAAAAAAAAATCCACTAAAATGACTAGAACTAATAAATGATTTAGAAGAGTTGTATGGCACAAAGTCAACATTAAAATCAATTTCTATTCAGTTATAAGAAATGGTGGAAAATGAAATAAGATTTCCTTTTAAAATAACATGAAATACTTCAGGATAACTTTGTGAAAGATTTTATAGTTTTCAGTGTAGAAGTCATAACAACGTTTTGAAAGAATGAAGTAATATCCAAATGAAAGCAAAAAGACATATAATGTTCAAATATGAGAAAACTCAATATTACCAAGATGTTAATTTTCCCCCAGCTGATTTGTAGGTTTCAACCTAAGCCTAATCTAATTTCCACCAAGACGTTTTACAGGAATTCATAAATGAATTCTAAAATTTATACAGAAATACAAATGACCTAAAAGAATCAAACAATTTAAAGTAAAACAAAGTTGGATGACTTATACCAACCTATTTCAAGATTTATCAAACTATAAGTAAACAAGGTAATGTTACATTGGTGAAAATTTTACATGTAGCTCAAAAGAGCAGAAATTGCTCAGAAACAGACTCATTCACAAATTACTTAATCATTTGCAACAAAGATGGCAAGATAACAGTGGTGGAAAAAAAAATCTTTCAATGAATTGTGCTAAAACAACTGCTTATCTATATGGAACATATTTCATGTTACTTGATGTCATAGAGAAAAATCAACCTAAAGTAAATTATACACAAACATAACAATTTAAAGTGTACAAACTCCAGAAGAAACTTTGGAGTAGTCAGAAATTTCTTAGGATAAAACCAAGATGAACCATAAAAGAAAAAATAAATGGTGCCTTATCAAATCTTTAAAAAGTTTACTTTCAGGGACCTCCCTGGTGGTGCAACGGGTTAAGCAATGCACTATGAAGCATCTGCAGCCACTGAAGCACAAGTTAGGTCCCTGGCCAGGGAGGGGATCCACATGGCACATCAGTCCTCTCCTGCCTCGCCCACTGCTCCCCTCAGCAGTGTATTTTTGCAAATCTTCCTGTTNCCCCCCCCCCCCCCCACACATCTGGCCTATACCCCAGTTCTTATATGCATAAATAAATACATATTTTTTTAAAAGGTATCTTTTTGAAAGATATCATTTAAAAATGAAAAGAAAACATAGAGAAATGTTCACACTATATATATCACACATCCCATATAAAGTCTTATAACTTGATAATAAGAGTACATTTTTATATAAAATGAGCAAAATGAGCAAGTATACACTTCAGGAAAGGATTTATACCAATGGTCCAAAGTACAGGAAAACATCTGCAACCTTTTTAGTTATATAGAATATGCAAATTAAAATCACAGTGACATCACTACACACCAATAAGGCTAAAATTCAAATTAGAGTAGTAACTATTGTAGAGAAAGCAAGAGGAAATTTTCATACACTGCTAGTGAGAATACAAAATTATTCAAATATTTGACAGTTCGGCAGTTTCTTTTAAACTTAAGCATTCACCTACTATAGCTCCCAACTATTCTATTCATTTGTATCTACCCAAGAGGAGCAAATGCATATTTTCACATTAAGACTTCTTTATGAATGTTCAGAGTAACTTTATTCATTGTGGCCACAAACAGGAAGAAACCCACATATGCCTCAACTGGGGACTGTATAAACAAATTTTGATTTTTGCACACAACGCTATACTACTCATTCAGCTATAAGAATGAGTGACTGATACTTGTGTGTCAACATGGGTGAATTGCAGAAAATCAAATTGAATGAAAGAAATCATGTACAAAAGAGTGCAGGTATACTGTTTCCACTTATATGAAATTAAAGAAAACATAAAACTAATTGCTATTGATAGAAAATACAGCAAGTCATTACCTGAGTTTGGGATGGAGGTGGTAATGTACTATATGGAAGCATGAGGGAATAATTGAGGGTGATGAAAACATGCTGTAGACATCTTGACTCTAGTAGTGGTGGCACAGATCAATATAATTGTGAAAATTGATAGAACTGCATACTTAAAATGAGTGCAGTATACATATCAGTATGTATCAATCCAATTGACTAATATTTAAAATATTGAATTGAAATAAATATTTTAGCTATAGGATAATGGGCTTATTAGTGGTATAGTTGTCGTTGTGCCTAGCATTTCTTCATTCTTATTTTCACCACATACTCATTTTCCTTTGGTTAACAACTTTCCAGTGCCACATTTCAATCTTTGTCATTTTAGTAGGCAGACTTCATTCTCCAGATTTCAGATTTATGAAACTGGATCTCAGGAGTCTGGTAAATCAAAGCCATGATGATTAGGTCAGGGATGTATGTGCATGTGACCCAGGAATATGGTAATTTTCAATATATTACTAGGGCTATTGGGAACATGGCATTCTGTTTTGTTCTGGTAGTCTGTGAGACTATAAGCCCCTGGAGCTGCAGGAGGAACGTTCATCTGAGTAACTGGAAGAAACTGAGTCCGGATAATATTTCCTGAAGTTCTGATTCCCACTATACCTAAAGAAATATATTTTTTTGCAAAATATTCCAGCTACATGAGTCAATTAATTCTTTTCCTTTATTTTTAAAATACATTGCTGCCATTTGCAATAGTTAATACAAAAAGCAAGTAAATGAATTAATTTTTAATACTTGTCACATTTGTAAGTTGTCACAGTTTGCATAGATGACCTAAACCACATTGATGAAATAATCTGTACTCCCTACCTGGCTACGATGATGACTGTGAGAAACAGATAGAAGAAAAAAAATTTGGGAAATTGTAGTGACACTTATAAATATTTTTACACTTATAAAAATGAACTTAGAAGTATATTAAGTAGTATATCAATGATATTTTACAATGTGTAGTGAAGGAGTTGCCTTAGTCCAAAGAGATGTTTGGCCTTTCTCTCTGGCTCCTCTCTCTCCTTGAAACTTCCTGAGTTAGGAATATCTTTGTTATTCATGGTGGACCCCTTGACCACACCTGAGAGTTTGTTAATGATGTAACTTGTAGTTACCACTCAGACCATGTGTTATTTTCCTGACCTTCAAGAACAGGAGGAGGTTGTTGGAAATTGAGTTGAATCACATGGACAATGAATCAATCAATCCTGCTTGTGCAATGATGCCCCAAGAAAAAATCCAAACACAAAGCTCCTGTGAGCTTTCCTCGCTGGCAAAGCTCAATGTAAATTATCAAACACAAATACCAGGAGGATAATGCACCTTGGAGACAAAGGGAACCTTGTGTTTGGAACCTTCCCATACACTGCTCTATGCCTCGCTTTCTCTGGCTGTGTGCCCTTTCCCATAATAAACCGTAACTGTGAGTGTCATAGCTTCCAGGGAGTTCTGTGAGTCTTGGCAGTGCATTCTCAAACATGGTCAGGTCTTTGGAAACCCCTTCAAGCTTGTAGTGGGTGTCAGAAATGAGAGAATTTTTGGGTACTGTGTCCACTAACTTTGTAATTAGGTCCTAACTGCTTATCATTGGGCATAGAAGTGTTGGGCAGACCAGACAGTCTGAAGGACTTTGCCTTCAATCCCTATAGTTTGGTTAAGTCTGGGTGTACACGTTTAATAATAATTCTGTAGAGTGAATTTTTATCTATTTTTACTTACTTTCTGGACATGTAAAGGATTTTCTGCCTCAGAGGTGACATTACCCTAAAGTTAATGAAATTTCCAAAGCAGCCTAGAAGTGACCATAGCCAGGTGTTCAGGCTTTTGTTTTTGTAGAATTTACAAAAGTAGGTTATTTAACTGTATTTACTTTGGATTGCTGCACATTTTGTGTTTAAAACTTCATGTTCTTTCTCTAAAATAAAGCTTTCCAAACCTCTGGCCAACAAAATTTGGTCCTATTTCTGACCTGTCTTCAAAGTTTTCAGACACTTGTGAATTCATTTTGCTTTGCTGTGCATAATATGCCTAATATATGGCAAATTGATGTGTGTATATTTCCTTCCAAATAAATGTCATGTGCTTTTCTGGTTTTAAGATTATAAAACAATGCATGTAGCTGTCTTTCAGTTCCCAGGTATGATTGTAAAAGTGTAATATAAAAAGGGGAGATTTCATGTGCCCTGCCCCACCTAATGAAATGTGGAGTTGAGTGACAAGGGGAAGCTAAAAATGACTTGAGAGAGAAAGCTGCAGGAAGAAGACTGAGGACAAGACTTGGAGGAGGCATGTGAAACAGAGAAACATGTGGAGAAAAGTCATGCTTCCTTCTTGGACTTCGACTTGTACCAGGGACTTGGGGGACATGGAAGGTGACACTTGAAAGACACAGAGATGTGGGTGAGAGACCAGTGGGAAGACTGACAATGGAAGCCTTTACCTTGACATGGGTTTTGATTTTGCTCTTTTCCTTCCAGACTTGCCTGGTCACTTCTGCTCCTCTCCTGTGCATCCCCATGAGAAGGTACCTTAGATTTGTGGCAGGCTTTTGGGCCTCAGTAGGCCTGAGGTTACCCCCATCAGTTATTGCTATCATAGTGCACTCACCACCTTATCACCCATACATAGTCCACCATCAGAGTCCATTGTACTTCCTTCCTTCATTGTTCTTACCCTTCCCTCACCCCCGAACCCTTTTGGATGCTTCAGTTCTATAGGCAGCTTTCAAGGGTTAGTTTTTAAACTTGTTTTTGATCTGACCCTTAGTTTAGTTTCTCTATATTCTACATGTTAATAATACCATCCAGCATTTATCTTTCTCTTTCTGACTTATTTCACTTAGTGTCATCCTTCCAATTCCATCTTTGTTGCTGCAAATGGCTTAAGAACTTGGGACAAAAATCAAAAGCATGAAGGCAGAGAGAATTCTTTTACAAAGTCTATTTGTTACAGTGCTGGGCGAGGGGCACCCTGGGACCTCCAAACCTGCCTGTTCTAAATAGGTTCTGCCATCTGCTGCATACTTTTACTGTGTAAGACCTTCAATGGAAACGAGCTTTAATACAATTAGTGCACAGTAGAAGAGAAAGAATGTAGTTAAAATAATTTCCAGTGAAACACCTAAAGTGACTTATCCCCTTGTGGGTAAATGCACAGCCAAACAGGACTGGCAAGCAGGGCCACTGAGACCCAAAAACTTGCCACAAGTATAAGGTACTTTCTGATTGGGACATACAGGAAAGGGGCAGAAGGGCCCAGGCAAGTCTAGGATGAAAGCAGTAAATCAATGCACACATCAAGATAAAGGCTTCCATTGTCAGTCTCCCCATGGGTCTCTCACCCACATCTCTGACTCTTTCAATATCCTTTATACAATATCCTATACATGCTGAAAGCCAAGAAGTGAGCACAGCTTCTTCACATGTCTCTGTGTTTCACATACCTCTTCCAAGTCTCTTGAAGTCTTCTTTCCTCTTTAGCTTCGCCTTGCTGCTCAGCTCTACCTTTCACTAGGCGGGGCAGGGAAAATACAACCTCCCCTTTTTAGGTCACCCTGTTGGAGTACACAAGGATGAAAGGATTCACCAGAGAGAGTGGAGGTCAGAAATGCAGACTTATTAAATACACTGCTGAAGGGAGTATGGGGCAAGACAGAAATGTTCATCTGCATCTGAAGGCCTGGGACTCTTCCTTATACTTTGTTTTCAGAGGTTTTTTTCATGGTTCAGGGAGTCATTCTGGAGTCATGCCAGTTATTATCTGCTGACACATCAGGTTTCAGTCAGCCTTCCACACAGGAAGTGTCCTGAATCTGTTGCCCTGTTTCTGCTTTCTTTAGAAATTATGACAGCCCCTATTTTGTCACATAGATCCATGGCCTGGTTCCTATGGAGACTTTATCAGTTTTTTTCTTCACTACTTTACAGCTCTCAGCATTGTGTCCTGGAAGACTAAAGTTTAACCACACTGAATAATACTCTGATAATATATGACATAGTTTATGTATTCTTAAGCAAAAGCTTTTGGGCATCATTTAACTTTCTGGTTAATCAGGTTCATCAAATTGCCTTTTACATGATATTGAGTTATTTCCAGAGTTGCTTCTTATATTTCAACTTCTCTGGCTCTGTGGTAATGTTTTTAAAAAATATTTATTTATTTATGCATGCAAGATCTGGGATACAGGCTGGAGGTGTGGGGGGTGAGAGAATCTACCAGAGAGAGAGTGGGGAACAGAACAGGCAGACTGACTGAAACACACTGCTGAGGGGAGCAGTGGGCGAGGCAGGAGAGCTCTGCTGCACCATGTAGGTCACCTCCCTGGCAGGCAGCAGGGATTGAACTCATGCTGCAGTGACTGTGGTTTGCTTTACAGTACGTTGCTTAACCCATTGTGCCACTAGGGAGACCCCGAAAATGTGGTATTATCTGAGTTTCTCAATCTCCTCTAGTTTCTCTGTTTCCTTCTTTTTTGCACCTCCTTCCTCCCAGTGCCGACTTCTAGTTAAAGCTTCACATATATGGTTTATTATTTAACTTTGATTGCTACAAAAATAAATTGTGTTTGGATTCTGTACAAAATAAAATAAACAGCTCTAAGGTCTGGAAGGGTTCTTCTGATTGAAGCAATATATGTTCTTTCAAGAGTTTCATTTTATGTAATTGGGCTTTAACTTTTTCCTGATTTTTATTTATATTTAAGATTGTTAGAGTTGCCAAATAGTTCTTTAGATGAGAGATATATTCATAGATTTAAAAATATCCTGGCTTTGTAAGTAGATTACATGTCAATATACTCATATATGTTCTAATTCATAGTACATGAGTAAGTCTATGTATTATCTCACATAAAACTTGAAGATTGGAGAAGTACAATTGTTCTCAAATGTTAAATATTTATAAAATGATATGTGACTAACCATGTATGGCCGAAGAAAGAAGCTGTCTGAATGTTAAAGAGTTTGGAGGATGCAAATGTCTAATCCAAGTGAAGTAGACATTGTCTTAAGATAAGACTAAAAGTGAGACTATCAGTAAGTACACCCAAATTTTTATTGTGTGTTATAGGTGACATTAACAATTCTCCATATTTTTGCTTCAGGGTTTCTAAGGGATTTGCCATGGGCTAGTGGTTAGTGGTGGTTTTCTAGATATTCTATTGGGGAAAAAAAATAACTTTCTTCAGCTACCCAGCACTACCGAGCCCTCCATTTCAGTCAACACATTTTTGGCTGACATCAGGAAAATAGCCATGAACTTCCTTCTGCATGAGAAGTTCTGGTTTGAGAACTTTGACTATACAGAAAGGAAATTCTAGGAGCATGTGAACTGGCCTGTGTGCGGCTCCTTGCATGAGAATGGCACCAGCATGATTCTCTGGGATGTTGCCAGAGCCAGAGAAAACATCCAGAAATCCCTGGCTGAATGAACAGGTCCTGAGGCCTGCAGAAGGCCAGGTGGAGAGCACAGTGAGCTGGTCAGATTGCCAGACTGGAAGTGGAGAACCAGGGCCTGTGAGGCTTGATGCAGGTCCTTCACTAGGCCATCTCCAAGCTGGAGGCTCCACTGAGTATACTGGAGAACTTGACTGCCCACTGGACCATAGCCCAGTGTCTCCCTACACTGTGGAGCCCACCCACCAAAAAGGTGGGCTAGACCACAGAGGATAACCATATGGACCTGTTTGCAATGACAATGAAGAAGAGGACAAGTCTGTACTGGAGGGAGTCGTTCATCCTCCTGAAGTTCCAGAGCATGCTGACACTGACATTTAATCCCAAACTTCATAAATACTGAAGGAGTGTAGAGGAACTTTACCTCTACCCCTGTGGGTTGTTCTTGGGCTAGTTGAATAATGAAATTAACATCAGATCAATTAGTAGGAGAAAGGAACAATTTAATTACTTGTGTATGAAGAGTCTACATGGATATAGATTCTAAAGTAAATGGAGAAAAACAATGATCTATATCCTGAGTAATAAACTGGGTAGAGGCCTAGTCTTCAAGGGGAGAGGAGGGAGACTCACATGACAAAGAAAGGGTGATTTATGATGAAAACCAAATGCTCTGCAATTAAATGTGTGTCCTGCCATAAAGATATGTTTTCTTGATAGGTTGTTTCTGATTCAAAAAATATATATCTGTGTGTATTTTATATAAATTGTTTATTCATATATAACTTTATATAAATTTTACGTATATAAAATTCTGGTTTTGGGCAATAACCGTCAACTTTCATGTAGATCGTAGTTAAGGAGAAGTAAATGTCTCTCTTGAAACTGCAGAGCCTCGATTGACCTCAACTTGAAATAAAGTATATGCCAAAGTGACCTGTCTTAGGGAGGCCTGTTCTGGTTTTTTTGGGGGGAGGTCTATACTTCAATACTATACCACATGACCATGAAAAGCATCTGTGAGCCAAATTCAGATTATCAAGATGCAACTTCTGCCCTAAAGAAGAGAATGCAATGATCTGCTGATACAGCAATTCTGGCCCAATGGATGGTTTTCTCTCTCATTGTCCATTAGTCAATTGGCATTTGGGTTTCCTATTTTAGTTTCCGTGAGCTTGCTTAATGTGAATCCTTCCCTGAGGGATAGATTCTATCTTAGTGCTTCAACTAAACAAAGTTTCTAAACCTACAGGGGTGAAAATTGAACTGAGAAAGCAATGAAACCACTAAAGTTATCTTTTCAAGATCATGAAAAACAACCCAGTATCTTGCCTGTAATCAATGATTCACTTGCACCTTTCCATTTGATTTGTAATGCCCTTCCCTAAAACAAAACAAAATAACAAAAAACACTATAATATGAAAGACTCCTATCAGAGTCCCTTTAATAACATATTATTTTTTATATAGTCTATGTGTGTGGGGGGGAGAATTTTCCCTTTACCCTACTAGGTTCTTGGGTGAACCCTGCCCCCCATCCCATGTAATAAAAAGGAAGATAAATAGGAAAATCAAAAGCAAATTTAATCATATATGTGGTAATACACCACTAAATAGTACCCAGGGATCCCAAACTGTGAAGGGGTGCATGCTCTAAAAGTGATCCAGCCATCTGCAAAGGAAGTATTTTCAATAGAATTAGTGTGGAGAGAAAGGATGGGGTGGGGGGGTGGGGAAGAAGGGAAGGAGGGAGGGAGGGGGAGAGAGAGAGAGACAGAGAGAGACAGAGAGAGGACAAAGGAAGAGGAGGAGGAAGAAGGGAGAGGAGAAAGAAGAAGAGAAAGGGGAGGAGGAGCAGGAAATTATTTTATTTTTTATTTTTTTAAGATTTATTTATTTATGCATACAAGCACTGGGATACAGGCCAGAGGTGTGGGGTGGTGGTGAGAGGATTCACCACAGAGAGCGGGGAGCAGAACAGGCAGATCAACGGAAGTACACTGCTGAGGGGAGCAGTGGGCCAGGCAGGAGAGGTCTGCTGCACCATGTGGTCCCCTCCCTGGCCGGCAGCAGGGATCGAACTCATGTTGCAGTGGCTGTGGTTTGCTTCATAGTGCATTGCTTAACCCACTGCGCCACCAGGGAGGCCCTTATTTTATTTTTTAAAGATTTATTTATTTATGCATACAAGACCTGGGGTACAGTCCAGAGGTGCCAGGTGTGTGTGTATGAGTGTGCGTGTGTGTGCATGTGCGTGTACATATGTGTGTGTTAGACAGAGAGAGAGAGAGAGAGAGGGAGAGGATTCACAAGAGACAGAGTGGGGAGCAAAAGAGGTAGATCAACTGACATACATTGCTGAGGGGAGCAGCAGGCCAGACGGGGGAGGTCTGCTGCACCATGTGGGTCACCTTACTGGCTGGGGATCGAACTCTGGCTGCAGTGGTGGCAGACATTGTCATAGTGCTTAACCCCTTGCACCACCAGGGAGGCCCCGAGGAAATGATTTTAAATATCAGCAAACTCTTAAAATTTCTCATCTCCTTGTGTGCAAATGTCCAGCCAAACGGTTGGTCCAAAGCGGGACCACTGTGGCACAAAAGCTTGCCACAACTCTAAGGTGCCTTCTGGCAAGAGATCGCGATAAAGGGGTTAGGTGCATCCCAGATAGCGGGGACAAGAGAGAGAAAACGCAAAATATACCACATAATCTAATATGAAGCCAAGACAATGGCTGCCATTGTCTTTACCAAAGACAAGAGCAGACTCCCCATTTGTCGCTCACCGATGTGTCTTTCATCCACATGTCTCTTTTCCAAGTCTTCCAAGAATCTCTACATTTCTCTCTTCCATGTGTCTTCTTCCAACATCATCAAGGTGCAAGTCAGAGCCAAAAAATCAAGAGAGATCCAGGCCTACCTGTCTTCCTTGTTATATAGGTCCACATAGTTACTCTGTTCTGCTCCTAGTTTTCAATAGTTCTGTTACAGGACAGGGAGAGGGGAACTCCAGAACCCCAAACCTGCCCGTTGTAAATAGGTTCTGTCATCTACTGCATCAAGACAGACATACTTTAGTGTGTAAGACCATCAATGCAAAGGAATTTAATACTATTAATGTGCAACAAAGAAAAGACAAAGAATAAAGTTTTCAAATGAAGCACTCGAGGTTACCCTTCCCCTCATGGGTAAAAGCTCAACCAGACAGTGTTGGCCCAAAGCAGGGGCACTGAGATCTGAAAGCCTGCCACAAGTCTAAGGCACCTCCTGGTGGGGACACATAGGAAAGGGGTAGAAGGTACCAGAACAGTCTGGAAAGAAAATAGCAAATCAAAATTAAGATAAATGTTGCCATTGTTATCCTCCCATGGGTATCTCACCCACATCTGTTTCAACCAGTCCAAGACCAAGAAGCAAGTACTGCTTCTTCCTGTGTCTGTGTTCCATGTGCCTCTACCTGGTCTCCTTCTTGCTTTCCATCTTTCTTCCTCCCTTCTCCAGTCTGCTCTCCACCTTCTCTTTTTCTGGGGACCACCCTGTCACAGTTCCACTGCTTGGGAAATCTGGCTCATGGCATACTGGAACTTGTAATCTAAATTGTCCTGTAAATAGGAGGGAAGGAAATGGTGTTTCCCTTTCATGTGGGTGTATCTATAGCATGTGCACATCTATATACAATGGAGCCCCACAAAGATACTAGATTCAAAAGACAGGCAATTCAGGCTTACCTACATTGCTGAGCTAAAGAAAGGGATGGGAGTCTAGGTCTTCAAAGAGGGGAAGGCAATTCAGAACAAAGTGAGAAGAGGAAATACTTGGTAAACAAAGGTTGACCAGGCATGTAAATCAGTCTCTCAGGTGAAAAAGTAATTACTGGTTATAACTCTCTTCCAGCTGCAGGCTCCCTTTCTAATGTAAATTTCTCTTACAGAAGGGCAACTTCTACTCTGTTTACAGAGCTTCTCCTGTGTGTGCAGTTGCACAAAATAATCAGCTCAAAATAATCCTTATGCCAAAGAGGCATATTTTGGGGCAACATTATTCATTCAATTAAATCAAATCTTTCGATTCATAAATTTATTTACCTTCAGTTTCTGAGAAATATACAAATTACAAGCTATTCCTCTTGGTTAATTTCTCCTTCCTAAGTAAAACATGGTAATGTGCTATTTGGAGATATTTTTATTGCAAGTATCAGAAACCCAGTGAAAACGAAACTAACCAAAAAAAGAGACTGTGTTGACTCATGTACCTGTGGAGTCAAAGAAGGGCTTCAATTAGCTCCAGGCACAGCTAGATGCAGAGGTTCCACTCTCTCTCAGTGACTTCTGTTTGCCTTCAATCTCACACAGCTTCCCTTCACAGAGGGACAGGAATGGCACATTTGCCATCCGCCAACCCAGACCTGCCTATAGTGATTTCAGCAGCAGTACCCTGTCCGGATTTCAATCATGTGCTCAGCCCTGGACCAACAACCACTGGTGTCAGAGAGATGGGGAATTCTGATTGGCTAAACCTGGATTATGACCACCCCTGTGTCATAAAACCATCATTATGACCAGAGCAAGATTAAGCCATACAAACTATATTTTTCCTTAGGAAAGAAGAGTTTACTGCCAAGTAAAGGAGGCAAAAGTTGAGGGACAGACAAGAGGAACAGAGGTCCAGTATAGCAATTTACAGGTTTCAGCATTAATCATTTATTTTATCTACTTCAGATATAAACACTATTCAGCTGATGAAGAGGACAGCCAAATATGTTCTATATTAAACTCACATTAAAACACAATGAAAGCAAATCTTCTATGGTAATGTGAAATTCCTTAGAAAGTACAGTACTATTTTATATTAAACACAAAAATGGAAGACACCCAGCAAGGATTCAGGCCATCCATCAAGTAGTATATTTTAAGCCCTTACTCTGCATTTCTGCTTTTCAGTCCAGTCTAGCTTGAGTCTCAAATTATGCCACTTATGCCACATTTCTTAACTTAATAATTCTGCCAGTCAGTACATTTTTGGTTGATTTAACACCATTCCACATTCCAGACTATAGCGAACTATCAAGAAACTATAAAAGGACCAAGAGGGAAAATATAGGTGTTATATGTGGATCCTGATGTTATAGGCCCCAACTGGAAACGTGGGCCCTTTGCTCTCCAAATCAAGAATTCACAAGAGAGCACTAGGTGAAGTTGAACTAGGCAAGATTTTACTAGAGAGATTCACATATGAGGGAGCCTGTGTGGGAAAGGAGCCTTTAACCTAGGACCTTGAAGAGAGTTAGAAGATATTTGAAGGGTATTTCCAAAAGTTACGGAGGAGAGCACCTTCTTCTGGGTTAGGCTATATCCAGGCATGCACAGACAGGTTACACTCCAATTGCCCATGCAGTTTCTTGGCCTTCTCCCTCCAGGAACTTGTGAGAAAATCACAAATCAGGATCCAATGCTTTTTGTTTATCGTGGCACCTCATAGTCTGTGTGGTGAGTCAAATGTTTGGACAAGGCTCTTTGGTCTATGATTTTGTCTACCTGTTCAAACAGGATGGGGGGCAACTCATCCTACTGGCTTGCAGCTTCTTATATTAGACTGTCTCACTTGCACAAACATGACTAAATTTTATTTATTTATTTATTTGTTTGTTTATTTATTTATTTACAGATTTATTTAGGCACACAAGAGCTGGGGTACAGGCCAGAGTCATGGGTGGTGAGCAGATTCACCAGAGACAGAGTGGGGAGCAGAACAGGCAGATCAAGTGAAATACACTGCTGAGGGGAGCAGCGGTCGAGGCAGGAGAGGTCTGCTGCGCCATGTGGGCAACAGTTCGATCCCTGGCCGGGGATCGAACCCTCACGCTGTGCCACTGGTGCGGTGCTCAACCTGTTGCATCGCCAGGGAGGCCCAAATATGACTAAAATTCTGATGGACTAGAGTTACAGACAGCTATGCTGTGATCACAGGTTTTTAGTAATTGGGTTCTGTAGGTCACTCATAGGTTAATGGCTAAATCATCAGGGAGTAGAAGAGGGTAGTTCCGGTCAATTGTCCAACATCCAGGTATCCTCAGGTGTCATTGGTAAGTTTGGGACCTGTAAGCAGCAGTTAGCATCACTAATGGGATGAAAGTTATCTCAAAATATGCCTTTGTGGCATAAGGATTATTTATTATATAGAGTTAATTATTTTTGGTATTAAATATGTATTAAAAGTGATTGATGGCTTGGGCCATTTCAAGTAGTTACTCAGTTTTCCTGGGCATCTCTCATGTATACCGGTGGTATATATTTAATAGACTTATGTTTTCCTCTTGTTAATCATTTATTGGTTTGGGGTTGGGGAATCTCAGTCAAGGAACTTGAGGAGGATAGGGAAAATTATTTTCGTTGCCTATGCAGTTACTAGTTTGATAAACTGAGAACCATGGTTGGAATTCCTCTTTCCTTCAAGAGCTCTTCATTTAGGATCCCCAGTGTCTGAAATTCTAACTTTAAAGTTCCTGTTTTTGAGACTCTTCCTTTCTCCACAGGGCTCTTTTAAAGTGGTCACCATCCTTGCTCCCAGTGTTATTGTTAAGACATTCATTGTGTATATCTTTGGTGCTTACTTGATTCCTTTCTTATACTATGGGAGGGATACTTCCTTGTATATTCGGAGACATCTGGGAATCCAGGGATGAGAGTGGCACAAAATAGGTGCTGATGTTTTGGCCCTTTAGTTAAGGGACAGGTCAGTTTATGATTTAGGGCAGAATATAATTTGGACACAATAGACAGAGCAGGAATCTTAGGTTGAGTTATGTGGAATGAGAATACTGTCAATTAAATTCTCTTCATGTTTACTTTTCCCTCCTTGTTCTTATTTAACAAATTTCTCCTCTTCTTTTTAGTATCAGATTCAAACCTTTGTAAACTGTTATAACAACCCTGCTTAGTGATTACTTTAGCAAAGCCACATTTTAAATTCCTTTTATCTTTTCTTGTAAATCAATCCCTTTCTTAGATGAATCTTCTTGTTCCCTCATTGCTGGATGCCTTAGAACTTTTTTTTTTTCTTGTCTTTTCCTTTTGTACCTCTTTTTGATATTAACTTACTCCAGTTAAATACAGTGCTTACTTCCTGAGTATATCCTCACTCTTCAGGTCTGGGGCAGAGTAACATCTTTACATTCTCCTTCCACTTTTTCTTTATCTAAAGAGAATTTACATGGGTGGGTTCTGTTATCTTCAATAATTGCTATAACATAACCCTGGTTCTCAAATTTTATTGAGTCAAAATTCACATATGGAAGGTCCTTATAATGTAATATCCTGAGCCCTAGTCCCCTGATATAAGTAGTGATTCATTAGTTGCTGCCCCTCACCACCCCCTTTCTAGTAAGTGCTCATAGATGATTCTAATACAGGTGATCCTGAGACACTGCTATATGGGAATAGGGGAGACAGAAACATTTTCATTGACTGCATATGTCAGTGTTTTGTGAAAGCACAAAATGACTTTAGGTGGGCCAGAAGCTATACTATATAGATGTTAAATAATACTGAACCACAGAGTGGGGATGTTTTTCCATTCAAATGCATTTTTAGTTCCATTTTGGTGCACATTGGTCTTGATCTTGATCTTTGACAAGTTCTTTTGAAATCTTGACCAATGAAAAAGTAAATTTCAAAACCGGGAGTCTCTGCTAGGCACCAATATTCATTAAAATTTTGAGAACACTGTTTTGTTTTTTACTGTTTGATGTGGAAAAAAAGGAACTCTACTATACTGCTGGTGGGAATGTAGGCTGGTCCAGCCATTATGGAAAACAGTGTGGCGGTTCCTCAAGCTACTGAAAATGGAACTCCCATATGACCCAGCAATCCCACTCCTAAGAATAAACCCAAAAGACACAAAAATGCTGATTCAAAA
>JAGFMF010011651.1:88655-99225 GCA_019455555.1 Galemys pyrenaicus | reverse complement strand
GTGGTACATGTACACGATGGAATACTACTCAGCAATCAAAAAAAAAAAAAAACTAGAGTCTTTCATAGAAACATGGATGGAACTAGAAGGGATTATGCTCAGTGAAAGAAGACAAAAGAAAAATAAGGATGGTCTCGCCTCTAGGAGGAATAAAAGGGAACCAAATAAGCTACTAAGGAAAAGAATAATAACAATAATTACAACAACAATGATAATAATAATAGTGATAAACAAAAACAAATAAACACAACAAAAACAAAAAGACAAGGATGAATGGGGGACACTTTGTGGGATGAATGGGGAGGGAATGGGTTGAGGGCAGAAAGAGCACAAGGGACTGAGGTGATGGTGCACTGGTGAAATGGTGGTGGGAAATCCATGGGGACCAAATAGATGTCAAAAATATATAAATAAAATAAAATATATAATAAAAAATACTTTAGTAAATAATTGTAACAAATGAATGTGTATAAAGCAGAAATTGTGAAGGAAGTTTTTGGTAGTATACTGTTATAATGAACTTTGTAAAGGTGAGTCACAATTATCTCAATTGTGAGAAATATTGATTAACCTATCTCTGTTGTTACCCTTCAGAAACAGGTAAGAAGGTCAGTAGGAAATAAAGCCTAAGTGCATTTACAGTTTTCCCTTGAACAACTCAGAGACTGGGGCACTGAACCCCGTACAGCCAAAAGCCCAAGCATTACTTTTATTTGACTCACCTTATCTGATAATCTGCACCTGAGGTTTCTAATAACCCACATTTGAGGTTGGTTCAATCTGACTGCAGAACTGGCAGATAGAAAAATACACATGTAGGGGCCTCCCTGGTGGCACAAGGGGTTAAATTGCGGCACTTTGAAGCTGTCCACAGCCACTGCAGCATGAGCCAGGGACATGACCCACAGGGCACAGCAGACCTCTTCTGTCTCTCCTACTGCTCCCCTCAGCAGTGTACTTAAGTCAATCTGCATGTTCTGTTCCCCACTCTCTCTGGTGAGTCCTCTCACGTCTCACACCTCTGGCCTGTACCCTTATTCTTGTATGCATAAATAAATAAATATATATATTTTTAAAAAGAACGATATACATGTATAAGTGGACCCTCACAGTTCAAACGGCTTTTGCTCGAGGATCAGCTGCATTTGGGACTGACTGAGTTGCAAGTCAGTGTGTAAGATTTAGAAGGACCCGGTTTGATGGGTTTTTATGGAGGGAAAAAGAATGATGAGAAATTGGAGGATGTGATCATGGCTAAGGCAACGGTCAGATATAGGAATCACAGGTTAAATAGTCACTTGGAGGAATCAGAGGTAAAACAGGCAGAAGTGTCTGTAAGTGCATAAATTTTTTTTGAACTTATCTTTTCAGTGTTTTATAATGTATTGCATATTTTTTCTAATTGTTGACTTGTTAATTGTTTACAAAACTGTATTACTTTGGAATTATAAATTCATACCTTTATATGTGTACATGCTTCATTTATACTCCACGGAAGCATCAGTACCAATATCCAATCATCTGTCCTCTATCCTATTCTCCCTCCTCTCTTATATCCCCTCCAGTAATCATATTCGTCACAGAGTTTAAGAATTATTCTTTGTTGTGTTTTGCCAGTTTGTTTTCTTTCGTTACTTATATTATGCAAATAAGTGAAACCATTCAAGTAACTCCTTTCATTTTCTGACATATTTCACTTAGTATAATAACCTAGAGATCCATCCATTTTGTCCTAAAAGGTACTATTTCATCTTTTTTGAATAGCTGAGTAGAATTCCATTCAGCATGACATTCCAAAATTTCTTTATCCAATCATTTTTCAAAGGGCATTTAGGTGTAAATAATGCTCCTAGGAACACAGAAGTGTGTAAATCTTTTCGCATTAGTGTTTTCACAGTCTTGGGCTAAATACCTACAAGTGATATTGCTCAGTCACATAGTAGCTCCATTTTTATTTTTCTTCAGAATCTCCACACAGCTTTCAATATAGACTGCTCCAAGTTATGCCCCCACCAACAATGGATGACCGTTTCTTTTATTCATCATCCTCTCCAAAATATGTTGCTTCTAGTTTTTTAGGTATAGTCCATTTTCAAAAGGGTGAGGTGATTTCTCATTGTTCCCCTTATAAAAACTAATGTTGACAATTTATTAATGTGGCTGTAGACCACCTGAATGTCTTCTTTGGAGAAGTATCCATTTAACTCTTTTGCCCATTTTTGATTGTTTGGGTTTTTTTGTTGTTGTTTATTTGTATAAGTTATTTATGTGTTTTTGAAATTAACCCATGTCAGACATGTAATGTATAAATATCTTCTTCTAATCTGTACATTGCCTTTTAGTTTGGGTGGTAGTTTCTTTTGCAGTACAACATTTTTTTATTGTCATGTGGTCCCATTTCTTTGTTTTTACTTTTGTCTCCCTTGTTTATTTTTGCATTTGTTTCCTTGTTGGTGGTGTTGTGTCCCCAAATAAATTTATGTAGTTGATGTCCAGGAATATTAACCTGTTTTCTTTTTGCATTTTGTGGTTTCAGGACTTATATCCAAATTTTTAATCCATTTTGAATTAATTTTTATATATGGAGTTTGGTAATGATCTAGTTATATATTATATATATATATAAACATCATTTATTAAAGGGAATTTCCTTCTCCCTTATAAGATCTTGGCTTCCCTGTCAAAGATCAATAGACCATATATGTTTGGGTTTATTTCTGGGCTCTATATTCCATTTAATTGGTTAGTGTTATTATTATTATTTTTTTGCATAAATACCATACGTTTTTGATTACTACTGGTGTGTATTCATATTTGAATTCAGGAATTCTGCTACTTTAATTTTTCTTCTTGTCTCTCAGGATTGTTTAGGCTATTCAGGACTTTTTGAGGCTTCATGCAAATTACTTTTTTTTTTAAGACATTTATTTACATATACAAAACTGGGGCACAGGCCAGTGGTACAGGGGTGAGAGGAATCCAGAGACAGACTGGGGAGCAGAACAGGCAGACTGACTGAAATACACTGCTGGTGAGACAGGAGAGATCTGCTCACCACGTGAGTCACCTCCCTGGTTGGGGGGGGAGGGCTCAAACACTTGCTGCAGTGCCTGTGGATAGCTTCATAGTGCTGAAACTTAACCCCTTGCACCACCAGGGAGGCCCTCTATGCAAATTTCTAATTGTTCTATTTCCTTGAAAAATTCTGATAGGTATTGTGTTGAATCTGTGAAATTGCTTTAAATAATATGATAATTTTAACAAAGCTTATTTTTCCAAGCCATGGACACAGGCTATATTTCCATTTCCTTATGTTTTCTTTTATTTCCTTTGACAATGTCATAGTTCTCAATATATAGATCCTTTGTTAAATTTACATCTATGTATTTCATCCATTTCGATTTAATTGTAAATGGGATTGTTTTCTTAATTTCTTTTTCTTCTATTTCATTTTTTTATATTGAAATACAACAGATTTTTGTGTATTGATTGTACATCCAACCACTTCAATGTATTCTTTTATTATGCCTAGTGTTTTTTGGTAGTCTTTTGGATTTTCTAATAAATAATATCATCTGCAATTAGTGATACTGTTGATGTCGTTTTTTGGAGTCAGTGGGTTTGGAGAGCAGGGTTCTTGGGTTCACTCTGGGAAAGGTTTCACCAGAGCGCCCTGTTCAGTAGCACGCAGTGAGTTTCCAGGTGAGTTTCTCCATGAAGCAGAGATGTTAGTTATTTTAAAGAGCAGATTTATTAGGGAAAGGAACAGAAGAGTAAAGGACTCTCACATAGACACAAGCGGGCAGGAAGAGCTGCTCCAAAAGGAACGGGTTTGCTGAGAGAGGCCTGCATGGTTGTAGGCGGGCGGCCTTGAGGAGAGCTGCCGCCACTGAGGGATGTCAGTGAAGTGAAGCCCCAGAATGTTACAGATCATGGGCAGGCAGGAAGGCTAGTGCCCTGCAAAGAAGAGAGTTGAAGAGAAGCACCTGCATAGTCACAGGTGGGCAGAAGGACGGCTGCCCCATTGTGGGGACATTAGGTTTTTATCATCTTTTGGTAGGGAGTGGCTCATCTCTGTGGGTGTATGGTTTATTCCTTCACCTCCATTTCTTTACTTTCAGATCTGTGCTCTTGACCCTCCCTACAGGGGTCTGATCCCTGTTTGGGTGTTGCACTTCTTGATCTGGGCGTTGACCCCCTAAGGGTCTTAGTTTCTATTCTTTTGTCCTTCATCACTGTCACTTTTTTGGAGGCTCCATGTTTAGATACATTTTATATCTTTTCCTTGCCTAATTGCTCTGACTAGGACTTCCAATGCTATATTAACTAGCAGTGATAAAAGTAGACTTTTTTGTCTTATTTCCCATCTTATGGGGATTGCTTTCAGTTTTACATTGTTGAATTATGATGTTGATGGTGTCTCTGTCACGTATGACCTTTATTATATTGAGATATGTTTCTTTTATTTCAATTTTATTAAGAGTTTTTATCATAAGTGCATGCTGAATGTTGTCAAATATCTTTTTAGCATTTATTTAAATGATCATGTGACTTTTATCTTTGTTTTTGTTAATGTGGTAAATGACAGTGACAGATTTGTGTGTATTGAGCCAACCTTGAATCCCTGAAATGAATACTTATTAAATGAAAATTTCCAGGATTTGGCAAGAGCCACTGGGGATTCTCCTTGAGAAATGGCCTCACTTCTCTTCAGAGAGATGGATGCCACAAACTTTCTGGATAGGTCCCACCCACTCTGCACAGCAGCCTCCTGTGTTTTGCCAAGAGGTTCCTTACCTTCCCTCTTTTGCTGTCATTAAATTTTATGCTTATACTATTGTCATGTCGCTCTTCCTTCGATCCCAAATTTTGCATTATGGTTATATGCAACTAGAAGTTAGCACTGTACGGAGCCCAAACCTGATAAAATCAGAAGAGAGTAAAATAATACTCCAGTGATGTCACTTTTAACACTATGTAACATCATTTGCTTTACTTTTTTTTTTTTAAACTGTGACTTCTATTGTATTCAACAATATTTTCAGGTGAAATGTACCAGATTGCACAACCCCAAAATATGCCTTTTGAGCATAAATATTACTTTAAGGAAAATTTGCTTTAGAAAGCCTATAATCGGAAGAGAGCTATTACCAGAGATCACTTTTTTCACATGAGAGACTTAAGTGCTTGGCAGTTCAAACTTGGTTCACCAAACATTTCTTCTTCTTACCTTCTTGAAAAAAATTTCCCTTTTTGAAATGAGACCACTATTCCCTTTCTTTACTAGGTAATACAAAGTCATTGACCAAAATAAAAAGTTTCAAATGGAAAGTTGGTTTTTTTTTAAAGATTTATTTATTTATGCACACAAGAACTGGGGTACAGACCAGAGGTGTGGGAGGATACACCAGAGACAGAATGGGGAACAGAACAGGCAGATTAACTGAAATATACTGCTGAGGGGAGCTGTAGGCAAGACAGGAGAGGTCTGCCATGCCATGTGGATCACTTCCCTGGCAGGGGGCAGGTAGCAGCGGAAGGGCACAGTGGCTGCGATTTGATTTGCTTCATAGTGTGCTACCCAACCCATTTCGCCACCAGGGAGGCCCACAAATGGAAAGTTTTTAGATTCAAAAAAGAGTGGGACTAAGTTATTAGTAAAAGAAAAGAAATACTACCTCATGTAAAGTCTCCTACCCTTAGGGAAGGCAGGGGAGCGTTTTATCATGTAAATTAGCTCTCTTTGACATGTTTATCAACTAGGTCTGCATTCCTGAAAAAGGTTTAAACTACAATTGTATTGGGCACTAATCTTGGGGACCTCAATTTTAGATCCCTTATTTTCCTTTTTAACAATTATTTGCCCCTAAATCGTTTTGATCTATATCATCAAGTTTCAATAAATCCAGTCTTTCATGGCTTATGAATTCACAGTTCTGGCATTTGAGTTTCTACTTTTACATGAGGTCTTATTCTTTATTTGTTCCTTCAGCTAACCTACTTGCATATAGCACAGTGCTAGACACTATATTATAATAAAAAGTATAAAACTCAGTCTTTATGAGGTTAAGAGCTGCTAATGGAGAGTCAGAAGGAAAACATATAAAAATGCTAGCGTTTATTGAACACTTACTATATACCAGTATTTTCTATATAGAGCTAAAAGCTTTTCACTCATTATTTCATTTCATTCTCCCAACAAACTTCTAAAGTAGGTACTAATGAATTAAATATTTGGAACTCCTAACCAAGTGCTTTATTTGTATTCTATAATTCTCATAATGACTCTGTGAGTTTCTGACAATTTTACTGAGTCACAGAGAGGTTAAGCAAATTGCTCAAGGTCACACTGTCAGCAAGTGGTGGGGCAAAGGATTTGGACTCAGGCAGCTGGACTCTAAAGCCAGACCTTTAGCAATCTCTCTGGTTGTTATCCTGGTTTTGCAAATGAAGATACACAGACTTAGAAAGAAAAAAAGGAACTTACCCAAGACAATCTGGCTAGTGAGTGACAGAACTAGGCAGATAGTTCAACATCCAGTCCTATTGTTACAGGACAGGGAAAGGGGCACCCTAGAACTCTCAAACCTGCCCTTCTTAAATGGGTTTTGCTGTATTAAGATAAATATATAAGGTTTTTAATGGAAAGGAATTTTAATACAATTAGGGAATAATATAGAAAAGACAAAGAATATAGTTACTAAGTTAAAGTATATAAAGTCATCTATTTCTTTGAGTGTAAACATTTAGTCAAATAGGATTGGTTTAAAAGCAAGGCCCAAGAGCCTGCCATAAGTTTGAAGAATCTTTTAGTGGAGATCCATAGAAAAGGGTTAGAGTTAGACAAATCTGGGAGGAAGAGAGAAAAATTAAAATTAAGATGAAAGTTGCCATTGTTAACCTCCCACGGGTCTCTTACCTACATCTGTTTCAACCATTTTAAGACCAAAAAGCAAGCACAAAATTTTTACATGTTCCTCTGCTTCACATGCCTCCTCTAGGTCTCCATGCTGCTTTCTTTTTCCTCTCTTCCTTCTGGTTTTTATCTCCTCTCTCCAGCATCTACTTGTCCCTGCTCAGCTCCACCCCACTTAGGGTGGGATCAGGATTTTGGATCTTCCCCTTTTCCTGGGGACCACCCTGTTACACTATCAATGGTCTGAATTAGTGTTTTGCTACCCTGATGATATGTATATGCTCAATTTTCTTGTGTTCCATTTGTGTTTTTATTGACACAGTATTGAAAAATGAAGACACCTTGCCCAGATGCATTCTTGGGCCTTAAATTGGCTTGATGTGTGGACATTACTTTTGGACAGTTGACCCCCTCAGAAGGAAAAACCTTTCCAGACTGGCAGTGTTCACAGTCTGCTGATAAGATCCAGTGCCTCAAAATTTGTTTTTCTACAACTTTTTGTTGTAATTTTACCTAAGAAGTTCCATATTCAGTTCATACTCTGTATTTTTTTTAGTTAATGAATTTTACAACTTTCCTCCAGACAAATAAATAAATGAAATGTTATATGGCAGTAAGGAAACGTGGACACCAGGGCTAACAAAATACAGGTTAAGCACAGCACTATGAAGCAAACTGCAGCCACTGAAGCATGAGTTCGATCCCCACCACCGGCCAGGAAAGTGACCCACATGGTGCCGCAGACCTCTCCTGTCTCGCCCACTGCTCCCCTCAGCAGTGTATTTCAGTAGATCTGCCCGTTCTGCTCCCCACTCTGTTTCTGGTGAATCCTATCATCCCCCACACCTCTGACTTGTACTTCAGTTCTTATATGCCTAAATAAATAAATCTTAAAAAAAAAAAGATGAAGAATAATTTTGACCTTCAGAAATGGTGGGTGCATTCGTTTGTGGTGGTGCCTATGTTTGTCACAGAAGTAGTGTACATAAGAAGTTTAAAAAAAAATCTTTCATAGAAGCAGGCGACAGAAGCAGCTCATGCGTTCAGGGCCACAATTAAGGTTATAGACCTTACAGGCAAGAGGAAAACTGAACTTCTGAAACAGCATGCATGGCCTAAAGAAAGTGGGATGTCCCAAGTGCCAGTCACCAAAAGTGACAGTTGGTACTGTGAAATGCTAGCTCTCCAAAATCGCAAATCCATCTCCAGTATTCTTATAACAGAGTTGTTGGGGGAAAAGTATGTCCTGAACAAACTCCACAAATATAGGTTTGATGGACCCCACCCCCACTCCAGACCAGAGATCCAAGACACAAAGGACTACAAATCCCATGATATCACCACTGAAGGGAGGGTTGCTGGGAACTGAGGGTGGAGTCAAGCAGCCAGGTTTTGTATATAACCATGTGGGCCTTGGGAGTGCTTCGTTTTTTGTCTCTTTCAGTGTGTTATTGGTGTCCCAGCTCAGCAGAGCTGGTGGGATGCATTCACCAATTTATCTCTCTCTCTCTTTCTCCCTGAGTTATTTCTTTCTTCATTTCATATTTTTGTAAGTAAACCCTTCTTTAACTAATCTTTTTGTGCGTACCTGAAGTTGAGTCTCATTGTAAATCCTTTTAAGCATGCAAGTGGGGACCCACAGTCAGGCTAACCCATTTCACACTGGGGAAGTTTGCCCTGTAACAGTTTGATATACATAGAAAGGGGAGGAAGCAAGAGACAAGAAGAAGATCTGGAGGAGGCACATGGAGCAGAGAGATGTGTGAAGAAACTGTGCTTGCATCTTGGACTTAGACTTGTTCAGGGTTTTGGGGGACATGGAAGGAGACACTTGAAAGAGACAGAGACATGAGTGAGAGATCTGTAGGGTCTTTATCTTTACTTGTATTTTGACTTTGCTCTTTTTCTTCCAAATCTGCCTGGTCCCTTCTGCCCTGTTCCTATGGGTTCTCACCAGAAAGCGCCTTAAACTTGTGACAGGTTTCCAGGCCCCAGTGGAAACTATTTTATCTATTCTTTTCCTTCTCTTTTGTTTTATTACACACTAATTGTATTAAAGTTTCTTTCCATCGAAGATCTAATGCACCATGTATGTTTTGCCTTGATGCACCAGTTGGTACAAAATCCATTTAGAGCAGGCAGATTTGGGGGTCCCGGGGTACCCTTCAGTCTGTCTGCTAACATTCTCACTGCTGTTAACCAGATTCAGAAAGAGAACCTCAAGAAAATCTACAAATGCAAGAAGTACAAGCCTCTGGATCTGTGGCCTAAGAAAATGAATGTGAGGTGCTGCCAGTTCAACAAACAGGAGGAGAAGCTGAGAACTATGAAGCAGCATATGTGGAAGGAAGAGCTGTACCCACTAGGATAATATTCAGTCAAGGCCTGAGCATTGCCACATACATAAAACACAAAGTGGCACACAAATAAACAAAAGTAAAAGTTAAAATGATCAAAACTTTCAGATGTCACAGCAAACAAGGAAAATCTACTGTTGATTTGTTATATAGTTCTCTTCCTATATACTATTCAATCTAGAGATTTTCTTGAAGAGGGGGCTGTGTTTCACCATTCATCACTGCTATCGGAAGGAAGGGATTCCATGAATGAATGGCTTTCTATTTGGGCATCAAACCAAGAGAGAGCTTGCCTTGCAACCCTGAAGAGAACATTGTAGGTCTTTACTTGTAAAGAAAATCCATATTTCCCATTTATGTAATAGGTTATGTTCTTATTAATGAAACTGAAAGTATCAGTTGAATACTGAGGACAGTGTTCCTTTAAAAATGTTCTTGTGGAGTCACAAAGGACAGGATAATTAAAACTCCTTGCAGAGTTTAGTTCTTTGACCTCTCATTAGTTTCAGTATTATAAATTGCCATTTGTTAGCAACCTAATTTGATTATTAGCCCCTCTGAGCTTATAGCACATATTCTGGAGTGGACTCTGCATGACTCAGAATGCATGCTGTTGCTGCATGCTGCAGATTGAAAATGGAGAAGCAATTGCTTTGTTCCTGTGTGTTCATGAATTGGTCATAGTAAACTTGTTAAACAAAGAGAAATCAGTCTTTTCCAACATCCATAGTTGTGAATTTGATCAAGGAAACTCAATGGGCAGCCTGACTAGTTCATTCTAGATGTAACTTTCTGAGGTATCATAGAGGGAGGAGGAGAAAGGAATTTTAGTCTCTATCGCTTTATCATTAAAAAAAATGGTATGTCACCCTGCATAGTGAGATAAATGACTTACTTCTTTTAGGTATGTCAGCAAATGATTGCAAAAACTTAGAGTTGGGGGACTACTAGCACACTTGTTTTTTGTTTCTCAGAGTAAATACTCTGGTATCACTGATTTAATTAATTCCTAGATATTGCTATGATGATGTCTAATAAATGTAACAGGCTCCTTGCCAAAGCCAATGTCCATAAAACTACCTAACATATATTTTTTAAAGTGATCAATCAGAGAGTTTTGAGAAAGCAGAAAAATACAATAATGAGAGTACAAAAATTTTTTTTTATTTTTTTTTATTAAAATGTTTTAAAATTTACATATACTTGCCATTAATTGTAATCCCCATGTATTCCCCATCACCATCTCACCAGTGCACCATCACCTCAGTCCCTCGTGCTCCCATCTTCCCTCAACCCT
>JAGFMF010011651.1:37076-88647 GCA_019455555.1 Galemys pyrenaicus | reverse complement strand
CCTCCCCACCAGGTGTCCCCAGTCTGTCCTTGTCTCCTCATTTTTGGTTTTTGTGTCTTTATTGCTGTTATTATTATTATTGTTCTTATTCCTTTCCTTGATCCTCCTTTGGTTCCCTTATGTTCCTCCTAAGGAGAGTACAAAAATTTAACATGCCCATTCTCCATACTTGCCAAATACAGGAAACTAAAAAATTGGTCCCACTTCCTCCATTACACTCCAGATATCATTTAAGGCTAACAGGAAGTCTTCAGTGGTCTCAAGTTTGAGGTTATGAGAGAAGATTAATTAAGTCAGAGTTCAATTTTAAAAATGTAGGCAAGTCGTCATCATCATCATCATCATCATCATCATCACAATAATGGTACAGTAGATTCTCTCTTAGTGAACTTCTACTTAATCAGCTTGGTGGATTAAATTACACTCAGTGAGATCCAGAGACTAAAGGCCAAGATACAGTAAGAGCTTGTGGTTAGTAATGTGATTAAATATAGTGTGATTAGAAGTGTCTAGTTTGCCCAGACACCCTGTTTCAACCATTTGAGTTGTATGCTCACTGAAAAGTAGTTGAGTTTGTTCCAAGTTTATTTATGCCAGTTGTGCATAATAATGTAATTATGTGATTTAAATAGATATTTTGTAAACTGATGAAGTATGAATGTAAAGCATTGCTTCAATGAAATCTAGGCTGATTGCCTTTGTAAGACTCAGTAAAGGCATGGTGCTAAAAAAAGAATCTGTCAAATTAGGCATAGGTGAGAAAATAGTTAAAAATGGGGGGGAAATAATTAAAAAGACTGTACATTCAGACTGCTTAACATGTTTCATTTTTTACTTTATTTTGTAGAAAATTTCAAGCATATCTAAAATTAGAGAGTCCAATATAAGTCACATGCTATTCTCATTACCCAGCTTCAACAATTATCTGTACGTGTCCAATCTCGTTTTAGCTATACTCCACCTACTTCCCTGCCACAACTATTTTGAAGCAAATCTCAAGTATCATATCATTTCCCATCATAGGTCTTTTTAGTTCTAATCCCACTTTAAAGAAATTCAACCTGGATGTGGCTTGTGTAATCAAGATAGTCCAAAACTCAAAAAGTCAATTCAGACCTAAGGAAAAGTCTTGCAGGCTCTATGTATTGAGCCTTAGATAGAAGAAACTATATGCGAATTAACCTGTTATCAAACATTATTTGTTGAAATCAAGTATTTAAGATATAAAATATATTTTAGATTGTTTGCTTTGTTTGACTAACCAATGAACGATTGAACCTTACTAATGGGATTAGAGAATTTTTAGCATAAAAATGGTATCGATGATTACATAATATAATTGATATGCTAAGTATGATTTACATGTTAAGGTAAACATAAACGAATAACTATGTGCTGCTTATTTTCCATACTTATTTTATTTATTTATTTTTAAGATTTTATTTATTTATGCACAAAAGAGCTAGGGTACAGTCCAGAGGTTGTGGATGGTGGGGGGGTAGGGTGAGAGGACAAGTGGGTACAGAATAGGCAGATTGAAATACACTGCTGAGGGGAGCAGTGGGTGAAGCAGGAGAGGTCTGCTGTGCCATGTGGGTCACTCTCTGGCCTGGTAGCGAACTCTCACTGCAGTGGCTGTGGAAGCCCCACAGTGTAGCTCTCAACACCTTGTGCCACGAGGGTGGCCCTCCATACTTATGTTATTTGGAAAAAAAAAAAAAAAACCTAAAAAAACTCAAGGCTTTTAGTTTTGTTTCATTTGAAAAGTCATGACTTTGAAAGTAGCAAAGTTGTCATCTTAATTGAGCTGTTTGCCCAAGTCCAACTTCTTTCCTCATAGTCAATTCTCATCATAAAGTTGGAGTCACTGGATGACTCTGTGCCCCACTTTTTCACCGCCAGGCACAACAGATTAGGGTAAGGATAAACACTCTAATCCACCAATCCATTAGCTAACTACTGCTTTTTTAAGAATTTGATTTAAGATAGAGTTGACCCTTCAACCACATGGGTTCAAACTGCTTGGGGCCACTTATATGCAGATTTTCTTGCAAACTGGTTACATAAACTCAACGCTATTGCTGAATGCTGTATAGTGCTATAAAGGTATACTTTCTTCAATGGGATTTCCTTAGTAATATTTTCTTTTCTCTATCTAACTTTATTGTAAGATACAGATATTGTAAGATATATAATAGAGATAAAGATAAGATATATATTGTAAGATATATAATAAAGTACAAATTATGTATTAATTAGCTGTTTATGCCATTGGTAAGGTTTCCAATTAATAGAACGCTATTAGGAGTTAAGATTTGGAGGAGTCAAAAGTTATACATGGATTTTTGACTGCCTGGTTGGGTTGGCAACCCAAGACTCCACAATGTTCAAGTGTCAACTTTATATAAATCTAGAGAACACTGAATGGCTGTTTTAGCCAAATTGGGCCATATGAAAGTAAAAGAAATTGAGTTGAGAGAGAAACCAGGGGAGGCAGACAGGTAAAGATAAGGAGGCTTCTTTTTTAGACAAAAAGTGTACAACCATGGTTACTGACACAATAGGTACATTTCTGGTTCCTATGGTCCTGACTGGGCTTTCTTGAGTGCCCTTGGATTTCCACGAGATTGCTTGTTTCAACCTTATATTAAATTCCTCTCTATTTAAGCTTGCTTGAATAGGTTCTTGTTCCTTGAAACCAACAATAACTGACTGAGAAAAAGGAAGGCCTTGATATAGAGGGTACCAGTAAAGAATCAAAAGCCACAGACAATAAACAGCTCAGAGTTTTAAAGCAAATGTGGTAGCATTAAGCTCGGGTTTCTCATGGTGCATGTGCACTTATGTATATGGATATCTATGTGGGATTTAATATCCACTTTTAACCATGTTATCTATTGAAGCTCCCAGAGCTATGCCAGTTTAAGATATTTTATCTGCATATACTATTATACAGGAAGAAGGAATTATCCGGTGGTAAATCTAAGCCTATGTAACAAGGCAATTTTATAATTTTTTATTCGTGTTTTACTACTATGGTCTTCCATTGTTTTAATGTTGCTTCACCTGAAAAATAATATTTTCTGTTTTTATTCTAGTTCATTCTTCATGAACATGTTCCAGGTTGGTGTCAGAAGTAACACTTCCCCAAACATTTACATGCAGCAATTGTACATATCCAGTGCTGCGGCATGCATCAAAAACTTTGCATAGTGACCTTGTTTAACTCTTTCTGCAAGCTGTTTTTTATATATGAGGAAGCTGGAACTCAGAGAAATTAGGTGTCCTGTCCAAAGTATCACAGGTAGTAAGTGCAGAGTGAGGTACTCCCTCTATGGCAAGAAAAGTTGTTCTTTGGACATAGAAAAGCTGTTTTTCCTATGCTCATTAATGCAATAACACTGAAAATGAAAAACAGAATAGAATACTTGCTTAGAATAAAGCTAAGAGTGACATTCTTCCATTATGAACAAATAATTACTACTATTACAGATGACATTCCTTTAGTTTAGCGATTCATCACTTCTATTGCTGCTATGCTTTATGTAAGATGGTGATCACAGCCTGATGCTTAATAAGAACAGACCTTGGTCCACATGGGTTTAATATGAGTTAAGTCTAAGTAAAGTTGAATCACCCTTGATTTTCCTTAACCTCTTCAGTAGTTATCACTATTTTCTACAATATCTACTTTTATTTCCGCAAAGTATGCCCTAAGTGGAAATGTCAGGAAGACTTTTGCACTGTGAATCAGAATTAAGTTTCCAGTTGGAGGAAAGTCTATAAAAAGGTATTCAGTAAGGCTGGTTGGAAAATTTTGAAATAGTTCCACCCAAACATACATAGTTTCAGCACTTTTCAGGTTGGTATTTGCATTACTATGCACCTTCTTAGGGAAATCACTTCCTTTTACTTGGTCTCAGTTTACCCATTTGTAAACTGAATGACTTTGTCTAAACTATCTCTATAAATCTCTCTTATTTTGATAATTTTGCTTTCCTTGAACTATACTTTCCAAAAACAATAATAGCTCACTGCAACAGAATTATCTTATTCTTTTTCTTTTTAGGAGTCAATTAATTGAACGGTAACATATTTCCTAAATGCGGCTGAAACTAATATTTGATGGCTACAGATTAGTTTGTACTGACATGTTATGTGATTTTCCTTAGACATTACACAATCTGACATGACTTACACACAGTTCATTTGACCCAGAGGTTAAACGTGTTCATTTGCTTATTTACCAGGGCCCTGCATACACATGTCTGCCAACACTTCTAATACTTAGGGGAAAAAAAAGAAGAATTTCAGATAACCTTGATATTTTACCTTTTTGTTTGTTCCTGGTAGGATTTTTGTTTTACCTTTACAATTTCAGGAGCATTATGTGGTCTTTATTGAATGATGAAAATGTACTTGCATTTTCAGTATGATGGAAAACTATCATTCTCTTTAAAAAAAAATAGCAAAATACCTTTGGGGAATAATATGATTAATTTCTAAGACTGCCTGTCTTTCAAAATATTAAGTACATTTGACATGAGAAAAATTCTTTGTTTCAAAAAGAAGACAATATCTAGAAACTTCCACACAGACATCTTCTCATCTTCTATAGGAAATACACAGCCTCTCCTCTCAATTCTACCTTAACGATCCAGTACATGACTTCTCCACTAATGCATTCATTGTAGTGTTGTTCTGCCTAATTTCTCCTTCTTAATAAGTCTATATTTAGTACAGAACTGAAGGAGAAGTTGTGGAAAATCAGTCACTCACATGTTTTCTTGCAGCTTTCACATGTCAGTGGTTCATTTTCTGAATCCTGGGAAAAGTCAAAACAGTAAGTTTCATTATCAAGTCAAAACAATAAGTTTTATTATTCTGTGACATTCAAATTGATGTTTCTACACCTAATGTATTTTTGCTCCTTATTTTTACATGCGTAGTCTTTTCTGACACCAGCTTTGCTTAAATAAACTCTTGATGTAACTTACATGTTCTCCTATATCTTGTCAGATAGCATATATTCAATTATTTTATTACATGACATCACAAGACCTTATGTTTAACTCACTTGTCCTCACATTCTGGAAAAAGAATTTATCTTTCTAACTGGCTGCTGAAGCAACACTATCAAGAGAAAAGTGGTTTTTACTTCATTCATGAATTGCTTTCTTGCCTTGAATAGTTTTGTTAGACATTTTGTTTTTTGTTCTCATCCTTTTTTTTTTTTTTTTTTAACAATAGAAAGCACTNACATTTTTTTTTTTGTTCTCATCCTTTTTTTTTTTTTTTTTTAACAATAGAAAGCACTGTGTACTGCTCCAGCCAGAGCTTCCAACTCTTTTCACAATGAGAGCTTTGAATGAAAAACATGCTGGTTTATTTGTGATATACCTGTAATTTCAGTAGTTGCTAAGAGTTTGTAATGTACTAATCTTATAGGATATATGGACATTTGGGACAAGCATGGATGTGCTTTAGATTATATTTCTAGCATTTGAATTACACGTTTGTTTCCATTATTGAGAATTTTAATGTGTTTTGAAAGGGCCAGATAATCACCTATGACTTTAGGATAATTCTAGTATCTTTTCCAGGTTATATCACATTCTAGATAAACAATAGTAGAAATGACATTGTAGGGAATTGCAAAGTAAGAAGTGGTTTACCTTCTCTATTTCTGTCATCTAGGAGGTTTATGGATAAACAACATATTTTTGTGAAGACCTTATAAAATATAGACTACCATGAATATCCAAAATCAAGGGTTAACAGATGGGTAAAATGGGTTGAGATCCATTGTATGGTGATCAATAGAAACTAGATTTTAATCGTGATCATTATGTAACATATATAGATGTTAAAGTATAGAATTGTACACTTGAAACGTAAAGGTCAATGTTACATCAATAAAAATTTATAAAAAACAAAATTAAGACTGTACATACTATGTTATTAACACTATACATTAAAAATCAGAAATATATCTTGAGGAAAAATATTTCTCTATGGACAGCTGTAATAACATAGCTTGTAAGTAGAACCAGACTTAATTTGCTTGGAATTGAAAGTCACTGAATATTTGGACTGAAGTGACCAGTTATTCCCTTTGTTATAGTTTGATTGACACATGGTTTTTCCATCAAGTTAGGACAAGAACCTCTTTTGTTATTTCTAACACCAGAAGAGTTGCCACGCTGTGCCCTGCTCCCATTTCCAATTTTTGCTATAAGCAAAATACAGTGTCCATTTATCAGTGTATTGCAGGAGAATCCTTCAAAGTGTTTGAATGGAAATCAGTGGAAACAGGCACCTCTGAGGGCATGAAATTGCATGAAGCAAAATATTGGGACAAATATATTTTTCCCAAGTGAAATGACTTGGCATTAAAGTAGAAACTTGGGCATAAACCACACTTCCACCATCGTATCCTTCTAACTTAGATAAGATACCCCTGACCACTGAGTGTTGCATCACAGTGGCATTATCTGCCATTTCCCAGTGTGTGTGAAAATATTTGCTCACCTCTAGTAGCTGATTCAGCAGCTCCTAAGATCCTGGGGGATCCCTGGGCAGGAACAGTTTAGACAATACAATGATGGGAAATATAAGGACTGAATGCTTCACCTAGCCATATTGATGGTTCAGAAAGAGTAACTCTGAGATATTTGTTGTTCCCTTTTTATTCTGTGTTCATTTGGTTGTAGTCTCTTATCTGAAAACATTTGAATCGATTATCTGAATCTACTGAATCCAATCAGTGAATGGGCAAGACATTGATATATATGTACATACCCCACGCTCAGACCATGATATTCAGATTGTGGATGTTTCTTTTACAGTGCTTTTCCTGCACGTGCAGCCACAGCTTTTCTACACCATTCTGATTTCAACTTTCATTCAAACTGATCAGCTATTATTCTCCCCAATAACACGAACAGATTTTTCCATGTCTCTATTGCTGTGTTACAGGAGCTCAGTTAATTAGTTCTGCCCAAAGTTACAACTGATATGGTTCTATAGTGATTTTGTCTTTATGTGTATAAAAATAGCCTATATCTAGCTTTTGTGTTTCCTATTAGATTGCAAGCTTTTAGGTTTTAAGAAACTTGTCTTTTATTTGAATCATGAACTATACCTGTTAAATGAAAATTGTACCTATTATTGTTTGTGTATGATAAAAAAATATATAATTTTTTCAGTGGTTCCAATTGAGCGTAATTGACATTCAGACACAACAGAATGCATTTGATGCATCTGATTATCTGGTAGGAACTATCAACAGGGCCCAGTTAGTTACTTGGGAGAAAGAGGCTTAGGATAAGGCGAAGAATTGTAGAAGGAAGGTAATAAGCAGGAGATAAGGAAATGGCAGGGTGAGTCTTAAAAGTGGGCATCTGGTTGGCAAAGATAACATGGAGCAGAAGGGATGGGGGAGATAGCCCAGTATCTGTCCTCTGATCTAGTCCCAAAGACTTCCAGCCTAGCTTTTTGAATAGAGGTATTGCAGGCAGCAGCAGGAGTCCCTATATTTATAAAGGACTTATGAGTGCAGGGCATAGTAAGCCATGGTCAGGGTTCAAGTAAACTTAATGATTCAGTAAGCAACAGAAATCGGAAGTATGTATCTTGGTATAGTAAGAATTTCATTAATAGTAATGGGTAAGCCCTTGAGTGCTGATGTGAACTCACTCCTAGGCTAAAATCATATAACAGGCAGCAAGTTCAAATTTGTGTCATTTGACTTACCTAAACTTGCAGGTCTCTCCTTCTGCATAAGATACATTCACTGCTGTACTTCTTGTACTTCCACAAGAAAGCAAAATAGCAATTTGAATTTGGATTATTCAGTCATATCTAGTATATATTTCTTTGTATCTGGTTTGGCATTCACAAAGATTACGGGTAACCATGAATGAAGTCTAAGTCACATGGTGTCTACTCTATAATGATCCAGCTATTATGATCAGGTGAGCAAACATGACAAGAAATGGAGGAAAGTGACATTCTGTGTGTGCAAAGTGTGGACTTAGTTTTGTGAGCATTCAAAGAATCATAGCATCTCTTTGGCAACTCAAGGGTGCACAGCTTCAGAATTAACAGGAGAATGTGGCATGGACGTGGAAGGTACCAATCTAAGCAACAGCTAGTTCAGAGTAAGATACCACCCTCAAGGAGATATAGGGAAGTTCACTTGAATGAGAGAAATGAAGATGTCCAGAAGGGAGACTATAAGAGTTCTCTGTAAGTTCACAGGAGGCACCTTTATGCCCATCTGTAAATGGCTTGCTAAAGCTTGATGTGAATGATAATCAGGATACCAACACCTTCTTCATTATCTATTATTTAATGTACTGCCACTATTGTATCCACTGACTACCTGAAATAACAATCTGGTATATTTAGGTAACCTTTGCAGTCTACAAAGTCCTTTCTCACTCATTTAATACTGACAGCAGCCCTGCCATGTAGCAATACATTATAATTGTTATAAAAATAAAGATAAAGAAATCTATGTCCTGGAAAATGGAAAAAATTTGTTCAAAGTGACATCTCTGGGGAGGTGATGAACTAGGTCTAGAACTGAAACCTTTTGTGGTAGACAGGATAATAGCCCCTCCGCCCCCAAGATGGCCATGTTTTAATTCCTGAAGTCTGTGAATGAATTACCTTCCATGTCAAGAGACAGGTGTGGAAACAGTTAAGAATCTTGATATGGAGAGATTTTCTAGATGTTCCAAGTGGACCCAATAAAATCACAAGAATTTCTAAAATCAGAGAGCCCTTGGCTGAGGTCAGAAAGAAATGCTACAGAGGAAAAAGTTTTAGAGAGAGATGTCATTGTCGCCTTTGATCATGGAAGAGTGGTTAGGAGTCAAGGAATGCAGGTGGCTTTAGAAAATGGAAAAAATGATAACAAGGGTTTTCTCAATATTATTGTAGTTTCCTATTCTGCTTTAACTAGTTATCAAGAAATTCATTGTCTTAAAGCAACATGAATGTGTTATCTTATAATTGTGAAAGTCAGAAGTCAAAGTGTATGTTACAGCTAAAACCAAGATATTGGCAGAACTGTGTTCTATCACAGGTTTCAGGAAAGAATCTGTTTCCTTGCCTTCTCATGCTTCTAGTGTTTTCCTGCATTAGTTCATGGTCCCCTTTCTTCATCTTAAAAGTGCATTACTCTGATGTCTGCTTCCATTATCAATCATTGATTCCCTCCACCCCTTCCATCTTCAAATCTTCTGTCAGAAGGATCTTTATGATTATATTAGGCTGCACATAATCCAAAGTAATCTCCAAAAAGGTCTGTGCCTGAATTTTAGTCCATGCCAAACTGACCTATACAACCATATGATAGTACATTAGTATTGTTTAAGCCACTAAGTTGGTGATAATTTATTACAGCAGCAGTAGGAATCTAATATACTTTATATTTCTCCCAACAAGAAGCTGATTTATTTTTAAAAAAAGATTTATTTATTTATGCATACAACAGCTGGGGTGCAGGCCAGAGGTGTGGGGGTGGTGAGAGGATTCACCAGAGACAGAGTGGGGAACAGAACAGGCAGATCTACTGAAATACACTGCTGATGGGAGCAGCGGGAAGGACAGGAGAGGTCTACTGTGCCATGTAGGACACTTCCCTGGCTGGGGATCGAACTCATGCTGCAGTGGCTGTGGATGAAGGAGCTGAATTATTACATAGCAGCTTTTCCCCACATTAAGTATTATTTCGGTAATCCACTTATTAATTTAGCCTGAACACTGGTCTTTCTGAACACAGCAATTTTCCTCCTCATCAAGAATCTCAAAGGACACAGTCATTATCATTTTAAATTTTTATCACATTACACATTCATGTATTTTTATTTATATATCATCTTTATCCTTAGTCCCATTTTATAGATGACTGAACTAAAGCACTGATGTTAGGAAATAGAAACACAACACTCATTTCCCCAGCTTGTTACTTAATGCTTTTAGTCATGCTCCTTTTTGTCATAAAATTCTAGAGGGCAGCTGAAGCAAATTACTACAGACAATGATTTTGGTGGAGAAAATTATCTAAGAGAACTGAAGATGCAAAAATATATGTAGAGGGATTTGTAAATGTGTAAGTGTATATCCTATGTTTACCAATTACATTTCATTTTCTTTTTGGTAGCTAGCCCTGTTTATTCCACAAACAGCAGAAAATGTAAAGAGAAGATGACGAAGACGCAGAGAAAATTATGATTTTAATGTGAAAAAAACTCAAAGGTAAAATGATTGTTTTTTACGTTTGGATATCAAACGCATCTACACACGCAATGACTTACCAGTCAGTTGTACTAGAAATTTACAAGTTCTGAAATAGCTACTCAGCAATCTGGAAGCTGTCCCCTTATCTTGCCACATCATGTTGGAATAAAGATTCAGCAGCCACAGTATAACTTATGAAATTGTTACTGCTGAAGGTGGACTACAGTTCAGTTCCTACTCTTTCCTAGGAAAGCTGGGCTAAAAGAACTAATGGGAAAAAATATATATATTGACTGGTAAATGAAAGAGATGGGTCTCAGTGGTACACAAGAAATATGTGAGAGGGAAATTAGATTTCTTTCCTGTATTGTCACTTTCTGGACCAACACCATGATTACTTGTAGATTTCAGATACAGAAGGCAAATGGCCCAATATGTACAAACTAGTGAGTTTATTGCAAACTATTGTCCAGAATTTACTGCTCTGGAAAGCAGCTTGTCAGATTCCTTTTAGGAATATGTAACTCAAGTAGACAAGGATGGTCTACACATTAAGGCCCTAAAGGATGGTCAGATTAAACAAAAAGACAAGTAAATGACAAGTCCAACACTTGCTACCAATTTCAAACAATCCTTCATAATGGGGATAACTGCAGAAGTACTTGCAGAAAATCCGAAGATTCCAGAATCTATCATTATCCCCATGGCAGATATTGAACAACTGAAGCTTAGAGAATTTTAAATATATGATTAGTAAGTGGCAGAGCTGGGACCTGAACCCAGGTCCTGTTGGTTCCAAGCCTATTGTTTCACTTACTGTTCTATAAGGAAAGTGTTCACAATATTCTGCCACATGGTTGCTTTAATTGAGTTGGGAAAAATGCTAATAATGTACAAATAGATTGTGTGTAGTATGTGTGTGTGTGCATGTGTGTATGCAGGAGTGTGTATGTAAGAGCAAATGCTGGGGTTCATATTTTACTGAGTAGGAATTTTCCCCCTTAGCTTTTAAAGTGTTACTCTTAACTGGCTTGCTATGTGTTTAGAATGTCATGCATTTTACACCATCATACTTTTCACTGCAAAGCAAATTATCCCATTTGAGTAAAAAAGCATTTCCCTTTTTAAAAATTTAATGACACATTTTTTGAACTGCCATTATTTTACAACCTTGTTCATTTTTCTCACACTATGAGATTTCTCCCGTCAGGTGTGGTCACCTTAGCTCTCCCACAACCAAGGCACTTGTAATCCTCCACCATAGTCCATGATCGTCGCCTTCAAAAAAATACAAAATCATCCTAATTATTACTATTTGTGTGTGATAATACATTTATCTAATTCTATAGTTTTACCATATAAATGACACACATTATTACTACATGATTACACTACTGTAAACGTTTTCTATTATCTTTGTTTTTCTTTCAATGTCATATAAAATTTGATTTGTGTTTAGTTAATAAATAGGAAAACAAAGAAAGTAAAAGCAGTTACCAGCAAATTATTTTCCTGGGTAAGGATGTGTGAAAATAATTTTAATTTATCATTTGAAATTAGGGCGATTATCAGCAATGGTCAAGTTTTGAACTCTTTATTTTGAAGTAGATTTGCAAGAATAACATAGATAACTTATGATTGCCTATACTAGTTTCACCTTTTATTAATATTTCATATTTTTCCATACTTGTTTTATTCTTTCTGTCTCTGCCTCTCTCTTGGCTTCTTTATCTGTATATATGTATATGGAAAATGTACATATACATTTCTTTTTATATGTTTATATACATTTATGTAAACATTTTTTTCTGAACTACTTGAAAATAATGTCTTATAAGCCCTTAACTATTCTGTGTCTTTCCTAGGAATAGGAAATTCTCTTGTAGAAGTTCAGTACAGTTATCAACTTCAGGAAATTTAACATTGACAAAATACTTTTTTCTGATCTGTAGTTGATAATGTCAACTGACATGAATGAGTCAACTGACTCATATATACTTATCTTTGATCAAAATTAATCTCATCAGTGAAGAGTCAGTTGACTCATTCATGTCCATTTACATTTTCCCCACCTGTATAGAATTCAGTTCAGTCTCATATATTTCACTGAGTTGTCGTGCCTCTTTAATCTGGAACAATTTCCTAGCTTTACTTTTCTTTCATGATATTGGTGTTTTTCAGAAATGTAGTTCAGTTTTTTATAGAATGTACCCCAGTTTTGGTTTCTTTGATGTTTCCTCATAAGAAGATCCATGTGAGATCGCCCTGCAGTCCATAAAAGTGGTTTCTGTTTGTTTTTAAAGATTTATTTTTATTTACCTATGCATACAAGAACTGCGGTGTAGACCAGAGGTGTGAAGGGCAAGAGGATTGAGCACAGACTGAGTGGGGAGCAGAACAGGCAGGTCTACTGAAATGCACAGCTGAGGGGAGCAACAGATGAGACAGGAGAGTTCTGCTGCGCCACGTGGGTTAGCTCCTTGGCTGGGGATCGAAGTCATGCCAAAGAGGCTGGCAATAGCCTGATAGTGCTGAGTCTTTAACCTCTCTGCCACTAGGGAGGCCCACAAAAGTGGTTTTTGGTCCATTTCAGGGGAGCACATACAGAGGTATGCATTGTCATACTGCTCTTCACTGATGAGATTAATTTTGATCAAAGATAAGTATATATGTTTTCTTCATTGCATAGTTATTATTTTCCCCCTTACAACTAACAAAGAAACAAGAAATTTCAATATGATGTATGTATTCTGTATTTTCTATTTCCCTACCTCACATTTACTATAAATTTATCAATCTCCTCTGAATTAATCTTTACTGTGATGGTTTTGAAACGGTGCTTTTCTAAATCCACCAATCCCTCCAGACTAATTAGTTGACGTTTTATCAATATGTTTTCTCTCTTCCTCTACCTCTCTTTTTCTGTTTATTTATTATCACTATGGACCAATGGACTTCTATTTTGTTCAGTGGGTTATGAATTATTGCATTCCTATATATATATTTGATCCTCAAATTGTACTAGATGTGCTTAGAGGGATTCCTTTCAAGTGGTTTGTTTACAAATCTCCCTTATTATTATGTTGTTGCTCTTATTTTTTGGGTGCTTTCTTTTCATTTTCTAATAAGACAACTTCAGTTTCACCTGGAACTCTCTCTTCCTTTGCCCTGGCATCAGCCATTTATCCAAGTATTCTTAATTGCTTTTAAAGAGTAATGACATTTGGAAAACAAGACCTAGACAATAAAGACATTCATTGTTAATATAGTATTATTAATAAGGTATTATGTTGATAGCTCTAATCCTAATCTTATCTTCCCCCATTCTTTATTTGTATTTCCCTTCTTACATAGTGAGAACCCTGACTTCTTAAGAATCAACACATTTACTTAACCGCTTAATCTTACAGTGCAAATAAATGATTTGAAAATTTATATTACAGCAAATAAACATGCTAAGAAGAGTTCTAAGCAAATTTTCACCCCACATTTCAGGTGTGGGCATTCTCACATGAACTCTGGAAATGGATGGAAGAAAAGAGTACGAAGTAAAGCATCATTTAGGTTAGGAAAATGTCAAGCCTCACCTCATATTTCTACTTTATTTAAGTAGCAGGGAAAGTAATCACCAATGTCTTTCTTAGTGGCACTTGATGCTGGTCTTTTAATTAAAATAGTTTCATTGTACACTTAAAAATCTGCAGAAAGGAAATGACTTGTCCAAGATTAGAAAAATTATGAAAGAGAGAACCTAGAAGTTTCTTGGAAAAGGGAATTCAAACATGGTGGAAGGTTGGATTGAATTATTTTATGGTATTTTCTGTTCTAGTGTTCTGTGAGTATATTTTCTAGCTGTCAGTATAGTGAGCCTCCTACTCTACACTCACAGAGCTTTAGATTGATTGGGTGGTAGACTGGGAGCTGTTAGCATGTAACTAAGGGGTACTCAGGAGCCCCAAAACTTGCAAGCTCTAAAGGGATGTGGTCACCCATGTGAACAAAGACAACATGGACTCTTAGTGTGGAATAACTTTAATAGAATTAGTTTGCATAGAAAGACAGAAGAAGACATGATATTTTTGCTTATAATAATTCCCAAGTAAGACAGTCAAAATTACTCATCCCTTTATAGGCAAATGCCCAGCCACAGAGGATCAGTTTGAAGTGTGGTTGCTGAAGCCTGAAAGCTTGCCCCAAGGCTATGACACCTTCTGGTGGGAACCATGGGAAAGGGGTTTTGAAGCAGGTCCCAGAGAGCTGGAACAAAAAGAGCTACCACATGAAGATCATAGCTGCAATTGTCAGCTTTCCCACGTGCCACTCACTCACCTGTCACTTCTAAGTGTCTCTATATGTTTCTCCTTCATATGTCTCCTTTTCAGCAGTGCCAAGGTATAAGTCAGTCCACCAGAACAATAGCTCTCTCCTTTTTCTTTCCTGTGTTATATAGCTTCACCTAGCCACTCAGCAACTACTTTAATTAAGTGGCAGGCGGGGTAAATGGTACCTCCCCTTTTTATGGTGTTATCTCTCTAACAGAGCCAGGGAGAGCAATTCTACTTATCGCTATTCTATATATTGATCTCCCAAGAGATTTTTCTGGAAGAAAAGGGTTTAGGAACTATAACATGCTTCATTTATAATGCTGGCTAAACTATATTATAGTCAGTAGTGTTTGCCATATGTACTGAGTACATCTTTGAAAATATTAAAGTATTACAACTAGGAAACTTGATGATGATCAGAACCTAGCTGAGAATGCTTATAAACTTCTGGCAGTCTTGTCACTGCTGGCCATAATATGCTACTCTCTATGGCCAATTGGTTCTTGTACTAATGCTTCTAATCATTTTGAAAGTTCTGAGCAGTAAAAACTATTAGTCTCTCTTACATAGGGTGTAGAGCTGTGACTAAGTGTTCTTAGGATAGAGTCATAAAAGCAGATCTTCAACAAGCTATAGTTAGGGGTCACTTTAAGGTATGATGCTAACTTTCAGAGTATATGATAGCTGTTTTTCAACAATTCAACTAACATTAATTACCTGGTGAGTCTTTATTCAAAATAGTTTTTCCATTATTACAAAGCAGAATGACAGTAAGTGTGCACAATTACAAGTTTAAGTAATAGCTGCTAAGCACATATTACCCACTCTCTGCCATCCAAGTGCATTAATGTTTCAGATGATGAGTTGAGACACTGAAGATTTATTAGCTTATAAAATGCAACATATAAAATGACCATAAGTTTAGTGGAAATTACACTCTTCCCCTCAGAAAAAATGCCATGCTTGGAAAAAGAATATTTGTGACCTCTACTAATTCTCTTACTTCCTTCCACAATATTGACTAAATGTCTTCAGGTATTAGACATTATGACTTTGTAGAATCAGTGGTAAATAAGACCTACAAACTCTCTCGTATTTTGGTGTGTAGAAGATATTGGGTTACACAAATGTAAACAGGTAATCTACAATGGGCTAAGATAGGAGCAGAATTAAGGAGTACCTAATCCAGTTATGGAAATCTTGAAAGTAACATTTAAACTGGGATCTGAAGAATGAAGAGTTAAACAAGTGAGGGAAGAATTGAAGAATGTTTTCTGAAATAGGAAGAGTATAGGAAAATGCCCAGAGGAGAGAAAACAGCATGAGAAAAACAGAATATAATGGGACTACAATAGTACAATTTAGAGTGTAAGTTTGTGAGAGGTAAGAAATGTGGCTAGATTGTAAATAAATTCCCCTTAGGGCAGTAACCTTGTCTATTTTGTTCAAAATAACATTGCCATTATCTACCACAGTTCCTGTCACATAGTAAAAATTCAAAGAAAAATTTTGTTGAATTATAACAACAGTAACAACACAATTAGCAGTCATTTATTTGGTTATAGAGAGAAAACATTCTAAAATGCTTTGTGTGCAATTGTATTAAATCCTCACAACAACACTGAGACCTTTATCATCCTTATCATCATCATTTCATTTTCATTTGACACATAAGGGAACAGAAGATCAGTGAGGTTAACCCAACAGTACAAGATTACCTAGGGGGCAGATCCAAAGTTTAAACCCAGGAAATCTTGAACTCTCCTGATTCTAAGCATCTGGATGCTGTGCTAGAACTTTGGATTTTCCCTAATGCAATGAAAGTTTTAACCACTGAAAGATTTATTTCTTTGAATTTTACCAAGATGATTTTGGCAGCAATGTGAATAAATGAATGAATGAAAGTGGGGGTTAGACTAGAGGTAAGGAGGTAAATTATGAATTTATAAGAATCAATGCAATTGATGATGGTGGATTGGACTATAGTTTTGGCACTGCAGATGAAGAGAAATATGAGAGAGAGAGAGAGAGAGAAAGAGAGAGAGAGAGAGAGAGAGAGAGAGAGAGAGAGAGAGAAACAAGGGATGAAAGAGGAGGAGTAATGAATAAATAGGACATGTTGAATGGAGGTGTTAAATGAGAGAGACAAAGGAATCAAGGAAGACATTCAGGTTTCTGATCTTTGCAGAACTTCAGTTGGGTATTTGATGGTTCAAGTTACTGAGATGGAGAATGGAAAAGGTGGTAGATGAGATGATGGCAATATATTTTTGACATGATGAGTATGAGCTCTTTGTGTGTGTGGGGGGAGGTACATTCCCAATAAATATTTCAATAGACTAGCCTCATGCTTATAGATGGTATCAAGGTTGAAGACATTGAGATGTAACTGACATTTGCAACTAAAGGGGGCAATTGTAACCATGTTGCAAAATTGCATACATTGACAGATATGGAAAATCTAAAATAGAGTCCAACATCTAACTGACAGGTTGAAGTAAAAGAACCTATGAAGAAGATTGGGAAGCTGCAGGCAGTTATAGCAGGAAACCCAGAAAATGAATATAAGGGAAGCTGAAAGAAAATAGTTTCTCAAGAAAGAGAAGGAAAATGGTCAACAGTGTCAAAGCCAAGGGGACAAAAGCTCTTCTGTGTTTAGCAACATGGAGTTCTTTGTGAAAGATGTGTGGCTTTAGGAGGGAAGTAAAGATCTTTGTTCAGTGTGTTATAGGGTAAATTACAAGTTAGGAAATCAAATAAAAGTCACAAGCAAATTCTAGTTATGAAAGAAGCAAATTCCAGGGACACTAAGGATTTGAGGTGAAAAAAGAAATCAGAGGTCCTAGCATAACCGTTAACTAGTTTAACAGGATGGTTTTAGGGATAGATGACATAAAGATACAGCAAGACATAGAATGAGGATGGGGAAGAAGACCAAGACGTGGCAGGGAATCTCAATATACAGGTGATTCATTGATTAAATTGGATTCAGACCAAAAATCAATCAGTGACAACTCAATGTTCTAAAAGAATCTTTTTCTAATTTAACTTGAACTGCCTGACTCTCTCTCGAAACAGTGATTAGAGTGAGGTTGGTGTAAGGCCTATGGTAATCTAATCTAGTTCTTGTTCTCCTGGAAAAAACATTCTGTGAACTTCTGTGCCCTGGTTAAAGAAGTTTATGTCACTCTTGGGTTAAGGAACAGTAAGTCATCCCCAAGGACAGTTGCAGTCCTTGGTGTTAATAGATATTTTGAGCCTTTTAGAATGCTTGGAATTTTTTTATTCTTGATTTGGAAGCCTGGGACATTCTTTCTTCTAGATATACTATTGAAGTTCTCTCTGACCAAGGTTGAGAACATGGATCTCCTGAACACAGACATTGTGAGGCAGCACAATACATTAGGCATACAAAAGGATTTTGGAGTTATTCCTGAATATGATTCTTGGTGACAATACTTAGAGAGGCATGAAAAATAGAATAATCCATAAAGGTAAAGGCTGATGAACTGGATTTCATTAAAATGAATGCATATGGTTATATTTATCTCTACCATTTTATTATTTTCTTTTGGTCCTCTGTTGTTGGTGCCTCTATTCACTCTGATTTCTTTGGATTTTTAAAATATTTTCAAACTTCACTTAAATTTAGCTAATTTTGACCTATATGTCTTAATATATCTATATAGCTATATATCTTATACTAAAAGTTATATTGTTTTTTAATAGTTATCATATAGATTATAATATACATACTTAACTTCTCAGTCTACTTAAAGTTAATATTATACCACTTTGTGAAAAATGTAAAAACTTGAAAACACAAAGGTCCATTAACCTCCCCTCCACTAGCCTCAGTTTTCATAAGTATTATGTTTACATAAATTATAAACCCCACAACACTATTTTTTTCTTTTCTTTTTTTGCTTTAAGCAGTAATACCTAGTTGAAATAAACTTAGAGGAGTTTATTTGTCTTTTGTATTTACTTCAATTTGTACCAGCCTCAAAGAACATAAAATGACTGGTAGAGGACAAGGAATTGGCAAGAAGAGACAAATAGCTGTCAGAAGTGCAGGAGGAAAACCAAGAGATTGTGTAAAGGGATGTCAGGGAAAGATAATGTTTCAAGAAGGAGGTAGAGATCAACAGCATAAAAAGGTACTTAAAGTTCAAATAAGAAGAATGAAGACTGTGCTAGATTTAGGAACATAGAGGTAATTGGTGATCCTAAAAGTTGATTTGTTATAGCGATATGAGTTTGAATCAAATGGGAGTGAGTTGAGTGAGTGGTTCAGGAGAGGAAATATAAATAGGGTTGATAGACAACTCTTTTGAGAAACTGTAGTCAAGAAGGGGAGAAGAGAGGTTAATAGCTGGAGGAGGATGTGAGGTCAAGTAAAGGTTTCAATTGTTTTAATCAGACAAGCTAATAATATAGGGATGTCAGTGGGAAGGATTTGGTTGAAAGAATAAAGTTAGATATACAGAACAGAAAATGTGGTATAAGATTCTTGTGAAAATGACACAGACAAGGTACAAGGGACAGGAGCGGGGTTATATCTGAAAGATGATGGAATATACAGAGAGGTAGGGTGGTATATTTGATATTAAAAGATGTGTGAATTGGCATATGACAGCTTCTTTTATTCTCTGAAGAGTAAGAGGTGATAGCTTCCTCTGTGAGTGAAGGGAGCGGGATGTGTGTAGGAAGTTGAAGAACAGAGAAATTCTGGAAGAGTTGTTGTGAGTGAAGAATAGTTGACCAGAAAGATACAATAACTTCTCAGACCCTGTTTAAAATGTTAAGTGCGTAACTAGTACATTGCTAGGAGACACATTGTTTCCTGGCTTTAGTGTATAAGCAGTTGGATGATTATTACTGAAATGTAGCTATGAAGTATTCTGCATACTTGTAGTGGCACTGTGGCCTAGTGGACACATTGGATCTGGAGCCACATTGCCTCAGTTTGAATCCCAGGGCTACCACGTATTACCTGCTAACCTGGAAAAGTTACATAACCTCTGGATACCTTGATTTCTTCATTGGTAAAATAGGGCAACATGTTAGCCGGTACCTGATAGGGCTGCTGGGATAATTAAATGGGAATTCAATAGCATGCATAAAGTAAGCATTTGATAGTAAGCAATCAATGGTTCAATCATTGTTATTGTTATGTGTTGATTAGTCCATTCTTATTCTATTCTCCTGTTTATGAGGGACCCTAAATTACTGCCAAAATGTTGCTTAGTGGCTTCAAATCAAGAGAATAGTTTGGTTGACTAGACTCCCTGGTATACTCAAGCTATGATAACCTAATATGTCCTTTTTCTACTCTAGTTGCTGCTCCTGTTACTCATATTTGTGGGTCAGAGCATTTAGGACACACTTTGTAGAATACTGCATGGAAATGAGTGCTTAATCATAGACTGATGTGATGAATTTGGATGGAGACAAGTTGACATATATCTGAGGGCAGATGGAAGACAGAATGTCTACATAATTTCATCTGGTGATAGCCAAAGTCATGAAATTGAATCATCAAAATTAAATAAGAGAACTAGAGAATCTTGTATTTGGAAGGGCCCTTTAAGGCCATCTGGTCTAACTTCTACTCAGCTTTGCAATCCTCCCTATAGCATCCGTAAGAGAATATCAGGCCAATTGGGAAAGAGATTATGGCAAATGACACAAAGCCAAATGGCATTTCAAACAAAATGTGAATACCTAGGCTCTGGGTAGTTTGGTTTTAAACCAGCTCCACAGAAAACACAGCACCAGGAATGAGTCCAAGTCAAGTGATAAAGTTGTTTCTTTTCAGATACAGAAAGCAAAGGCAGAAGCCTCACTTGTCATTCTGTTGCTAACTTTTGCTTGCTAGCTGACAATGACACTCTACTTTGAATCATTTTACCCATCTGTGAAAAGGAAATATGTTTAAATCCTTCATGGGTGTTTAAAAAAATGAGCTTAATAAAAAGTCAGACATTCTAAGATGGAAGGTGCTGCATAAATGTAAGTTGACTGAAAATCTTTACATATTTGCAGCCAAAGTGACTTTGGGCTAAAAAACCAGGCTAACAACTTCGGTAACCTAATATTAGGGTGCGCTTTGAGCTTGCTGTAGGGTAGAAATTATTTGTGACATTTTGGTTGAGTAGATTTGGTGCTACATAGAAGTGTGGCATATTAGATGTGGAGGTTTTTCTGGCAATCCAAAAGTAGAGTGTATGAAACCTTTAATAAGCTGAAGTGGAGTAAAGTGAAGAACAAATTACCATTAATTTATGTGGAAAAAATTTTTTGAGTGTTCCCAGGTCCAAATATTCATCTAAATCATACAAAATCACACATAATACCTAAGCTAGCACTAACATATAGTCAAAGTAGGGATGATATGATACACAGTATATATAAAGTAGAAATAATGTATGCACAGTGTAGTTTCATTTACCAGAAATGGGAAGATATGGAACACATGGGAAAGTTAAGAGGTGTTAATAATGGGATTTAGGTTGAGTCTGTGGGCTTTGATATGGTGGGAGGTACAGAAGACTGAAAGGAGAGGGAGGAAGAAGGTAATCTACTAACATATCATCTTCTGAACCTATCAGGGCAGGCAGGTCTGCCTTCTTCCATGCCTGCCTGCCTCAATGTCAAAGGTTGAGTTTTGTCATCTGCTGTGACTAATATGGTTGACATGGAAGCATTGAAATATGACAGACAGTATGCTTGACTGCTTAGCTTCACACATTTTTTTTATCAAACAATTCTTGTTATGCACACAAAATATCTTGCAAACCTCCTCTAGATCTCTGTGCTCTTTCAAAATTAGTCATACTTCTCTGTAATCATTACAATACTGTAAATCATAAGTAAAATCTCAAGAAATTACTTCACATTCAGTTCCTGGACAATTTCACTTTCAGACCCTCTCCTGTTGCATTCAGTTTCTTTTCATTTTGCAATGGTATCAGTTATTCATTTGTCAGATCTTGGTCATGGAATGTCAAAACCTCAACAACATTTTTATTAACTTACACTTGATGTTGAGATGTTGAGAGTAGCTCCCGGGGTTGAAGTTTGGAGTGACTACTCTTGCTGCTCCAGGTCTGCACTATTTCTGTAACTGCTGCTCCAAAACAAATGCTGAATGTTAATTTTGCTTTTCTCATTTTGTCATAAAAGCAAAAATCCTCATTGGCTTTCCTTTTGTTTCCTTTCTTTGTTTTGACTATTTTTTTTTTTAATTGAGGACACAGTTTACAACCTGTATATGATCAGAGGTGTTTCTTTTGGTTAACTAAAGCAAAAAATAATGCAGGTCTTCTGTAGAAGTGAAGTGGCCTAATGTGAACCTTCAAAAAGCATGGAGTACCTGTAATGGAAAGATCCAGAGTCATTCTCTCCTTCTTTGCTCATGACCTCTTTCATCTGCTGTCAGATGCCTGAATCAACCTTTACAGTTCAGTTTTTTGCTTTTGATATTGATATCTGATAAATCCAAGTGACCTTGCAAAAGGGTCTTTACTCAGTGGGAATGAAGAATGTTGCAATATTTGGTGTAGGAGGAAAGAAAGAATGAATACCAAATACCGAGGGACTCTGAATGCTTGGGAAATTGAGGTTATTGAACGAAAATTTTGCATAGTTCACATTTTGTCCCATGACCAGCCTGGTCCAGGGATAAAACAGGGCAACATGATTTGACCAAAACTTCTCTTGTCTTATCTCTACCTCATTTACATCCCCACTCTCAGCTATTTCCAAATTAGGAGGTAAATGAGCTCTGTTTTTAGATTTGTTTTCCACTTCCAAAAATATTTTTAATTATTTTGCCTTTCCAAATATACTTTTTCTTTAAAAGGAGAAAATATTTGATCTAAGAGTGTAGTTGCCCTAGTGCTCAAAGTTCAGTTTTATTAATCTTCAACCACCCTGATTTATTTTAGTGGCACAAAGAATAGGAGATATTATTAAAGTTACATTTGATTCTCACTTTGCAAGTTAGGTTTCCACCTAAATGAAAAGATGATGGGGGTTAATGGAAAATCTACAAAAAGACAACATGTAAAGGGCAACAAGTAGGCAGGCTGGTTCTTGTCATTGCTACTTATCTAGCATCATCTTCTGGTTGGCCTTTCATAATTCTCCATACCAATTATATTGAAAAAGAAAAAAAGGAAAAAGGAAGCCTCAGAATGCTTTTTTTTTTTTTTTTTGCATAGAAGAATTGGGGTGTAGGCCAGAATTGTAGGGGGTGAGAAGTTTCACCAGAGACAGAGTGGGGAGCAGAACAGGCCGCTCTACTGAAATACATTGCTGAGGGGACAAGTGGGATCCAAGCAGGTCATAGCGGTGATAACACTGAGACTTAACCCCTAGGCCACCAGGAAGCCCTGCCTTAGAGTGATTTAATCCAAACTACTCTGACAATAAGCATTAATTCCTCATGGCTCACTTCCTTAATGTTGAAAGAAACTTTATTAATCTAAATCTAATACATGTTGGCAGTAAGATAGGCCCATTTTAAAAAATAATTTCATACTTCTGAACTTTTTATTCTGATATAATTTCTGACTTATAAAATGTAGCAAAATGTTACAATGTCTGTATTCTTTTTGCCCAGATGCTTGGATTCCCTACATTGGAGCACATTTGTAGTCTTTTCATATATAAGTACACATTGGTATGTGAAAATGTGTGTGTATCAATGTATTATTTTGATTTTCCTGAATGGCTTAGAATAAGTTGCAAATATAATATTCCTTTATGTCTATATCATATTCCATATGATATCAAATACACATATATCAATGTATATTTCTTAATATAAAAGATTATCTGTTATACATTCATAGTACACCTATTAGTATCAGGAAACCAATACTGATAGAAATTAATAGTTAATTAAAATTAATAGTTAATTAACAGATAGAAATTAACAATATAGTTAATAAATTTTCTAAAAACTTTATTCAAATTATGACATATGTTATACCAACAAATGTCTTTTTTTTTTAAAGTAATTTCTGTCTTATAGTCAGACCTAGAATCACTATTCAATTTTTCTTGTCTTGTATGTTTTGTCTTCTTTAATCTGGAACAGTTCTCAGACCTTTGTCTTTCGTGACTTTGACATTTTTGAAGAGAATAGATCACTGACTGTAGAATGTTGCTCAACTTGTATTTAGCTGCTATTTTTTCATTACTGGACTCCAATTACAAGTTTGTTTCTATTTTCAATACCACAGAAATGAAGACATGTTCTTTTCAGTGCACCATATCATCCCTTCAGCATTTATTTGTTTGGAGTTCTGCTGCAAGGAAGAAGATTCTCTTCTTTTTTATTTATTTGAACATTTATTTATGTTAATTTTGACTCATGTATTCTCATTTTATCGCATGTTAATCCATTGCTATCATTTATTTTGATTCACAAATTATTCCATTTTTAGCCAGTGGTAGCCACTCAAAATCCTGTGTGTTTACATGACTTCATCAGTCTTTGAACACACTTACTTTCTATAACAAAAAATTTCTGAAACAACAAATTCAAGGTTTATTTTCTACTTTCTCCATCCAGCTCTGGAATCAGTTCCAATAAACACTGGTTACTTTTAATAGAAAATGATATTTAGAAACTAAGTTTGAATACTAGTTTTGTTCATAATTATGGAGCATTATTGTTTCCAAGTCCCTTCAGTAAACAAAGCTGAAAAATATATGTTGTAGTATTTATGTATGTGTGTTTTCCTTCCTATTACCTATATATCTATGTCTCTATCATCTATCATCTATCAGCTGTCTATCTAGCATCATCATCGTCATCATCATCATCATCATCTAATTTATGCTACATATTAAAAGCCCTGAGTATATACTGATGCCTGTATTTTCAATCCAGTATCGCAGAGGTCATTCTTTTTTCCCCAATTTGTATAGCTGTACCTCTCCAAGAAAGAGACCATTTCTCATTATCTACAATATATTGATTTACTGGCTCAAATCTAGAATATGTACAAAATGTCCTCAGAATGGCTAATTATAATACTGTGAAACAATAAACCTGCTTAACTAAGATTAATATTTATTTGCATTTCTTTTTACCTCTAACTTGACTATATTTAGTTAAAATACTGTTTGAACATCTCTTGGGTTGGTTTGTTTTCTTTCTTTTTCCATTCATGGTGGTTACATTATTCATTTGAATCCTAATTAGTTTCATTTGTTTTTGTTTGTAGTCCATTGGATTTTCTTCGCCATTCTTGTTGATTTCATTTATTTCCTTTATAACTATGTGAGACAAAATCATGGTTCCAAAATTCAGAACTCTAGAAAAACTATACATAAATTAGTGTTGCCCTGAACCATTTCTTAAAAACTTTCCTTCTCCACATCCTCCCTTCCGCACTCCTATATACTTTCCATAGAAAACCTATTACATTTTTTGTTAACCTTTTTTTTGCATAATCTAGCATATTTATGTATTTTATTTTATTATTTTTTTTTCTTCAAGGGCATAGAACAGAGGCTGAAAATTTACTTCTATCGTCCAATTTCAAATACTTGGATACTCTGTTAACTAAACTGACTGCCTGCTTTTCAGTACTCCCTCTATTCCTGGTTACCTTTAGGGCTTGAACACATGGGCATGCTCTAATCTACTTACTACAGAGAGCTCAGGCAGGCGTGCAGCTTTCCATCTTGGTCTCACTTAAGGCTAATGTTTTCCGTACAGATGTACACAAGCCAGCAAAGACTTGTTTGAAACAGAAATTGTCCAAATTACAAGAGCTAAGCAGAATAAAAAATAAAAAATCCAACTTTAACTTCATAAAGAAAAATTATATAAAGCAAATAAAATAAATTGTAGGAAATGAAACTGCTTTAGACACGTGTCAATTTTCTTCTATTGAAATAAATGATTTATTTTAGCAGTGGAAGCATTTATTTCAATATTAGGAAAATAATGATATTTGTTTTCAGCATAACATAACCCTCAGGTGGGATAGACACATTGATTTTTTTAAATGGTTTTCAAATAAATCCAATGTCTTTATAATGAAAACTTACAGCAGTCACAAGAATATAGTAGTTACATAAGCCAGTGGCTTCCCAAGGAAAGAGAAAATTGCATTCCCTTCTTTTTCATTGGTTTTTGTTAAATACAATTTGTCCATTCCGTTTGACTGGCCAATTTGATTGCAGCGTGCTAAAACTCAGCTAGGTGCAATATAGATTCACAGGCTTGACTTAGGAAAACCGAGCCCATACAGCACAATAATTGGAGTCACACATTAATTAGATCCAGAGATAAACCTGGACTTATTGTTACTGGACTTCAGGGATGACAGAATCTAGAAATAGGATGCTTTTATGTTCTTATTGATTACCTATGATATTTGCTACCTGAGAGCAAGTTATGAGAAAGCACAACAACCGTGCAATAGCTATAATTAAATGTAAATGTCTAGGAGTCTCTACGACAAGTAAAAAAGACAGTGAATGATGCCCATTTTGATCTATAATAGCCAGTCTTCCACCCTTGAAAATTTCACATACAATAATCACAATTACAACTATTTCTTTTTTGAAGGATTCTGTATATAAATACTTTGCCTGATGGCATTCAATCCTTTGACTGAAGCATTAATCATATAGCTAAATGACCTGAGTCCATAACAATCTGATGTAAAATAACACCATCTCCTCAAAATTATTTCATTGAAAGAAACATTAAAAATATACGTAGGGAACAAAGTAGTTTATGTTGCTGATGTGAGACCCTATTGTAATAGGTTCACACTACCTCAGTGTTAAATATGCAAAATGCTGTTGGTGGAACTATTCCAGAGAGCTAAAGGGTATCTGAGTGTTCATGTTATTCCTTGGCTAATAGTTGCAATCATCCTTTTAGTTCTGCCCCCACTTTCATTCATTTCTTTCTAGTAAATATTTACTGAGTACCTACTATGTGCCAGCTGGCTTTGCCATATGCCCTTTGACAATCATCTTGCCTCCTCCAATGCATTACAGATGTGGCTGCTGGATCAATTTGTCAAACACACTCTTAGGTTGCTTCTAAAGTTTTTGAAAGGCTCAAAGACTTCTGCTGACACCTTATTGCTTATCAATATAATTCCAACCCCATCTCTTGACACTTAAATCTTTTAGCTATTTTGTCTACATTTTCCTGTGTAGACTGTGAGCTCCTTGATGACAGTTTAGTTCATTTCAATGAACATTTATTGAGTATTTGCTGTGACTATTGACTGTGCTTGACTTGGGGATAACATGGTGAATAAGGCAGAAGGAATTCTTATTATAGTGGAGGAGGAGGAGGAGCCTGACACAAGAAACAATTTCAATAAAATATGGCTAAGTGTAATAAGATGACTCAGCAGAAGATACTTAGGAAGCACAGAGGAGATGTTTACAACTCAGACTGGGATTTGAGGGACTTTTTTCCTCAAAATAGTGCAGGTTCCATGCCTAATTCAACTTTATATTTCCAGTTCTAGCATAATTCTTGGCACATTGCAACTTTTACATAGATGTAATACTTATGCTGTAGTCAATTTGGAAGACCCATCATCCCTAAACTATTGTTTTTCTGTCGCTCCCCTCTTTACCTTACACACACTTTTTTTTTTTTTTTTTAAGATTTCATTTATTTATGCACACAAGAGCTGGGTACAGGTCAGAGGAGCGGGGGAGGGGTGGTGGTGGTGAGAGGATTCACTGGAAATAGAGTGGGGAGCAGAACAGGCAGATCTAATGCATAAACTGCTGAGGGAAGAAGCCAGCGAGGCAGGAGAGCTCCGCCGGGCCACGTGAGTCACCTCCCAAACCAGGAATCAAACTAGTGCAGCAGTGGCTGCGGAAGCCTCACAGTGGCTGCGGAAGCCCCACAGTGCAGTTCTCAATCCCTTGTGTCACAAAGGAGGCAGGCCCCACGTGCTCTTTCTTGGCCTTTCAGATCAGATGCCATCTTCTCCAGGATGGTTTTTCTGATTACTGAAACCAGTAAATAAACATGAAATAAAAGTGTCCCCTATGAGAGAAAATACATTCAGATCAAAAGATATTAGCTCCGTAGAAATAAGGAAAGACGCTATATTGGTGTGCTGGTATCTTTCAAATAGAGCTCTCCAGCCCAACCTTCCACCCTGAGCCCTAGATCTGCATGTTCAACTGCCAATTTGGCATTTACTTTTGGATGCCACACAAGCAACTCAAATGTAATCTGTCCTAAACAGAGTTCATTCTCTTTTCCTTCCTACTTCTCTTAGTTTTCCCATAGAGTAAATAGCAACAACATCCAACCCAGTTGCTCCAACCAGGTACTCAAATGTCATCTTAGACTCACAGTACCTCTTCTTTAATCAGTTGCCAGATTTATTGATTCTCCCACCTGAATAGTTCTCTCATGTTCACTGTCACTACCCACTGTCATCTCTGCCCGAATACTGCGAGTCTCCTGTCTGGTATGGTATCTCTGCCTCCAGGCTTGTTTCCTTCCAAATACCACTCCAATCTGTAGTCAGAGTAATCTGAAAATCAAAAATTGATCAGGTCAGGCCCATCCTTAAAATACTCCAGCAAATTGTAGTTGCCTTTAGGGTGAAGTCCAAAATCTCACAATGACTTACAAGACTTCTCAGGTTCAACCTCCTCTTTCACCACGCTCCCCATAACTCTCTTCTCCCCAGTCATATGTTAGACTTCTTTCAGTTCACACCGAGCAATTTCTCACACCATGGCCTTCAGTTGTGCTGTTTCCTCTGCCTGGAACAGTCATTCTCTTGATCTTTGTGTGGCTGATTCTTATTTATACTTTAGATTCACTGCTGCAGGAAGCTTTTCAGAAAATTTAAAGATAGTAGCTATCCTAGCCCTTCTGGTAGCTATAACAAAGTAACAGAGATCTAGTGGCTTATACACAACAAAAATTTATTTTTCAGTGCTCTGGAGGCAGAAAGTCTGAGATCAGGGGCCAGCATATTTAGTTTTGATTTGAGTCTTTTTCTTTGTCATTGCCTTCCTGTGTTCTCATGTGGTAGAGGGTGTGAGTTAAGTCTCTGGGGTTTCATAATTCAATAATCCTATTCACAGGGCTTTGCTCTCATGAACTAATCACCTCCTAAATTCTCCCACCTCCCAATACCATCATTTTGGTCATTACATTTTCAACATATGAATTGAGATGGGGGGAGCATAAGTATTCAAATCATAGCTAATAAGAATATCCAGCTAATTCTCCTGATTTTGCTTCCATACTCACCAAGTAACCTTCTGCTAAAATAACATGTTTACCTTACTATACTTTTCTTTATCAGAGAGACAGACTATGATTATTCCATTTTTATTGAAATAACACTGGTTTATAATGTTATATATGTTTCAGGTATACAGCACTATAATTTAGCATCTGTATATAAGATGTTATGATCCCCACCAAAAGTCTAGTTTCCATCTACTGCCATACAACTGACCCCCTTTACCTACTTTAGCTGACCTCAACCCCGCCTCCCCTCTGGTAACCACCATTGTACTGCCAGAATCTAAGAGTTCATTTTGTTTTGTTTTTCAATTTTATCTTCCACATACAGGTGAAATCATATGGTATTTGTCTTCTCCATTAGTATAGCAGTGAGTAGCCCTGGCTGCCAACATAATTTTTATATATACTTTAAGACAGGTTTAGAGACAATTACTTTGGACAATTACTTCCCTGGCCTACTGTCACTTAACCTAGGATGTCTTATGCTCTTACTTTCTTAGCAACTGCCACTAATTTCTGTCTTAGCATATTACCATATCCATCTCTCTATTCACATCAATTTTCCTTCTAGTAAACGAAACTAAACTGTGAAGAATCCAAGGATAGAGGTCAAGTCTATCCCTAACAATAGTTGTCCTTACAATTATATTTACAGTATGCAGTATATTGTGGGTGCTCAAGACACACTTGATGAATGAATGTTCTAGGGTGCTGGTACGCTAAGCAAGGAATAAGCAGTTTTCAGGAAATTAGGATGGAATATAACCAAAGGCAGGATATTCGGACAATGAATCAACAATGCTTCTAGGTTCAAGAGTTTATTGTAAGATATGTCCTCTAATAAGTAAGAAACACAGTGCCATGGTTGAAGGGAAAGGTAAAATAGATATAGTTTATGTTTCTAGTAGCTAAGAAAATAAGGCCAGTAATATCAATAACAATACCAGCAGCCACAGCACCAATAACAATAATTTAACTGCCTAGGCATAGTAATACATACTATAGTGCATGATACCATTTAAAATTCACAGTAATTCTTTGAGGTAGGGAGTATGATCATTCACAGTTCACAGACGAGAAAACCAAAGTTCAGGTTGTTTGAATGCTTGCCATAGGCTAGTATGGCCCCCCAAATGGCATGGTTTCAGTGCCATTTTTGCATGATTTAAAACCCCAGTCTCTTATTTGCTACTGTCTATCATCTAGGAAAATGTTAAACATTAAAGCGCAAAGACAGGCAGATAGAGGTTAGATACAGCATTGCTGAGAATGCTGTGAGGAAAAATCCAGAGCTGAACTTCCTTAACCAGTCAGTCTCCTTCCTTTAATTTGTAGTGAAAGCAGTCTCGAAGGAGAGAATCTAGAATGGTCAATGTGCAGTTTCTTTTATAACATTTGAGACACTCAAATTCTGCTGGGTTAGTTGCATTTAGGTTGCTTTTATAGTTTTTGCTAACATAAACTGCAGGCTCTTGTGGAAAAACATGGAGCAGGGAGCACTGGCTCCAGAGACAGATGTACTTGCCTGAGTCCTCCTGAGAGTTGGGGTCCAGACATGAATGACAGTAGCAGGGACAAGGAGAAAGTTCAGAGTATTAAGCTGTTTCCTCTAAGTGAATTTTCTCCTGGCTTCTCCTTAAATAAAACTTAGCTTAGCTTAGAAATATGGTAGTAAAACTGCTGTTTCTCTCTCTCTCTCTCTCTCTCTCTCTTACTGGCTCAGGGTAGATGGGGCACAATCGCGTGAAAGGGGCCACAAATTTTCTTCCTTCTTACCCACTCAAATCATGTCTGTTTCACATTCAAGCCCCATCCTCTCTGACTGTTTTAATTTTCCACTCTCCTTTATGATTTCTCACTTTTGTATGTCAGTAATATACCAGAGATTAGGTATTTATGCCATCACTTGTGTGACAGGATTTATTGTAGTGGAATGCATTTGGATGTAGGGAGGATGGCGAGACGACTATAGTCACCCAGGAGGGAAGTGACTGGAATTCAAAATAAAGATTTGATTCTGGAAAAGGAGAGAGAAGAATGTGCTGCAAAGGGTTTCTTTTGGAATCTTGCTTCCATATTCTATACTGCATCTTTTCAATATGCTGGCACAGTTTAATAATAAGGTGGCCTTAATTGAGAAAGAATTTCTATTTGGATTATTGGAGGGAATTCTTGTTGTACATGAAATCCTCCTATAACAGATGATACTAAGCATCCTGTTGTGTTAGATACGAGCAATAGTGAGTCCAGCTTGTTAGGGGCCCTCAGCTGCAGATTGGCTATCTTTGTGTTTATCTCTCTATGGAGATGGTCTGTTAATAGTATTATTATAACAAGAATTGCCTAGAAGCAATCAAAATGTGTCTGGTGTTCCTGAGTTTGTGCTTTATAGTCTGTGCCTTCATTATGAGCATTCATTTATTAATGTGCTAAAGAAGAAAGACTTTCCCATTAACAGAAGAAAATGGCCAAAAGAGGTTGTGACACTGGGCAATCGGACCTTTAATGGATATGTGAAAGCATCAAATAAACTCTTTTCATGTGTCAGAGATGAATTCATTTTCAAATATGTGCTGCTTGCCTCTACTCACAGGTACTGAAATATGGCATTTCTTACATGCTGTTTTAAACTCTAATTGCATTTAAACATCAGGGATGAAATCACTTAACCTAAACTGTATTTGTAGACAATGTGCAAATCCATTTTCTCCCAAGGAAAAAAATGAAAAGAAAAATATTTCTAATGATTATTTTTTTTAATGTATTGGGGACTGGTGACTGGAAATAAGAATCATAATCATAAAGACAAGTCTAAAGAAATAGACGATAGAAATAAATCATAAATAGCTAAATTATTAGACTCGGAACTTCCTATTTCAGAAAGAGCCATTCAGCTACCAAATGCTAATAGTTTTTTATCTGCCTACTCATGACTTTGTGGTTACCTGTGACCAGTCATCATTCACATAAAGACATAAGTGTGATTCTAGCTTTGCCCTCTTGTCTGTCTTAAGCAAATTACTGATAAAGTATGAATGCAGAGATTGCAAATGACTGGAAGAAGACATGACTGGGAATGCAAAGTCAGGCAAGGGGAGAATAATCATAAGAAAAGAGTAAAGGAAACATGACAACATTTCTTAAAATTTTTAAAGAATTTTATTCCTTTATTGTAAGAGTTTTATTTATTTTTGCATAGAAACCCTGGGGTGCAAGTCAGAGATGTGTGTGTGTGTGTCGGGGGGGTGGTGGTGAGAGGATTCATGAGAGACAGAGCAGGGAGTAGAACAGGCAGATTGACTGAAATACACTGCTGAGGGGAGCAGTAGGGGAGGCAGGAAAGGTCTGCTGCACCATGTGGAGTTAGCTCCTTGGCAGGGGATCTAATTCATGTGTTGTGATGGTAGCACTGAGACGTAACCCTTAGACCACCAGGGAGGCCCTCTTATTCTTTTGAAAATGTCACCATGGGCTTAGGTTCTACCCCTAGACTCAAATTAAGAAGCATAATGAATATCTAGGAAACAGACTTCAAAATATGCATGTCTTTGATCCAGAAATTGCACTTCAGGAATTTATCTCAAGTAAGTGAATAAGGATTTAGGCAAAGACAGAGCTGTAATGAAGTTCATTACAGCATGATGTACTACAAAACAAAAACAAAAACAGTGAAACAGCTTAACAATATAAAAAAAAGAAGAAAGATTAAATTAGGGCATATCTATGACATGGTTAAAATGATGATCTAATCTATTTTTATCGATATAAAATAGTATTATAATTGTCAATTGAAATAAAAGGATTATAAAACTACCCATAGTGCGATCCCTTAAAATGGTATGTAGAAAACTCCCAGAAGAAATATAGTGAGGCATTAGCAGTAGTTGTATTTAAGTGTTTTTTTTTTTTCATTATGGTTGCTTTTCATTTTTTTCCTTTTCTCTTCTTCATGTTTCTAAATTAAGACACTTCTGTCATGAATATGCATGACTTTTTGTAATACTATAAAATGAATACAACATAGTTCATTTTAGAAGAGTGATATAATTGTCGAGGCAACAATAATTCCAGAGGCTTGGAATGCCTCTTTGTATGATTATGTGCAAGTGACATACCTCCTTGAGCCTCAGTTTACTGATTTGTGAAATAGAATGGTAAAACCCATTTTGTAAAATGGTCAACAGGATTAAAATGTAAGGCAAAGAGTGTCAAAGTGCTTGGCATCCTATTCAGTACATTGATAGGAGGTCACTATCTACTGAATGATAGATTGATAATATATGTTTCTCATAGGATTGATAGACTAGAAGATACAATATATCAGACCATTTGGAAATCTGCTCTTCACATGTAAGTGAGGTAGATATTAACATGGGATACAATGACACTGCTCTTCCTCTGCTATCTGGAGGGTTGGTATGATATGAAGATTTAGATGGACATAAACAGCCAAGCTCAGGTAATTCCAGGTTCCCATTTCCCCAACAGATGCTAGCGTCCATGCCCTCCCTTACATGAGTACAAATACAGAGTAGTGCCAAAACACATGGTTTGCTTCATTCCCTGTTCAAATGGAAAATATCAACTAAAAATAATTGTCTTTAAATACTACCATTAACAAAATTCAAGGGTTAGCAGCAAACAGATACCTAAAAAGAAACTTATTTTCTAAAGCATAACTGGGACAATACCACCCGCCTAATTACTATACATTCAGTTTCCTAGACATTTATATTGGCAAGTTCTATATGACTTTCTACTGAGAGTTGGAAGAAACTTGACGACGAATGAAGAACAAATGGCACTTCTGAGCCAGGGACAGAGTAGTTTATATATATTTAACAAATATTTATTGAGAAGTATGTGGCTGCTCAATAAAGCAGTATTGTGCCAATATGTGGCAGACTCTGTGATATGGCATAAGACCCCAACCCCCGTGGAATTTCCCATGAACATGGTGAACTAAGGTAGATTGTTACTAGGAAACTTCAGTTCCATTTCATGCCCTCTTAAGAGTGGCTTGCATATGATAGACATATAACAATGCAGCACCTTGGTTTCTCAAGTTTTAAAATAAGAAAAACATCATTCTTCTTGGTGATTAAATATACAACTACTTGAAATTGTCTCAAGTTCTTCTTTAAAAAAAATCTTTCTGGAAAATTCTGAGTTTTTTTTCAAGCTACATTAATGGGAACACATATTTATTTATTTTTTTTTACTGGAGAAATTTTAAAAATCAACAAATCAAAATTCTCTAATTTTAAAGTTTGTTTATATTAATTTGAAGTTTTAAAGAGTGTTTGATATTTTTTCCTCTTCTTACTCCCTCCTGCCTCCCCTTTTCCTTTTCTTCCTTTCTCCCTGCTCCTCCTTTCCGCCTTCCTTTCCTTCCTTCCTTTTTTATAGTCTGCTAATATTCAGAACTTCAGCATCTATGTGTATGTTTAAATGCATTACTGTGGTATGGAAAACATGTTTTATTAAATTTCTCTTTGCTCACAAATGTCTTCCCAATCAACTTTATTTTTCAAAAACAATTTAAAGCTGCGTCTTTCAATTGGTTAATCTAAGCAAGCTGTTTGTTGGTTCTGTTTGCTCAACATTGAAAAACAATTATTGGATTCAAAAGGGAGAAAGTTGGCTTATGTCAGATCATGTGGGCAAGATTCTTGTCTTGCACAGTTGTGCCAGTGCACCTGAGATCCCCCTAGCAATACATTCCTTTCTCTGCACCCTCGCAGCTCTTGGCTATCTTCTGCTCAGAGAGGTCCAACAGAATTCATTGATGTCTTAGTGAAGAAAGCAAACATCTTTGGCTAACACAATGGTGCAATTCATATTTTAAAATATGAAGTAAGGACCAAATTGTAGTTTACAAAAGTGAAAGTGTAATCATCTTGCTCACTTATGCACTATCATTTCCAAATTCTTGTTTGCAGTCTACAGCCTCAGCACAAGTTCACCCCCACCTCCTTGTCCAGCTTCAACTTATATTATCCTGCTACTGGCCCATTACACTTAAGTGTGACCACATGCTTTTCTATAACATAGCAAGCTCATTTTCTCTCTAGGGAATTTGCCCCTGCAAGTTATTTCCACATCCTGGAATGGGCTCCTTTTCTTCCCCAAATTATTTCTCACTCACACCCAATGCTCGCTCATCAATTTAGTACTTACTTAGCCTTCAACTTCTCAGCTCTAATTTCATTTTTTATCGGAGGACTTCCTTGATTTTCCAGATCAATTCCACATATTACCACATTTTTATGAAATGGAAGGAAAGTAGTGTAGCAGAGCATATGGAGCAAGAGTGGCAGTCGTACCATCTGGGGTTGGAGATGTAGGCAGGAGACAGACAAAACATGGCCTTGCAAATCTCGTTGCCAATTTAGTATTCATGTGAAAACAATAGAAAGCCAGTAAAAAGAATGAGAATGACCAGACTTGTTTTTTAAAAAGATAATTCTGGCTACTGTATGGAAAATCTTAAATAGAGGGAGTGGAGAAAACACAATAAAATCAGTTAACAGGCTACCTGCAGTAGTGAAGAATGTAGAAAATGGTGTCTCAGACCAAGATGGTGACACCAGAGGTATAGAGAAATTAGTAAGTGGCATACACATTAATGAAAATGAAATCAAATCAATAAACCTTGAAGAATGATATTTGGAGGGTGAAGTAGAAAGTGGTGCCCAAGATTGTGCCTAATTCTGCCTTGTGCAATTAAATGGATGGTGGAAGATCAGCTTTGATGATTATTAATGTGTGGTGGCAAGTAGGGTAGAAGGTTGATACGGGCACTTAAAGGAGAGTGGGCTGGCTAGATTTTAGTTTTAAGCTATAGTTTACATATTGCTTTGTAGGCTTTTGTTGTACTATTATAGTTTCATAATAATTGTAATTTATACTTAGTGAATATGTGCTAATTCCAGGCACTGCTCTATGTATTTCACATATATTAATGTGTATGATTAATGATAATGTGTATGATTTCATAATTATTACAATATATAGAACCTGACTTTCCTGGACAGTTAGCACAGGAAATTCCTTTCTATCCAATTCCCCTTTTTATAGACACCAGACAGGCAACTACCATATAGTATAGGCATATTTTCCTAGAAATTAAAGTGCAGTTGATCAGATTACCATCTTCTTTAGTTCTGCTTTAATTCTGAGGCCACACCCTGGACTAATGACCTTGCTTAGCCTTGGATATTCCCTTGTAACATATCTACAAAACTGTAGTCTAAGTAGGTTACTTTTGTCTCTATATTGACTCCTATTAACTTCATTCTTACAAAGTGATGATATCTGGCATTATCCCCAAAGTGTCATGGTTATTTGCTAAAGCTATGTTTATTCTGATTAGAACAGTTTTGTCCAACCTAGAACAAAGAGCACAATAGTGTTAAAATATCAACTTTCAACTCAAGTTTGAAAGCCAACTGGCAGTCCTTTTATTTTTATGTTTTTAAATTCAGTTGTATAAACTGAGATCAGGAAGCCTTTTAGAACTTTCTCTGACCTAAATACTGACACTTTCATATCATGCTTATGACTTCATCAGGTCACTGTCATTCTCTTTAAGCTGATGTATAGTTTATTTAAGGAGACCTGCAAACTAGCTGAACTAGTCCTCACTTGAATTATTAAGGTATATGAAGTTTGCATGGGTATTTTGGGAATTGATTCAAATTGACAGGTTGATGCTAAATGCCACTTTTGACCATCAGCACCACCTTTGCTTTATTTGGGACTGGATCCCCATTTGTTTATTAAGTAGGGAGTAAAAAAGGGAAAATGTTATTATTATTACAAAAAACCCCAGCAACACATATCCATCACACCGGACAGACAACAGCATCAATAGCATGTCTTCCTCTCTGAGTTTGTAAACACTTGGGTCAAAACAAAGCAAACAACAGTGGAATTAGAGATGGCCATGTGATTATGTTGGAGACATAGAAGCATAGATTAATGTATAGGCTTACAACATTTTCATTTGGTCTCAAAATCTATTGCAGTGATATCAGAACTTTAAATTTTATCAAAGGTAGTGAAATAGAAAAGCAGGGATGACTAAAATAACAGACAGAATGAAATGATAAGAGGCTTGGGATACAATACAGTCTGTAGAGCTCAATTCAGGCTGCTAGCCACATTCACCCCCATTTATAAAACAACCAGGAAAAACCTCCTCTAATGAAGGATTGCCAAAGAAGACACTTGTTAGGATTTATATGCAGGGAAAGCTCATTGATTCACATGGGAGAAGATGATACAGGAAGCTGAGTAACTACAGCTGCCAAAAAAACGGAATAAATAGCAACTCACAATTGGACTATTTGCAATATATGGCAACAAGAAAAGCTGCTTTATTCTCCCCGTGATGGCAGTGGTACTGTGGGGCTATCCACACCACCAAAGAAGAAAGTTGATGGAGCCCAAAAGGCAGCCTTTGCCCTTGCTCTGAAGTTGATTTGCCCGGTCAGGCAAATGCATGTGGGAGGTTTGACTTTGTCGTTCATGCTGGTCCAGATGGTGCTGTCCAAAGCCAGAATCTCTGGGCTACCGGAGCAGCGTGGAGAAGCTTTCAGCTCTTGCAGCAGGCAAGTCCTGGATGACTGCCAACGTTTTCTAGCCAAAATGCTACTGAATGTGCTTTCTTACTTTCACCCAGCCTTCACTTGAAATATTAGACTTGTAAAATGTGAGCGAAGAAGAATTTTTTTCATTTTCAAAACTATTTCTGATGCTTTGAATCATGACATCACCCCAAATTAAGTTTTAAAATAAGAGTTCTTCATTTACATTTTTGTTCAAACTGCGATTGATTTAGAAATAAATGCTTGTGTTGGAGATACAGATTATAGCTTGTAACTTATTTAACTGATAAGCTCATCACAATTTTAAATAGCTTGCCAATTAGTCCTGGGTGAACCTTGTCACTGGAACAAGGTTTACAAGTGGTCATTCCATACCATATTATAGGCACTACAGTTCTTAACTTTCACAACTGCCTTTTCAGTCATTATTATCTTTGTACTTTGTCTTATATATAATGATCATTCTACCAGAACACAAACTCCTTTAAGAGCAGGGGCTGCACCTTAGTAATTTTTGTATTCTACTCTCTCTCCTCCCAACTCAGAGTAGTGCTTTACAGAGCAAACACTTTAAAATGTTTGCTAAAAGTAGAGAAAATTTTATTCTAGTCACTTATTTCACCCTTAAAGGCAACTCAATGTTTATTATTTTCTTATCTTACATCACAACTAAGAGAGTTAAGTGTTTGTCTGTAGTGATGCTTTAAGAGCTTTCTCAGAAACAGTCATGCAAACTAGACAGAGAAGGGATAGAAAAGTGCTATCTTGTGGTTCAGTCTGGTGCCTAATGTCCATTAAGTTCATTGCCACATTCTCCTCTGTTTGTTATCTGAGTAGGATTATGCACTCATGAGGGCAGTCCTCTGTCTACTTTCTTTAATTCCCCCCAATATTTATTAGCATGGGAATTGGACTTTATGTTAGGTCATACTTTATTTTGGAATTTATATTTTCAGTCCTATCATCTCCCCTACTTTCTAATCTGTCTGATATTTCCACTTGGATAGCCCCATATTAGCTCCAATTCAATATATCTAATGCTGAATTCATAAATTTCTATAAAACAAGGTTATCTTTATTCATTAATTTCTTTGAGCCATCTAGGCCTTCAGCCTCACTGTTACCTTTGACATCCTTCCTTTTCCTTCATCTTGTCATATTTCTAGAATCCATACTTCTCAAATTTTCTTCTCATTTCTATCTACTGCCAATTTCCTAATTTCCCCCTCATTAACCACACTTGAGACTATTGCAGTGATTGCCTAATGTATGTCACCAGTATTAACTTTATCTATACCCAGAAACCCTCTCTGCACCACCAGGCTAATTTTCCTAATGTTCTAGGATAGTATGGCTTGCTCACAATTATGCTTGTCATTACCAATTCAGGTGGCTTGTCACTTCTCTCAAATGTGAAGTCCAAACTTTTTAGTCTGACTTCCAAGATTGTCTATATCTAGCCTTAAAAATGTTTCTAAAGCTGTTTCATGAAATTTCTGCAAGAAACAAATGTATCTCATCAATGTATCTGAAATATGCTCTAACTTGTTTCCTTGTTTCTGTTGCTTACTCTGTTAAGGATGTTAGTCATCTTTTTCTCCGCCTCACCTGTCTTTTTAGGTCCAATTCCATACTCAAACACAATGCTTGACACAACGATGATTTGTTGAATGAATGGATGGACTCAAGTTATACTTAACATGGAACTTGGTTATCACTTGTTCCCATAATAAACTTGACTCCTTTTAGAATTTATATTATATGCCAATTATCTCTACAAATAATTTGACTTTTAACATATTTTCCTCCCACAATTTAATTTGAATATGTCTTTTTAGGCGGCTATATTCTAAACTGCTTTTGTACAAACACAAAGCACATCTTTCACATTTTGCATATAGCATAGCCAAGCACACTGTCCCCATGTAGTTAGTTTACACTGTACTTGTGTAGATTACTCACAGGTGCTCAGTAACCCCTTGCTGCCAAATCGAATATGGAAGTAGAGTTAATTATCCTGACTGAGGTCAGCTTTTTTGTCTTTTATGCCCCCTGTGAAATGATGGATCTTTCTCCTTTAAAGCCTCTGTGTTTTTAAAGCCAAGATTGATATTATTTAGTAATTTTTGGTAAAGCCTTTAATTATCCTAGGATTGTAACATAATAGCCTTCTGGGATGATGTTATATGAATATCTTCAATTTTTTTTTAAGATTTTATTTATGCATACAAGAGCTGGGGTAACAAGCCAGAGTCATGGGAGTAAGAGGATTCACCAGAGACAGAGTAGGAGCAGAATAGGCAGATCGACTGAAGTGTACTGTTGAGGGGAGCAGTGGGCAAGGCAGCAGGGGTCTGCTGTGCCATGTGGGTCCCCTCCCTGGTCCGGGATGGAACTAGCGCTGCAGTGACTTCAGAAGCCCCACAGTGCAGCTCTCAACCCCTGCGCCACCAGGGAAACCCTGACTATCTTCACATTAAATGGGGTGAAATGCAGCAAAAGATAAACTTACACTACTGGAAAAGCCCCAAAACAGCAGGAACACATGACAACTAGCTGACCTTTTACTTCAGCCACTTTTGATGGCTATACCCATAATGAACTTGACTCCTTTTAGGATTTATATTATGTGCCGATTATCTCTACAAATAATTTGACTTTTAACACATTTTCCTCCCACTATTTAATTTGAATATGTCTTTTTAGGCAGTTATATTCTAAACTGCTTTTGTACAAATACAAAGCACATCTTTCACATTTACAAATCAATTGCGGAGATAACAAAAAAACAAATCAACTCTACCCAGTCTACATGCCATGAAGATAGTAACACAGCATACCACTTCCAAATTTTGTCAACAGCTAAATAAAAAAGTGAAACACACAGTTCAGTCTGAAGATGTTTTGTCTATATTTTGCTAACATCAAACTTTGCTGCTCATAGATAACCAGGAACACACAGCTTCAAGGCACTTATTCCATCTTCACTTCGGAACTGGGTGCTATAAATATCAACTAGAACACATACTCTGTGAATAATTAGAAATATCAGTGAGACAACGTCAGGAGGTATGATTCCTTATTAAGGAGAGCTTAGTGAGGTAAGGGAAATAAGACAATGCATTGCAATTCTTTTGGGAGAAACAGCGCTCAACACTCATTTTCTATTGCTTTTATAGACCCCTAAGAAAATTCTGGTTGATGCAAAGAATAAAGTTATAATGTGGCAAGGGACAGAGACTCAAAGTTGTGTAGCATATGCGGTTCTAGAATTTTTGACTTACATCTTAATAAGTGTGTATATGTGTGTGTGAACATGTTGGTTTCTGTGTTTGCATATTTGTATGAAAAAACATCTCAATTCTAAAGCATTTGGTTAGCATAAGTCTACTAAAATTTGCTTAAATGTAAACAGGTGATTTACTATAACAACCATGGTATTTTGCGGAAACCCAGGGTAGAAAAGGGCAGTTTTGGCCTCACAGGTAACTGGAAATAATAACTGGAAAACTCAAGAAACTGGGAAAATTTTTTTCACATCACCCAAAAACCCCTGATCAGTTTTCATGAGCTCAGCAAAAACAATAAAATAAACAGGCAAACAAACATAATCTCCTTGCAGCTTCTAAATTTCCGTGTTCTCAGTTTACCCAAAGAGCAGAGGCTGACCCATATGTCTGCATCACAAGTCTAAATTTTTCAGAGAAGACTCTTTCTGGTATACTATGAGGTCACTGTTCATGCTCATCTGATCAGCTGTGGCTTAGGGAAGTGCCCAGAAGGAAAATCAACCCAGTTTTACTTAAATATTTCCATAAGTCCAATCATCTCTGGCTCAGAGTGAGATATGGTATCAGTTACATGGTGTGTATATAGCAGCCAGGAGCAATCTGCTCTGTTGGGAGATTGTGGGAAATGGGGTCATGGAATTGGCAGACACTCTGAAAAGGAATATTATAGATAGGGATATAGGATAAGAAAGAAAAGAAAGGGAGGAGAAAGAAGCAGAAACAGGCAGAAATTTACCCATTTTACTGTTATATAGTTATTTAGTTTTGATATATTTGATACACAAATCAGGGTAATTGCTATTTCTCATTGTTGTATTATTTATTGTTACTATCCTGCTTATATTATCTGATAAGACTTTTTAAAACTTCATATACTGATGATTTATGTGTAATTATAATTCGATGGCAGCTTATTACACACATAATCTAATTTTCTATCCTAAATAAAACATCTAAATGAAAACCTAAATAGGCTTTTTATATACTCATTAACACAATATGTAAAATCAAGTCAGCGCCTAGATTCTTCTCTCCAGTGCCCCACTTTGGTGAGGCAGAGTTTATCAATTAACATCCAGCTCACTTACATTTTTTAAAGTGTTCATATCCATTAGCTGGAATTAAAATGACATATTTATAAGACTGAATAGTTTTGCATCTAGTCCTGTAGCATCTATATTTTACTATGCACATGTGTGAAAGGCTTACTTTTCTTTCATACACATTACAGGTATATTTTTAATTAACTGAATTGATGCATAATCTTTATTTCTTTTAACGATGTCCTTGGAGAGGTCACTGTGAATTTAGACACGAGACACTGAATTTTATAAGCTCTGTGGGTCCTCTGGAGCAGTCAAACAATATGGCCTAATGTGTCAGGTGACTGTAACATGTGGGAACAGAGGGGACATGAGGATGGTGAATGCTGGGTTCGTGGTAGTTATAATAAAAAAAATACAAGTTTTAAGGGAAAAGGTTTTACATTATGAAATGCGTTAAAATATAAATATGCATTCAAAAGAAAGGAGATATGTAAACTAGATGAAACACTCTGCTTTATTCTTTGTAACCAGGCTGGTGATATGGAAAAAGGCTGAAAGTTAAGAGACTTGGGTTCTAGTTCAGAGTTTATCATTTATGGGGTGTGTGATTTGGTGAAGTCACTTATCTTTCCTCGAGTTTCATTTTTCTTGTTGACAAGAATGGGTGAGAAAAGGGCCTCTAACCTAATTCTCAGTTATTTGATCCTTTGACTTAAAATAATTAATAGAACTTTTAGTCATGATTCAGCTAAAATTCATGCAGTTTCCTCCTGTCAGGGGATGTTATCAACAATTGAAATGATCCAATGATACCTATAAAAAGACTGGTTAGTTTGCATACTTCTTTTCTTTTTCCTGAGGTTGCACATCTTGTTCATGTTGCCCTGCCTTTTCCGAGGTGATGAGGAAGGAATTACATTTGCAGGAAATAGCTGAGGGAGGCTGGGTGCTGCCTGATGAATGAGAAACCATGGGAAGGGCAGCAGCCTGGAACATATCCAGTTCCACCTCTTTCTTTTGGCACTCTCTCACTGTGTAGTAATGGTGTTAAATCGGGAACTAGCATAATACAAGTTTGACAATTGTGCAGGACAGAAATGCAAACTACAGGCAATGGGGTTATCAAGCAACACCCTCTTCATCCATCTTAGGCAAACTTCAGGATTGGAGAAAAAGGTTAAAAGTGTGAGGCAGTTTGTAATTTGGAGATAGAAGAATTCATTTTCTAATAGGAAAGCTAAATTATATATAAAAAAGAAACTTTTATTAAAGCTGTTCCATCAGAATGACTCTGATTAAGAAGTAGAGCAATTTTCATCATGTAAATTATGTTTTTAAATTAGATTTAAATAACATAGTAATACTTTTATTCATGTTATCCGCCATTTAAAAGATAAATAATTTGGTTAACTTCCTGAATTTTCACGAGGTGAAATTCCATCACAATCCTTGAGTAATTGAAACTGTGGTAATTTTTAGAGCCGTCTAATTACAGGAATTCAGTGCAATTATTTTTCTAATAAAGTTAAGTTTTCACTTACATGTGTCTGTCATTTCCTGTCGATGTGTGAATGTTTTAAAAATCTTTTTCTGATGAACTCTGGATATTATTGCACCTGTAGAGGGATATTTATTGATACTGTCAGATAAATGTAGAGCCCATAAAAGAAGGCATGATTATAAATTTTAGTATGTCTATTTATCTTTGTTTTTCTGCCAGTATCAATAAATAATTGTGAATGTTTTTCAGTAAGCTATTGACCACAGTAACATTGTAACACTGAGCAGGATTCTGGAATTTTACAAAGGATTTAATGGGAATGTTAATGCGTGCATATTCTATTTACACAGAAATGCCATAGTAAAGAGGAATAACTTGATCAGTGCCTCTTAACATTCTGAGAATTTTGTCTTTTTCTGTTTTGACAGAAGGAAATTTTAGGAAATTCAGGCCAGCGGGATCACAAGAATTTGCCCTGCATTCATACTGAATTGTAATTTTAGGATTGGAGAATATTATAAGACCTGCAGAAAAGTTTCCAGTTGAATTAATTATTTAAATGATCACTGTCCAGATATTTATTCAGTGAGCCAGGCACTGTGCTAAATTTTGGGGATACAGAGATTAATTGACCTGGTCCTTACTATTAGGGAAGTTGCAGTTCCAGAACTAGTGTCTGTAAAATACAGGACGGGCAAGTTGTAAAATACTCAGGGGTTGGGTATGTGCTGGGAGGTGGGCAGTATTCTGGTTGGAAGAGGGAGGGAGTTCTAGGACTCAGATCTAAGGTCAATAAAAGTTATTTTGGGAACTTGGTTCTTTTCTCCTAAAGTTTTCTGTTCTTTTTGACTGTAAGGAGTTAATTTGCTTCATCTCTTGAGATTAAGAGATATACAAAAGTTAGAGTAGATCTTGGAAGTAAGATGAGAGAGAGAAATCAATTTATTTGAGACTAAAACCAGGCTTTTAAACTATGGACCCCTGTGTAGAGTTATTATAGCTCTAAATATTTTTGCAATGTATATCTAAAGATTTAGATCAGTTTTAGTTTAATGATAAAATCTGCGTTTTCAAAGGTCAGCTGATGAATTAAACATGTGTGTGGTAGATATTTGTGTTGCTCTATCATTTCAAAGGTACAATGCAGTGGAGAAGACAGTGTGCCTGATGTATAATGAAATCAGGCTGGAATCAGGTTTTATTATCTAGCAGACTTTTCTGAAAATTGATAAGGTTGAAAAGAATAAAAAAATGAAGTCTGTTTTTTTTGGAATAAATGAAGGCTGCAGAGATACAGTTACAAAATAGTTACCTTCAAAGTGAAAAATGCCTTTAACTGTGGCACAAGTTACAGTTACCAGTATGTGGGCTTACTGAAAAACAAACAAATAAGAAAACCAAAACACAGTGATTTGCAAATTAAATGCTTTTCTTTGAACTGAAGCCCATTGTGTAGTTGGAGGGGATATGTGAGGAAGACTTGTCTCTGCTGAATATATTGAAAAATAGACAAGGGAAGAAGCCTTGATATCAACAGTTCAAAGACACCAGAATTATGGTAAGCATTAGGTTATCAGTGTCTGACAAAGACGCGATTACCACTGAGTCAGTAAGAAAATATACAGAAGGGCAACATTAAAGTACAAGAAAAATAGTCCACATAGTAAATCAACAATATATGAGGACTTGAGAATATCTATACAACAGTCATCAGGTCTGAAACAGTTCATGGAGCAGAGAGTTTGTCAACAATAACAAAATATGTGTAAACAATTGAAGCTCTTCTTTAGCATTTATAAGAATTGTTTGGGAGAAGACTAACAGAGGGGATTATCTGGATCTGGACTATTGATTGCAATTTTCCAAGAGGTCAGAGAGTGATTTTAACTATCAGAAGTGGGCCATGCCCCAAAATAGGCCTTCCCATGGGCTGTCAACCATGTCTACCTCATAGGTGCTGTAATCATAGCAATGAAGAAATTCCTCTGAATCCTTTCATAAGCATAGTATTTTAATTACCACAATCTAAATTTCCCACGGAGAGTTGATCCCTTTCTTCGGAATGTTCACATCCCAACATGGCCACTATAAGAAGGGAAACATAGGCTATATTTTGATGCACATAAACAGTAGTAGACAATTTCTTGCAATGTCCCATTTTTTGTGCAGGGGGTGGGTGACTAGAGAATAGCGTTCTCAGAGCAAATTGGTACTCTTTCTTTGAGGTAAAGTGCTCATATGTTTAAGGTAAATTACCTCTTCCAAGAAGACCATTTTGCTCTCTGAAGAAGTAATTTAGTTCAAAAGGGTACCAATTCAGTATCATTAAGCCTTTCAGGAACTACATTTTCTATTATAAGCAAATCCTGGATAAGGTAATTTACCTCAATTAGATGATCACTTTGAATCCAGGAGGGAGTATATTTCACTTACCTTACTCATAGTCATCAATTTTCTTTTGATTGCCCAGGTGTGTATGGAAATGTGTTATGTATTATATACAAGTTTAATAAAATAAGACCCAATCCCTTGTTTGAGTAGCATATGTTCAGCAGTACCATAGCACATGTCCCAGTTATTGCTAAACACGGATTAAGTCCTCAGGACTTATACCTTGGTCAGTTGAGATATACAAAATATGATCCTTCATTAAAAGGAGTTTATAAAGTTTTTACTTTTGAGAGGAAGGCGCCTGGGTAGGCAATAGAACAGGCTCATCTAACTTTTGTGGATGTGGTAAGGACTGACTTTTTAACAACTATGAAAGTGCTTTAAATATTAAGCCTTAGGAAGCACTAATTACATTTATTATTTAAAAGGCATAATGGGAAGAAATAAAGCCAAGAAAAATTTAGGGAAAATGCCTAGAATTAGTGCCTAATAAGCAGCTCTTCTGACAGCTAAAGAGTAGTGAAGGTTACTGGTAGAAAATCTATTACTGCTGTGACTTAAAATGGGAATACAGGAAATGTGCTAGAGGAAAGTAAAAATCATTAGGGTGCTGCAATTTAAACATTAGGCAGTGACCAGCTGGCCACCTCTTGGCTCCTTGGTTCATAACCTGTCAATAAATCTCACATTAATCAACACTTATTGTGCTTGGCCTATAGAGCAATCGAAGTAGTCATGTTGTTCTTTTCACAGCCCTTCTTACTTAGGGTGTATCATTGCACCTCGGCTGCAAGTGGATGCAACACTTCCTTGTTTGCTTGGAACCCAAGTCACTTGTCAAACCTATTGTGGATTTGCATATATTGAAAATCTGGTGCTATAAGAATTGAGATGCTAGAATAAACTGTTTCAAAGCAAAGATGTATTATTTTATTTAGCAAGACATTATACCTAAGCTATTTCCTAAAGCAAGAAACAGAACTAGACTCAAAGGACAACCAACAACTAGCAAGTCTTCACCATCACAACAAAATCACATCTAGCTGTTTATTGGCCATACTTAGCTCACTTAGTGTCTTATCTGCATTTAGAAAACTAGAAAAAAAGAAAAATCTCTTGGCTGTCTGCTCAGTAAAAAATGTTTCACTCCATGAGGTTACTACTTAACAACAATTTTTTTGGTTGCTAGTCATATATGTTGACTGTTGCACTGTTACCACTTTATAAGGTCACTAAGGAGAGCTGAGTGGCAGCCTGGAGATACCTGATGCTCTAGTCTGAGGACCAGCCAGTGGCAGTGGAGATGGTCAGGGGCCACTTATACCTGAAATGGACCATGGGTTGTGATGTACCAAACCAAACATAAAAGTACAGCCTCACTGAGAAACCAAGAGTGTCAGGTGTACCAAAGTGATTTTATCAGCAGTAACAAATACCTGTGGTGAAAGAGATAAGCATTCTTAGCTGAGACATCAACAGGGGCTTTAAACAGTATTGTAACATCAATACTGATGATTTCACATGAAATCATCTGCTGATTTCACATGAGAAGACAGCTGACAGTGAACTGATGTATTTGAATCAGCTGACAATGCAATAAAGATATTCATAAAAATGTAAGAGTCTTCATATGTTCTTTTTAAAATTATTGCAGACATATTTAATGATCACAGATACTTTGTCTTCAGAAAACAGGGAACCATCTACATCAAAATAAATTAAATCAATTTCAATACTCCTTTTATGGAATAGTCCAAGGGCCAATAGCCCAGAGATCTTAGCATAGAATGATAATTTATTTTTGTAGCAGGTTTCTTGATAGTTTTAACTAAACACAGATCTATCTATCTATCTATCTATCTATCTATCTATCTATCTATCTATCTATCTATCTATCTATCTATCTATCTAACACAGATTTAAAACACAAATGATTCTTGCTATTCACAATAGTAATGTTTCATAAAGTATTGACTACTTTAGAAAGTACTAGGGTAAACACAATGTTAGTTTCCTGCAAGCCTCTGGTCACAACATTTTCATGAGTCAATACATAACAGAATTTATGTGTGTTTCTGTTTAAGACACCTTATTTAATATATTTTGGTGAGTTGTTAACTTTGGGCTTATAGCCAATAATATTATTACTCATACAAGAGTTGTGCTTATCTAATATGTTTTTTCCTTTTCAAGTCGTATCCCAACTTTTTAAGCTTAGGAACACACTTGAACACACTTCAACACTATGCTTGAGGACTATACAAAGCAGCAAAATCACCAATAAAAAGCATGAAAATATGTAGCAAAAAAATAGACGGTAAAAAGACACTTGTTTAAAGTATGAGACTTATAACAAAAATGACCAATATTGCCTTGTTTGATTTCACCTGGGAACCTGCAGGTGAATAACTCAATTTTTTTTTCATAGCACATGTCCACAAGTAATGATATCAAATATATGACAAGTATTGATTCTTAGTTTACAAGTAAATGTAAGCTAGGAGGCAAGTTTATAAATATGAAATCTGCAAATAATGAGGACCAATCATAATTATTATGCAGTGACTAATTTTTAAACTTCTTAGGTTTATAGTGCATAAGTGGTCATTTTCAAAAACAAATTGTTTTGAAATACATAGAATTTTGCTTAGATTTTAAATTTTGTCCATGGCTATGTATTTTGGAAAATCAATTCAAAAAACTTTTATTTTCTCTCAGTTTAGTGAAACATTATAGTTATCTCAGTAGCCATATTCAGAAATTCAATAGTTCAGAGATTATAAATCACAAAGATACATGAAAAGGCAATAACAGGAAGACAAATCAAGGGGAAAAAATACATGTTTTGATATTACAGTTTATGGTAGGTTTAGAAAGCTGAGATGTACTTAATCAACAGTTGTTGGTGGGACTTGACAATTTCAATTTTATTTTACTGTTTATAATTGAAAATGGTCTGAGGAACAGGATGGATGGAAACATTCATTTGAAGATAATAATACCATTAAGTTAACTCCATGACATTCTATGATGATATTATTTGGGCTATGCTTTATATAATCTTCATTCTGAAGTACCTAGGATTGGCCAATATTTAAGACACGAACATTTGATTCCCTATAAAATAAAAATGCCCTAACAGACATTTTATAAAGTGTGCTCTGTTGAAATGTATCATTCTGTATTGCCAAGAGAGCATATACTTTGAATTGAAAGGGAGTGGGAAGAAAATAAAGAATGACTTATGCAGGGTGCTTTTAAGCTCATGACAGAAATAACTCTGGCAATATATGGTCACTCAAGAAACTTCAAAGGGGCTGAAATCTGTGTTAGAAGGGGAAGAAAGGAAATATAAAACTAAGATAACATTTTAATAAAAAAATTATTTGAAAATAACAAATGTATAAAATTGACTGTATAAAAGAGGAAGAGCAAAATCTGTGGAGGTTAAAATACAGAAGAATGGAATTGGGCCAGTACATGTAGACAATTAAAGTACCATTAAACAGCAAGTTATTAGAAACACAGATTGGAGTGTTCATTATTACTTTCTCTACTGGCAAGTTCAAACATCAGCTGTAGACAGATGAGAGTGGTTCGATGATCTCTCTCTTATCTGAGGTTTATCATCTGAATCTGTACCTTCTTTCTTGTCTTTTGTTTTTGCTTTCAGTCTGTGGCTTTATACAACAGGTTTATCTTCTAGACCACATTTATGGAAAAAGAAAGAAACTGAAAAAAAAAATCAAACTCTTAAAAGGATGTCATTTTTTTTTCCTAGAAACTAAGTCATTATAGAGATAATGGAATTTAAAAAGTTGTCTGAATTTCTTTTAATATATTTAAAAAGCATACTTTGTATAACTGCAACGATCCCTATGAAAAGAAAAAAATATGACTTTCAGCACATTACATTATGCCACAATACTTTTTTTCCCTGGGATTTTTAATATTAGTCTTTAAGATGTATGAGGACAAGCATATGAACACAGTATTATCTGATGAGGTGTGTCAACATGGATAGACCAAGCCAATGAAGAGGAATTAGTCATCCCTTCAGAGATGATGTGAAGAAATATAGCAAAGGCATTTGTAAAATCTCCTGAGACACTAGTATTTTTTGAAAATTCATGGGTGATTTAGTTCCCAGGGTCGTCCTTGGTTAGAGCACTTGCCTGTCTCAAAAGAATTCTTAGTTTTATGTTAATTAAAAAGCTTCATGTCTAATAGTGTGGAAATGTTCCAGGGCTCCCACTGGAGCCCCACCAGCTGACTGGTGTGGCATGTCAGGTTTGTTGGCACAATGCCTGTGGGCAGCCCCTCACCTGGTGCCAACTGAGCTTAAGGACCAGTGTCCCAGGGGTTTCAGTTTCACTGGCAGCTGTCCAAGCATGCTGCCTATGGGCAGTACCCAAAAGCATGCAGAGCAGTGGCAGCGGGGTCATGCCCCAAGCCTTACAGTTCTGGCTGCTTGAAGGAGCACTGGACTCCATCGGGAGGAGCACTGTGCCTCGTTGGCACAGCTCTGCTGCTGTGACTCCCTAGAGTGTGGGCAGAGAGGCCCACATGGAGTGCCAGGCAAGATAGGTGGGTTTCCAACAGTAGACTTCCCTGCAGGCACTGGGATCCATATCCCAGAACTATTATTGCAGGGCTCCCTGAACTGTTAAACCTGCCCACTGAGGGCAGAAGGGTACACTTTGCCTCCAGCCACACTGAGGCCCAGGAGCCTTCCATGACCTCAGTGCAGGTTGGGTCTAGGTAGGGGCAGAGGTTTTTCCCTTCTAAATCTGGTGTCAGGATGATAGATGGACCATCAGATTTGAGCTCTCCAGCTGTCAGTCAAGCCTTGAGCTGACCAGGCAGATTGAAAATGGGTGTGTAGTGATTGGTGCCTTTAAACACCAATCGGAGTTAAGATTAAAAAAACAGTCCAGTCAGGCTTTCAGGGTGGGGACCCTAAAGAGAATATAACCTGAGTGGGCAACCAACTTGATTCATTCAGCAGATGGCCTCTGAAGAAGAAGCATTGAGCAGATGACCTCTGTGGGACTGTGATACCTGTACAGACTCTGAGACCCCTGTAGACTGAGATTTTTTTCAGCTTTCCAGTCCTCCAGAACTCCAGACCTCTGTAGATTTTCCCAGGGACCCGGTCTCTGTACATGCATCCAGCACTGCCTCTGCTATTGCATGCAAGGAGCCCATTGGCTTCAGCCTGATGTCTCAAAGAGCTGTTGGCGATTGGTTCACACCTGTAGCTCAATAAAAGTTGTAACACTGGCATTTAAAAAAAAAATTTTTTTATTTATATATATTTGACATCAGTTGTAATCCCCATGTATTCCCCATCACCATATCACCAGTGCACCATCACCTCAGTCCCCCATGCTCCCGTCTGCCCTCAACCCTCGCCCTCTTCCCTCCCCACCAAGTGTCCCCAATTTGTCCTTGTCTTTTCATTTTTAGTTTTTGTGTCTTTATTGCTGTTATTATTATTGTTCTTTTTCCTTTCCTTGATCCTTATTTGGTTCTCTTATATTCCTCCTAGGGAAGGAATCATCTGGTATTTTTCTTTTGCCTGCTGACTTACTTCACTGAGCATAATCCCTTCCAGTTCCATCCATGTTCCTATGAATGCATCTAGTTTTTCTTTTTTGATTGCTGAATAGTATTTCATTGTGTATATGTACCACAGCTTCCCGATCCACTCATCTATTTTTGGGCATTTAGGTTGTTTCCAGGTCTTACCCATTTTTAAAGAGTGCTGCTATAAACATAGGGGTGCAGGTATTCTTTTGAATCAGTGTATTTGTGTCTTTTGGGTCTATTCCTAGGAGTGGGATTGCTGGATCCTATGGAAGTTCC
>JAGFMF010011651.1:26784-37070 GCA_019455555.1 Galemys pyrenaicus | reverse complement strand
TAGTAGATTGAGGAACCACCATACTGCTTTCCATAATGGTTGGACCAGCTTGCAGTCCCACCAGCAGTGTAAGAGAGTTCCTTTTTCTCCACATCCTCACCAAAATTTGTTGTTGCTACTTTTTTTTTATATGTGCCATTCTCACTGGTGTGAGGCGGTATCTCATAACACTGGCATTTTTAACAATATCCCTTGGTGACCACTGCTGACTGGTGCTACTGACTATTGACCAGCAAGCACTTTGTCTGGCCACTTTTTAGAGCCTTCCACTGCTTCTGGTACCACCTCTTGCTGGTGTTGGTCCAGCTCTGTCTGGTATGGTGTCCAGTGATGTTCAACCTGGTCTTCACTAGCAGCTCTACCTGTGAACACCTCCAGCTGCCACTGTGAGTTGGATTTCGGTATACTGCTTACCAGTGTGCAACCAGATCTAGGCTATCCTTGAAGGAACAATCTCATCTTGCTGAATTACCTTTGTTTAGTACACTGTGGACACTATTTGGGGTGAGATAGTTGACCATATGTGGCCTTAGAAACTGTTTTGTTTCCCCAATCCCTTGTTTGTTAAATAAACCCCATTGTGTTACACCTTGAGCCTCGTGGGTTTTGCAGTTATCAGCACATCATTGAGAATGCACAGTGAGTGACCTGTCCCCCTTCTTGGCCCTGTTCTTGGACACTCTTCACTCTTTTAAGTACTATTTTAGAAAGATTCTTATTTTCCCATTGGTCTTTTAATATTATATACTGTGTGGAAAGGAAACACTAAGCCTCCCTGATCCAATGGAGCAGGCAAACTATGTGCTTAAGTATAGGCCAGAAAAATCACTCTCTCAGGGGGTTTTCTACAAGGTCTAAAGTGCTCAGCAAATATCCCACTCCCTCTTAATATGATTATTGATAAACATTTAATGAGCAATTTTCATGTATTAGGTATTGAGTTAACCACTTTAAATGTATTCATTTGCTTAATTCTTACAACAGTTCTGTAAAGTAGGAGCTTGCATGATACCCAGTTTACTGGTGAGAAACTCAGGCAAAAAGAAATTAAATAATTTGCCCAAGGACAGAGAATAAGAAAGTGGTGGAGCCACAATTCAACCTTAGTGCTATTCACTAACATGATCAACATGAATTAACTGATCAGATGATCTAGCTAGATACTTGGAAAGTCTGCAAGACTAGTTCTCAATACAGATCAATTTTAATGTGAGTGAGTGAGACAAGTGATTATGGGATGTTTGAGCCTGGGCGGTGTCCATGTAGAAGATCCCAGCTAACCAAGAAGAATTATGATAGTATGTACTGAGAAACTTAAAAGGAAGAAACACCCAAAAAGGGTCTGCTAAAAGTACAATTTTCACATCTTCACAAATTTGCTATGGCTCAGTTCATAGAATTACCATCAGTCTGGAAACAAAGAAGTTTTAACATTCAGAGTCGGTACAGAGCAACAAAACAGTGCATAAGATAAAATTGTACCTCATCTTTGGATTCTCTTACTAGAGTGGATAGTAAAAAATCTTGCCTTGTCTGAATGTAAGATGGTAAAAGAATTTTAGTGTGTAACATGGGTAATACATAGGGTAACTTCCTTTGTGGCTCCCTGACCTAGGTATGACCATCATGCAAACAGTGACTGAAGCATGAATCATGGAAGATACTAACCCCAAGGAGAATCTTCCAGAGCTCTGCTATACCTTAACCAAGACGGCAATGTGAAACAGGGAAAACTGGATACATTTATTAGATTAAAACCAGTGAAATGGTGGTGGAAAATCCATGGGGACCACAATTTATGTCAAATATATATATATATATATATATATAAAATAAGAGGAAGAGAAAAAAGAATTATCTTACTGTTCAAATAATATTAATGAATTAAAACTTCTCAATTCTAAGAATTGTGAATTTTGTGAATTGTAAATTCTGTGAGGCTTTAGTTGAGACATACCAATAAATTTTCCTTCATTTGTTCCAAGAATGAAACTTCTCTATATGACTACTCCACTTCAGGACCCATATATACATATACACATGCATACAAATCTATGTACACACAGGAGCATACACATCACTCTACTTTAAAATGTCAGGGCGTTTAGGGTAGGTGCAAATTATAATATCCCATATCCTCAGGAAAAAAATCTAAGAACCCCAAGGGATGCCTGAAGGCAGGGATAGTAATCAACCCTGTTTACAGTATATTTTTCCTATATGTCTATGCCAATGATAATTAATATTCAACTTATAAATTAGCCAGTAAGAAATTAACGGTCACTAAATACCAATAGAACAATTGTTAACTGAATGGCATTTCTCTTTCAAAATATCTTATTATATGTAATATTTTTAAATAGAGGTTGATCACAGGAAATGGTAGCTATAGATTACTGTCTAATCTAGTAGTAAATGGTGCAAAAAGTTAGAATCTTACTTACTAACTTTTGATTGTTATAACTCCATAATCTAAGATGTTAACAGGTTATATTTCTTCTTATGTTGAGATAAAGCTTCTTCACTATGTTTGTTATTTTATCATTTATTTATTTATTTTTAAAGATTTAGTTATTTATGCACACAAGAACTGGAGTACAGCCCAGAGGTGCAGGACTGAGAGGATTCATCAGACAGAGTGAGGAGCAGAGAAGGTGGATCTACTGAAATACACTGTTGAGGGGAGCAGTAGGCAAGGCAGGAGAGGTCTGCTGTGCCACGTGGGTCCCCTTCTCCGCCAACGGCAGGGATTGAACTTGTGCTGCAGTGATTGCATTGGCTTCATAGTGTGTTGCTTAACCCATTGCACCACCAGGGACACCCAGATGTCTGATATTTTAAATTAATTTTCATCTAAATAAGTTTAACCTTGAATAGCTGACAATTTCTTTTTTTTAGAATTAGACACTGAGATTTGGCTAAATCAGAAACCGTGTGCTTCCTCTAATGCCCACATTCCTTTGCAGTTAGTTTGGAGTCATGAAACTAGATGTGGCTAATGAACAGAGAGATGATATGATATGTGACTTTTCTGGACTAAGTCATTAAAGACTTTCTATATATTTTTTCTTCCTCTTTAATCCTGTTGCAATGATGGGAGTTCACATGTTTCATATGTCGTAGCTAAATGATAGAGTCACCTCAACCATATAAGGCTTTTTTTTATGAAAGGGAAACAAATTATTACAGGATATGTCACAGGGACAGGGACGGTGGTGGGGAAGAAATCACTTTGACTGTGGAAATGGGCAGCATCTTTCCTGCCCCCACTTCCAAGTGGCCTATATCTCACATGCCTTGGACTACAACTCCCAGCATGCCAGGAACCAGACTTCCTGAATGGGGGCAGCTGGGAAAGAAGAAGGATTGAGATGTTACTGGATGAGGAACAGAGGACACATAGGCAGGCTGCTTCTGGTCTTTGTTGTTTGCTGCTTTAGTGTTTTTGTCAGGCAGGCTTTTCAGAGACAATGAATGACAGCCTTCATCTTGACTTCATAGTAGCTTATTCAGCTTGGATGGTCCAACATTAATTTCAGTTCTCTCCTCTCTAGCTCACTGGGACTTGGTTAATCTTCCTGCTGGGAGGTGCCTTGGATTCCTGGTAGTTTTGATTTTAGACTTTAGTTACCACTCTCTAACCTGGCCATTGGCTAACATTTGCCCACAATGGGGTGAGTGATTCCTCTCTCTCTCTCTCACACACACACACATGCATTCGAGTGCACTGGGAACCTCTCAGTACTATACAGTATAAAAATGAGTGGTATAATCATGTTCTCACCGATACAATATTGTTTTAAATTATCCCAAATCAGACCAGTTCTCCATCTTTACAGTCAAGGTGATTAGAAAGCATTTTAAAAATATCTAGTGTTGCAAATGCTGGGTGAAGTTATCCAAGGAAAAGTTTTATACATTGAAGGGTGCCAATAAAATATGCCAAGAAATTATAAATGCCAAAGAAAGACACTGTAACACAGAAAAGCATGAAATCTGATCTTAAACTTTATCATTGTTCTTGCTTCCAGGGTCAAATGTTTTTCAACAATTCTGGAACTGGAAGTCAGGCTCATTCAGCAGTTAATGACGGCATCTCTAATGGTTTATGTTTAGATAACTACTATCATACAGTAAGTGTAATTGGGGCACAATTCAAAACTGCATTCTATTGTATGTAGAATTAGCAGTGTATGGTGGACACTCAAAATGATGTATGAGGAACAACTCGCATCTAGCTAGAATTCATATTTTAACCTCTTATTGAGATGGAAGAAGGGAACCACATTTCAACCCAACTGTTCATTATCTTCCAGCAATTTATCTTTCTTCTTCTTACTGTAAAAAGATTCTAAGTATTGGAAAGGGTTAATTAAATTTATAGTAATGAATTACTTGATTGACTTTAAATCAGATAATCCTATTCAAAAGTTCTATTATAGCATATTAAAGAAAGTCATTATTGTAAGTATAACCTTGCCTTGGAAGAAGTGCTGAAATAGTGGCAATCCCAGTTTCAGTTTATTTATGTATCCAAATCTTTTCAAATTTTCATGCATTTGTGGTAAGTCTATTTTATGTCTTTATATTTAGCTTATTACAGATGGGTTTTGTCAGAATAACCCATATAAGATCAAGAATCTGAGCTCATGATATTAATGTGGTCACAAGATAAAAATACAACTTCATGATTCCCCTCCTTCCCCATACCTGCTTTTAATCTGAACAAAAGTGGGAAACAATAGAACATCCACGACAAGAGAAATGGCTTCATTTTATCTACTAATGAGGCAAAGCTGACTTACTGAGTAACCTGCACTAATAATATGCTAATAAAATAGGCATGTGCAGTATAAAATCATGTTGCCTATAAGCTAGTCCCAGACAGAGAGAGAACTGGTATAAAAGGCTAATATCTATTGGAAACTTTTTCATTTAATGAGTAATTAATTGTAATTAAAATGAAAATGAAATAGCTTTCACTACTGGCTCCTAAGAGAGTTTATCTAGGCAACAGAGTACCTAGTTCTAGTTCAGGGTAATTTTATATTTAGTTAGCTCCTATTCAAATATAGCATCTTTTCTTTCTGAGAAGAAGATATAGCTTTATTTCTTGCCTTTATCTTCTTTTCCTTTTTTATTTAATTCTTTCTTTCTAAGCAGATGGAACGTGTTTGTTTTGGGTTACAAATGTCACTGAATTATCTATGGACTCAGTGAGAAGATAATTTGAATTTTACTTTTGATCTGCATAGAAGGCCGGAGGATTATAAAAATCATGTATTAAGAGCAGTTTTGCAATCCTAATTACAGTTTTTGGTCTGGGTTGTTAAAACTTCCATGTTTCCCTTATTCTGGATTCATGCTGTCAAAGGAATGTGGTTTTAGTTTTTCTATGAAATTACAGGCATGATCTTTTGAATTTGGAGAGTTTCACTTTTCCAAATTTAACTTGTTATTCTTCAAGGAGGTTGGAGGGATGATGATGACGAAATATTATTTCTTTCCCAACCTTACTTGAAAACATAAATATGATACTATGAATTAGATGAACATTCAGACAATGGCAAAAAACTAGCAGGGTGGCTAGAAATTCATGATGGTGAAATATTGGTAACACAAGGGTCAAATTCATTCAACATTTAATCTATCCGAATGTACATTCTTAATATTTGTTGAGCTCTGAGTGATTGGACTGCTCTAAACAGCGTCTCTCAATTTCAGCACTACTGAAATTTTGGCTGGATAATTCTTTGCTGTAGGAGTCTGTTCTGTGCATTGTGTGATATCTTGTCTGTTCCTGGACTCTTCCTGATAGAAACCAGTAACTTCCCTCCCTAGCTGTGACAACCACAAATCTCTCTTACAATGTAGTGTGTACCCTGGGGAGGGGCTTAAATTGCCCCTTGTTAAGAACAGCTGCTTTAATGCAAAAGATTTTGCAGCCGAAAAAAAATGCTGTTTGCCAAATGTTGGGAGACAATTTAATGAGGTTAAAAATTAAGCCCCTACTCCTTGCCCAGAGGTGGGTTTGGGAGGCTGGAACAGATAAGAGAATAGATAAGGCTGTCTTAGGGACAAGGCCATAAAACTGACCACCATGACCAGAAAAACCAGCCCAGCTCCAGGAATGCAAAATAAGGCCAGGACATCTTTCTGTTTTAAAAGCCAGTGCCTGTGGGACCCTCCCTGGTGGCGCAGTGGGTTAAGCAACGCACTGTGAAGCAAACCGCAGCCACTGCAGCACGAGTTCAATCCCTGCAGCCGGCCAGGGAAGGGACCCACATGGCGCAGCAGACCTCTCCTGCTGTGCCCTCTGCTCCCCTCAGCAGTGTGTTTCAGTCCATATGCCTGTTCTGCTCCCTGCTCTGTCTGGTGCATTCTCTCACCTCCCCGCAACTCTGGCCTGTACCCCAGTGCTTGAATGCATAAATAAATAAATCTTTAACAGCCAGTGCCTGAGACAAGACAGTCCAGTAGAAAACTGGTGCAAACTGCTGCCCCAAGTTAGAGTGCCCAGGAAATCAGAGTATGAAAAGAGGGCCTTAAGTCCTTCTTCATGGCTGTCCCCTTCCTTCCTACCCACTGCTTCTCTTAGTGGTGTATTTCAATAAATCTGCCTTATCTGTTCTCTATCCTGTCTCTGGTGAATCTTTCACCCCCAGAGCTTTTGGCCTCACCCCATATTTCTTCCACAACACTAAAGAGTTGCAAACTTGGCATATTTGACTCCTAGAAAAGATACATTTTAACAACCCCGCTCTATATGACAAAATCATTTTTATGTAATGTAACAAGTGAATTTAATGGTTGTGTTGGTGGGTGTCCTTGCAGCTCAAATGCAATGGGAGTGTGTGGAGGTCTTCTTAGCCCAATTCTCAGATGCTAGTAGAGAGATCAAGAATTCAATCCAATTCTGATTTTATTACCTAGAGATTGCATCAGTTTCTATAGATAACAGACTCAGTCTTCTAAGAGTACCTTCCACTTCAGATGCCAGCTACAAGCCCAAGCTCTCATAATCTGGGCTTCTGACTAACCAGTTAACAGACTGGAGGTTCTTGTGACAAACTCTTTATACTTTAGATGCCCTTGAAAAACCCACATGATAATATGTGCTTCTGACCTACTAACTGTATATCAGAGGTTGACAGGACATCAGAGGTTATTTGGCTTTGATTAACTTCCTAGAACAGCACAGAGAACTCAGGAAACCCATTTACTCACTAGAACACTGACTATTGCAAAGAATACTACAAGACAGATGTCAACAGCCAGATGGAAAAGATACATAGGACAAGGTATGGAAAAGGCATGAAACTTCCTTGTCCTTTGCAGAGGAACTATTCTTCCCAAATCTCCACATGTTCACAAACAAGAAACTCTCCAAAATCCCATTCTTTGGGGTTTTAATGGGGCCTTTATTACATACACACGGTTGATTAATTCATGGTCATTGGCAATTGAGCTCAGACTTGAGTACCTCTCTTCTCCTGGAAGGTCCAATTTGGGAGTTAAGAATTGGAAGTCCTAACCCTCTAATCACAAGGTTGATTTCCCTGGCAATTAGCTCCCATTCTCTGATACTTCCCAAAAGTTAAATTCACTGACATAGCAACCAGTTCCCATCCAGAGTTGCATCTTAAAAGGTTAACTTCATTAAAATAACCAGAGACACTGTTAACATTTAGGAAATTCCAAGATTTGGGGGCAATGTCTGAGGCAGGAATGTTGGATAAAGACTAAACACGAATGAGAAATATATATTTGAATGGCTAACATACATTTTCTTATAAATTACAATATCACAATGGCTAAGAGAGTGACAATTTTCTTTTTTTTGTGATTATTGCAATGTACTTTTTCATGGTATGTGTTATGATATCAGTAAGTAAGTAAAATGAAATGAATATTACAAAAAATAGAAAATACATTAATACTATTTTATACTAATGTATTTTTGAAGGGAAGACTTATATTTACATGTTGGCCTGTTGCAATAATAAACACAATAATTATGTTATAGTTTAATTACAATTAAAAGAAATTCAGTAGGAAACTTTTGTAAAATTAATTTATTTGTATATATTTGACATCAATTGTAGTCCCCATGTAGTCCCACCACCATTCACCAGTGCACCATCACCTCAATCCCTTGTGCTCTTTTTGCCCTCACGCCAGTCTCTTCCCTGCCCACTCAAGGTGCCCCAGATTTGTCTGTCTTTTCGTTCTTGTTTTTTTTTTTTTTGATTGTTATTGTTCTTTTCCTTGAGCCTCCTCACCTTCTTTTTGTTCCTTTATATGCCTTCTAAAAGTGAAACCATACGATATTTTTCTCTTGCCTTTTGACATTTCACCAAGCGTAATTCCTTCTAGCTCATTCCATGTTCTACAAATGACTCTAGTTTATCTTTTTTGATTGATGAATAGTATTCCATTGTGTAAATGTACCATATCTTCTTGATCCAGTCATCTAATTTTGATCATTTGGGTTGTTTCCAGAACTTGTAATTATAAATAGTGTTGCAATAAACATAGGGGTACAGGTATTCTTTTGGATCATTGTTTTTGTGTCCTTTGGGTAGATCCCTAGGAGTGGTATTGCTGGGTCATATTGTAGTTCCATCCTTAGTAGATTGAGGAACCTCCATATGGCCTTCCATAGTGGTTGGATTAACTTGCATTCCCACCAGCAGTGTACTAGGGTTTCTTTTTCTCCACATTCTCACCAACATTTGTTGTTGTAGGTTTTTTTGATATGTGCCCATTTTATTGGTGTAAGGTGGTATCTCATTGTGGTTTTAATTTGCATTTCCCTGATTATGAGGGATGTTGAGCATTTTCTCATGTGCCTGTTGGCCATTTAGTTGTCCTCTTTGGAGAAGTCTCTTTTACGTTCTTCTGCCCATTTTTGCACTGGTTGTTTACTTTATTTTTCTTGAGTCTTGTGAGTTCTTTGGAAATCTGTGTGATCAGTTTCTTGTCAGTTGTGTGGATTGCAAAGATTTTTTCCCAATCAATGTGTGTCTCTTTGTTTTGGTTAGTGTTTCTTTTGCTGTACAGAAGCTTTTTAATTTGATGTAGTCCCAGCTGTTTATCTTTTCTTTCATTTTTATTGCTTTGGGGGAAACCTGAAATAGGAAAAGAAATAAATTTAAACATATCATTGAAATTTAGTATTTATTTACTCACTAATATTTGCATTTACCATGCCAAAATACCAAGCCACGTATACTGAAACTTCAAATCCAAATATCTAAGCTTGACAGCTACAAGTCCAGGAAAGGAGCTGCCATTTCCTCACCCTCATTTACATGTAACCTCTTTGGACTACAAGCCCGATGTGCTTTGAACTGGAATTCCCTGATGCAAGAGCTGCAGGGAACTAGGGGAAGAGCTGATCAGTCAGGTGACGTTATAGAGCACAGAAGAAGGATGGGCCCTGTGGCTCTTGCTTCTTCAGATTTGACTTGCACTCAGGGACTTGAGGGCACTTGGAGGGAGGTACATGGAGGAGAGAGACATATAGAGATATTTTAAAGAGACGTGTGGGTGAGAGACAGGTGGGAAGATTGCCCTTGGTAGAGATGATGGCCGCCATTATTTTGATTTGTATTTCGATTTTGCTCCTCATGTTCTAGACCTGCTTTACCCTTTTCTTCATGTTCCCCACCAGATGGCAAGTTTTCAGACCTCAGAAGCTCTGCACAAGGCCATCCTTGTTTGGTTAGGTATTTGTCCATAAGGATATAGGTAATTTTCAGAGTTCTGTTAGGAAAATACTTCTCTCTCAATGCACACTGATTCTGTTAAAGATCTCTTATACTACTTAGTTTGTTTTGTTTGGCTTTGTGTACACGGATGGCCAAATCCCTTTAGAGTGAGCACCCCTTAATAGCTTATTGTCCCTGGGTACCTCTTGGTTGTGTGCTAACATGAGGAAAAATATATTACAATTTGTTGTTTGCTTCAAAAAATCCAAGTAATCACATAGAATGATATTTTTGAAGCAACTTGTGTTCAGTTTCTTTGTTGTTAAAATCATTGTGCTACCATTTTTTATTTTCAATCTACTATTTAAAAGCATAAACATGCACACACATAATGGATATACTGTGGATATGAACTCTATACACATGGGCCTCCCTGGTGGTGCAGTGGGTTAAGCAACGCACTGTGAAGCAAATCACAGCCACTGCAGCACGAGTTCGATCCCTGCTGCCGGCCAGGGAGGGGACCCATATGGCGCAGCAGACCTCTCCTGCTGTGCCCGCTGCTCCCCTCAG
>JAGFMF010011651.1:14470-26720 GCA_019455555.1 Galemys pyrenaicus | reverse complement strand
CTCTGGTGGCACAATGGGTTAAGCAACACACAATGAAGCAAACCACAGCCACTACAGCATGAGTTCGATCCCGGCTGCCCCCCAGGGAGGGGACCCACATGGCGCAGCAGATCTTTCCTGCCTCGCCCACTGCTGCGGTAGGCAGTGTGTTTCAGCCAGTCTGCCTGTTCTGCTCCCCACTCTGCCTGGTGAATCGTCTCACCTCCCGTGACTCTGGCCTGTACCCCAGCTCTTGTATGCATAAATAAATAAATCTTTAAAAAATAATTCTAAACTTTTTAAAAAAATATTTGTTTATACATATAATAGTTGGTGTATAGGCCAGAAGTGTGGGGGTGAGAGGATTCACCAGAGATAGAGTGGGGATCAGAGTAGGCTGATTGACTGAAATACAGCTGAGGGGAGCAGTGGGTGAAACAGGAGAGGTCTGCTGTGCCATGTGGTTCACCTCCCTGACTCGAATTGAACTTGTGTTGCAGTGGTTTCAGATAGCTTCATAGCACTGCGATGCACCACCAGGAAGGGCCCCTCCCCACCAAAAAAATTCTAAACTCTTAAATGAACTTCCTCCTGAAATAAATGCACATGAGGTATTCCTCTGTGTCACAGGTCAAATGTATAACTGAGCATTAATCAAGTTAATTTCCACATCAACATGATGTTTATTATGAGTAAATAATAGAAAAAAGTATTACTAAAAATAAAAAAAAGTATGTATTATTAAATCTCAATGGTAATGGTTGCAGTTGTTTCAAACTCAGTGGTCTCAATCAGGGGCAATTTTGTCTTCCAAGGGACATTTGATAATGTCGAGTGACAATTTGGGTTGTCATACAGGGGATGGTGGTGCTATTGGCATTTAGTAAGTGTGGATAGGGATGCTGTTAAATGTCCTACAATCTACAGAACAGTTTTCATCCCTTAGCAGGAATTACCCAGTTGAAAATATCAATAGTGCCAAGGTTGAGACACTCTGACTCAAACCAATCAAAGATTTTTTTCCCGGAGGAGTATTTTATCCCTGACACTATTTAAAATGCAGGTGTATGGCGATAATAAAAAGCAGATGGACTTTTGGTATGTTTTATTATTGCTTGTAAATTTTTGAGAGACAATGCATCCTTTATTTTCTGTTTCTGGAGCACCCAGGCTCCGACCTGGGTGAGATATCCAATATATCAAAAATCGAGGCATAGATATTCATGTGGCTTTCATAGGCCTCACTAAAGTATTCAATGTCATTAATAGAACTGAACTTTTGAAGCTTCTGAGAAAAATTGGCAGCTCTAAAAATTTTCCCAATATGCTAAGGTTAATCTGAGATGACATATGTCGTACTTTAATGCTATGGTGTTTGGCTAGCTCCAAATGGTATGGAGAACTTATATTTAAGAATTTAACTCTTTTTGATATCTAGAAAGAGATAGGGTGTTGACAACATGTGTTGGCGAGACACATTCACACTAATTGATTTTACAAACTACAGGGAACACATATAAATCAGGAAATAGAAAACATTAAGGATAAAAGCATGCAGTCAGACAGAGAAGATGGCAAATATGAAATTTACCAATTTTTTTGTCTTTTTTTTTTTTGTTTTCTTTTGTGTTAACTAGATCATCTAAGACTGCAAAGGATTTTGTCTAGGCTATCTTAAAGATGGTAAATCAAAGACAAACAGATGACCTCCTTTGTGATGAGTTTTCATGTAATGAAACAGAATTAATTCTCTGCAGATAACACACTCATTCTTGTCTGTATATCTTTATTTTTTTCTATTTTTTGGACACCAGTTCACCTTTCCACCAGAGAAAGAAGCAAATTTGATATTTTCTCAAGGTTTAGTTTGAATGGGACTTTGTTTACCTAATATTTGTTGCTTTTATTTTAATTTAAAAATATTTCCAAGATGTTTTTTGTTAGGTTACACCTACCAATGTTAAAGTATTCCCTCCTCGCTACTTGTGATGAAGTTGTGACCCAGGTTTGACCCATCAGAACATTGCCTTCTCTTGGCCACAATGATTTAAAGATAGTAGCATAAGCTAAACAGAATCAAGTATAGATAGATGTTCTCTTCTCACCTGGGTTCCTGAAAGTGTGGGATGTAAATCTAAAGTTGCTGGTAGCCATTTTGCTACCATGAGATGAGAATGTTCCTAAGAATAAAGCCAATATTAGGAAAAGTAGAGCTGAAAGAAGCGATTACTTCATTTGATTCCCTGAATACTTTGTGCCTGATTCCCTGGACAAAATCTTTTTCAGCCTTAGATGATCTGGTTAACACAAAAGTAAAAAAACAAACAAACAAACAAAAAGGACAAAAAAACTTAAACTTTCTAGTTATATAAATCAACAAATTCCCTTTTTGTGGAGTCCTTATTTGTAATAATTCATGGTTACTATCACTATTTCCTTCCTAAAGCCTTCCTTGTTGATTTTGCATCATTAATTCTTTCTCAACTTTGATTTTGCATAGGATTTGTAAGTTGATACTGCATACTCTAGTATTTAATTACATACTCTCTTTTATTTGTTCTTTATTCATTAAATTTATGAGAACCTAATCTCCCCAATTTTACTTTAATAATAGAAAAATATTCATGGGTTGTAAATTAGCTTTGCACTTCATACTTTTGTTAATTTAGAAATGCATAGAAGAAAGATATTTTACTTTATTATGTATTTTCCATAGGATGGTTACATAACAGGTATCTAATAGATGGTGAATTTTTCAGTTATGTTATAGTTATGTTTCTGATTTGTGAACATCTAAAAATCTTTCAATTCAACAAGCAGAACACACATTCCTAGGGGTAGAAATCTTGAAGTGTATAAAAACAAATGCAATTCATCATAAACTGATCTGTAGAAACAAAGCAAAACCAATTCAAAAGGGTGTTTTATGATGTAAGGAACTTTGACACATTTGTATTTGAACATACTACTGTTTAGCACAATAGCAGGCAAATAGTAGATGCTTAATATAATTTATTAGATGAATGGATGAAATGCTTATAACATGTTTTCTGCAATAATAGAAATATCCTGTAGTTTACACTGTCCAAAAAGTAGCTACATATGGCTAGTGAACACTTGAAATCACTTAAATGATTGAATAACAGAATGTTTATTATCATTTGATATTAATTAATTTAAATCTTTATAGCTACATGTGACTAGTGGCTACTGTGTTGTGCAGTGTGGATTCACAAGGATTCAGTACAACAAAATACAAGGATTTCAATGGAAATACATATTTAAGAACTATTGCAGATTTATTCTTTTGGAAATAAGCCTAATTTACAGTGAGAGTCAAAGTAATGGAGAGGACGTCTCTTTAAACCTAGTTCAAATATCACCTCTCTAGTTAAGCCTTTTTTGACTCTGACTCCCTCACCATCTTTACTTTCACCCAGAACAGAATTAATAAATCCATGCTACTAAGCTTTTTAAAAAATGTGAAATCTTGCCTTTCTCAACAATATGTATAGAATTTGAGGTAATTATGCTATCGAACTAAGTCAGAAAGTGGAAGAGAAATAAGTATAGTTTTACTCATATGCAGAATATAAAAAAGAGCAAAGCACAAAAATAACAAAACATGACAAAAATAACTCTTAGACTCAGAAAATTATGGTGGTAACCAGAGGGGAACCAGAGGTTGGGATGTATAAGGAATGGGTAGAGGGGTCATTGTGGTGAGTGACTCTAGAATCTTGGTGGTGGGTACAGCATGGTATACACACATATAGACTTATGAAGTTATATGCGAAAACATATAGTATTTTAAACCAATATAAGTTTTACACAAGGAGAATTAATAAATTAATAATTCTTTCAATGGTACTTTGTTCATATAATTATAATCAAGCTATGTGTGTTATATTATAACCAGTTTTTGTTATGTCTGACTAATGAGTTAGATTAATTGCTTCTTTTTTCATTCAAAACACTTAAATTAGGGGAAGGGTGGAGGGTAGATGGGAGCGCAGGGGACTAGGTGATGGTGCACTGGTGTTATGGTGATGGGGAATACATGGGGATTACAACTGATGTCAAATATATGTAAATTTAAAAAAATTATAAATAAAATAAACAAAACAACAAGAAAAACCAAAACACTTAAATTCAGATTAGATCAGAGTTTTCAGTCTAGGTGATAAACAGGTCCTAAATATCCCTTGACAAAAAATGTAGTGGATGTTATTTGCTATGGATTGAATTGTGTACTTTCAAAATTCATATATTGAAGCCTTGACCCCAACACAAGAGTATTTGGTGATAGGACATATAAGAAAGTAACAGGGTTAAGTGAGGTTATAAAGGTGGAATCCTAATCGGTTAAGATTGTTGTCCTTATAAGAAGAGAAAGAAACACCAGAGTTCTTTCTCTAAGCACACGTACAAAACGGAGAGGTTATGTGGCTTTATAGCAAGAAGGTGGCCACCTGTAAATCAAGAAGAGAGGTCTCTGAATGACCTACTTTGCTGCTGCCTTGATCTTGGACTTCCTAGCTTCCATTACTTTGAGAAAAAATTTTCTGATTAAGTCTGTGGTATTTTGTTAAGACACTACAAGCAGACTAATGCATTAAAATTGGGGTATTAGAGTCTTAAGGAGACATAAAACAGGGAAACTGGATGATGTAGGACAATTCACAATGTGGACTGATTCTACCCTAAGGTATTGTTCAAGCTGGATGACTTAAGAAGGTTTAAGAAGGATGACTAGGAGTTAGAGGATTGAGCGGGCAAAGGAACTGGCATATTTGAAGAGCTCTGGTGGAAGTGAAAGAAATATAACATGTTGGGACCTTAGTGTCAAATGGTACTGGATGAAGATGGAGATTTTGTAGAACCGTGGAAGTCAAGGTAAGGTTTTGAGACTTTATCATGGAGCTTCCAAAGTGAAGCCACTTGAAGAATTTTAAGCAGCAGAGTGCACAATTAAATTTTTGTTTTGGAAAGTTCACTTTGATTTCAGATTGCACACAAGATTGGAGGGAAGCCATTCTGAAAGAAGAGAAACCACTTAAAAAGCTGCTGTACTTGTCCAGATGAAAGATGATAATGGTTTGGACCAGAGTTCTTACATCTCTAAAGCTTACTACAGTGTACAGGGAATAGCAGGTGCTCAGTGCATGTTCAATGTAAAGTGGTTTGAACAAAAATACAAAACTCAATATATTATTTGAACTGAAACACAAAAGGTCAGTATATTCTTTGTATGGATGCTAAAAGTATAAAGCAGAGCTACAAAAAGACAGAATCTCTCAGAATTTACATGATGCTAATATATGACAAGAACAGTCTTTGGATAGGCAAATGAGGAAGACGTTTGGGGTATCAAATAATAATTATGACCACATCCAAACCAAAAGAACACTACTTTTGTCATTAGCAACATTTAAAAAAATGAAAAATTACATTCTCATTTTACCTTGGTTATCATTGATAAATGAGACAGAAAGATGATATATCTGACATCTGACCTTTGGACTTCTTATATAAACAAGGTTTTCACATTCATTGACACCAAATAAAATTGCAATTATTGTTTATATTTTGGAAGCTGGAGATGTGTTTTCTCAAGACTAAGAATTCATATGACTATAAAATGTATTCCTTTCCATTTTCCTAAAATAAGCTCAGATGATAATAATAGGAGAATTTAAATTGTAAGAAACATATCAGAAAGCATAAAAATGTATGAGAACATTGAAATTACCAGCTGAAATGAAGAAATGGGTTTATAAAATTTTTAAAACTTGGGTATTTGCCCATTTTTGAGGGATAGCGTAAGCATCACCTTTTCCAAAAGCAAGGAGGTTGACCAATAGCCTTCTTTAGAATCACTCTATTTTTATTTAATTCCTTTCCTTACCCTCTTCAATGTTCCCTGCACTGCCAATAGACCATCTTTATTAAATGTTCATTTTGCCAGTCATCTGTCTCTAGCTTCTAAAATCCCTCTTAACTTTTGAGCTTTTTCTACCAGATGTCTGGAATATTATTTTGTTTCATCAGTCAAAAAATTCTGTAAATTCCACCTCTTCAAAGAATCTAACACAACTTAGTCATAAATTTCACATTTGGACTTATTTAAATATTTTTCCATTTTCCCATATGTTCTTAATATTTGTATCATTCAGTGTTGTATTATATGTTTTCTATACAGAAGAAGTGACATTGTTTCACTTTGGATTGAACCTGATAAATATCCCTACAAAGGGAACACAAGTGCTATATACATTCATACACATGTGAGTGTGTGTGTATGTGTGTGTGTGTGTAGTTTTTATAAATGTAAACATATCTATATTTCCTTTTAGGTGGATATCCAGATTGAAACTTCTTGAATGAACAGATAATCAAAGATCCTGAAAACCTGAATTTTGTTTTTAGAATGCTTTTAGGGAATGTCAGAATTGACTTGGACTATTACTGTGATCATTTTTTAAAAAAGATTTATTTATGCATACAAGAACTGAGGTATAGGCCAGAGGTGAGGGAGGTGAGAGGATTTACCAAGATAGTGGGGAGCAGAACAGGTGGCTCTAACTGAAATACACTGCTGAGGGAAACAGTGGGCACTGCAGGAGAGGTCTGCTGTGTCCTGCGGGTCAGCTCTTTGGCTGGGGATTGAACTCGTGCTGCAGTGGCTGCAGATAGCTTCATAGTACTGTGCCTTAACCTCTTGCGCCACCAGAGAGGCATCTATTACTGTGATCATTAACAAATGACATGACTTATATAATCAACATTCCAAAACTAAAATGGAAACAAAATTAAGAAAAAATCCTCTGCAATTACATGTCTTTCTTCACTTCAAATTAGCATATATTCCATTTTCTTTACAACAGAGAGAAATGGAAAAAATGGGTTTATTATAGCCACAAATCAATATATAAACCCTGATCAATGGATGTGAAGCTCCTTGGATATTTGAAATATTTTTATGCATTTTGACACACTATGTAGCAGGAAGCAATCCATTAAGTTTTAAAAAGACAAAAGCCAGTAAAGATAGGCTAGAAGTCAAATTCTCACATCCCTCACACTTCTGGTATTAAAACTAGCTATGCTGTCTGCTACTTCTAATTATAAAAATGTGGATAATTTGAAAAGTTGTATACACACACACATTCATTTTACCTCTTCCATGTGTTTTCCTTTGGACCACTGAAAAACATTTTTGTCTTAGTTTTGTCTACTGCCTGAAAAATGAAAATTCTAATATTGATTCAAGAAAGTCATGATGATTAATCATTTGCAATCTGAAACTAGGAAAACCTCAGGCACTATAGAGCTATCCCTGCAAACTCTGTCATCTCTTAAAAAGCAGAGGCTGGGTGTGTAACTAAATTTTGATGGCAAAGCGTAAAGCAGCTTCTTTTCATATGGTGGACTCTTAGAAATCTTGCTTTTCACATAGGAAGCTTCATCATCGTGAAACCATGATTAGTCACAGACTGCAGCTGTCACACTTTATCATATTATAGCTGAATGAGATATCATAGCATACATGAATTACTGACACATTTTTGAGTCTATTCCTAACCTATGACCAAGATTTATGACTAGCATAACTACAAATCACAAGGACTATTTCATCTGGAAGTTTGTGCTAACATATTATTAGGTCATTGCTGGTTTGTGAAACAAAAGCATAGTAATTTTATCTACTGGCCAAGTATAGGTAACAATTTGTGCCAAGTAAGACAAAGAGCAAACACATGGGAAATTGGTTACCTTTCTTTTTAAGGCTAATTGTCATATTTAGTGTTTGAAACAAGAGGTTACAGTCTTTAATTGTTAGCCAGGCCCTAGAAATGCTGTGCAGAGGTGTGACAATTCAATAGGCAATGCAAATCTCGAGGGGCTTAGGAATTGTCCATTCTGATGACTTTTCTCTTTGAACTCATTATGCTACTAAATTCACCTACTAAGAAATCAGCCCTGAGGAATTTGAACTTGTGAGCCAGGAAAAGGAAAGTTTGTCATAATTTGTTACTTAGATTGTTAACTTAACCGTCTGGCTAAGACTGGTTCTTACAAACTGGAGGACAGAGACGGATAAGTCCTGGTGGGTTCAGATGTGATTGACTATTTCAGTTGAGGGGGAGATGTACTATATAGCACACAGTCCTGACATGGTAAGTGCTTAGAAAGTTAAGAAGTTATGAAAGATTTGTGCCTGCAGAAATTGAGTCAGTTGTTCCATCAGCAACGTGGAGGAAAAGAACAGATGATATTAAACCTCAAACATTCAGAAGAATTATTTCAGTTCTATATTATTCTGTAATTATTACAGCTCTGCAGGTCTCTACTTGTTCTGCAGTATCCTACATTTTTTTTGCTGAATGCTTTAGCACATCTGCAGCAAGAAAATGTGTAAAAAGGAAAAACTCAATGAATTTAATAATCTGTGGCTGCTCGACTGCCTTAGGAGAGGATTCTAAAAATATATAAATTATTTCAGGGTCACTTAAACTGCTAGCAAAAACTGTAGCTACTGGTTAGAACATGGAGGTTGAAGCTAGCCCCAAAATGACACCCCACAACCCCCCCAGAAAAAAATGAAAATGAAAGTTTCCAGCTCCTGCAGCATACATTTATTTATAAAGTGCTTAGAGAGCAGAATATGTAGAAAGTGGGGGCAGTTACACTGTGGTGAGCAAAACTCAGTAAAAAATAATTTTCTTGGGTTATCAGATTTCCTGTGCTATTTAATCTGAATGTGTATCCCTCCCCCTCCCCCTTAAACTTATCAAGTCAATATGAACAGGTGTTGCACCGAAGAAGTTATTTTTTCTTCTCCTTTTTTCTTTATTGAGGTGACATTCGTTTACACTTTGTGTAATTCAGGGGAATAGGCTAGCACTCCTTAGATATATATTACCCCATCATGCCCGCCTCTCCCTTTAGCTAGGCCTCTCCCTTTGTTCCCACAGAGGTTTTCAAAACTGATATTTAAAATAGGAATGGGAAATTCAGCCTTAAAGGGTTATATGGAAGGGCCCTAGGCACTATTTAGAAAGACTTAAGGGAACTGGTGCATAGAGTTCTTGATTAGGGCCTCTGTTGTTCAGGTTTTTTTTTAGTCCGAACATCAGTCTAGTATAAAAAGTCACCATGGGGGCAGAAGTGTCAAGCCCTCTACCTTTGAGATTCAGAATCAGAAATTTGAGCTTAATACAGTGTGAACTTATTGCAATTTACATATACTCTCCAGATTATATGAAAGTGAAAGTTTGGGCTGCTCAATTTGCTGCTGGCTGCCTGTATGACAAGACTTCGAGAGGTCTATGATCTACTCTTTTTTTGGGAGACTGTCTTGATGCCTTTTTGGACCTGTGTGAGTTTGCTGTGCATATCACTAAAGAGCTATGGAGAAATGTATGCCTCTGCTTGAACAAAGAGTGAGTTGGTATCCTTAATGTTTTTGATATTTTTAAAAATACAACTGAGTATTAATTCCATATGGCTTCTTTCTGCCTTCACCTTAAAAAAAATTGCCCTTTCACTTCCCTAGAAATGAATTTTATTTGAATATGGGACCATCTTTAGCTGAATATTATGAAAGTACTAAGCTTACCATATTGGAATGACTGCTCTACACTTCTTCTAGAAAAAAAATTAACATTCAAGCGAACTATAATACAGCCTTTAGTTAGCGATACTGCCATGGAGGGAAAAATGAGCTCCCATTGCCTGACTAATTTTCTGTTGCAGAGGTAGAATTTTATTGAACTGGAACCATTTTAAATTAACAGGAGAGAGTTGACATAACCAAATTTGACCAGTTTTTCATAGTCTCACAGGCTCCACAGAAGGATTTTTGTAAGAGAGTGCAACACAAGGTTTAACTTGAGAATATTTTAATTTTTCTATTATGTACATTGTTTCAGCAGTTTAGGTTCAAGAGCAAAATTTCAATGTTCTCCATTCTCTTTTCCTTAACTTGCAGAGATCTTTAATTTCTCTAACTATGGCCCCATTTTTCATTTAGATCTCTTAAGGCAGCCTGGTTTTTTAATGTGATGGTCATCTTCATATCTTAATAAAACAAAAATTGAATTATATGCACTACTGGGCAAGCATGACATGACTTTTGCTAGCATATGTAAGGTGTGAAAACCTGGGGGGAAAATACTATTCAATTTAAGTTCCACTTGAGCACACTGCAGTGCACTGAAAATGAGTTCAGTCTTAAATGGCACTGAAAAAGGTAGAAGCAGGGAAAGGTGGAGATCACCGATTTGAACCTAATTAAAAAGACCTGATAAAAATGCTAGAAAGCCAGATGGTAAAGTCAGTTTCTTAGTACTGTGCCAGTCCAGGGATGGAATATGTTTAGCAGGTGACATTCTGCAAGGGTAGACTGATAATATCAGCAGTGAAACCAAAAGGATTTTGTTAACACTGTTTGTTAGACTTTACTTTTAAAACTTTGTCATGTTTCTGTATCTAAGTGGGAAAAAATGTAAATTTGCTACTTTAATCAAGTTATAAAACTCTAGAAAAGCTTCAAGTATTTGATTACTATTGAATATCTCTAACATCAATTTGAAAACTAAATACTAACATCATTATAATATAAAAGAAAATAGTAGAGTAGATATTCAGCACAATAGGATGCTTATTATTTCTTGAGAAAATCGTTCCTTAATTTTAAAAGTTAAACAATTTATTATTCAAAAATAGCACTTAAACTAAAACACTTAAAGAAATAGAATCCAAATTTAGGCAACTTTTGGTTACTCTAAATACAAACATTTAAAAATTTCACCTGATCCTACAATATTAACTGTACCTTAAATGTTTTCATTGCTATGACTTTAGGCAAAAATCTTATATATAGGACAGATAAAAATAGTTAAATTAGAAATTTTCTTGTTTTAATCCAAATCTTTTCTTATCTGTCCAATGTTGGTTGCAATGAAGGATGGGTAGAAACCTTCAAATGATGAATATTCATAGTTATATGTTGAGGACTATTAAAAATTAAATGGAATTAGGAACAGAGTAAGCTATATTTTAAAATGCTTTATTAGTAAAAAAGGACACTTTCAAAAGTCAGATACCTATGCATGGACAAGAAGAAGGGGGGTAAGGGGAAAAGAAGTCATGATTGTCATTGGCCTAATTTTGCCATTACAAATTAACATTTAGAGCACTGATTCATATCCTTTATGCTTTTCTTCAGTCCATTTGTTCCTTTGTGATGCAACCGAATAATTTACAGATAACTAAGGCTTCCACAAGTTCCAGGAAAGAGTAAATAGATCTGTCTTTTCCCAGTGAACAACAAGCGGTAATACCTTGGATTTATAGTCTTTTTTTTTTTCCAAAGAGCTCAGGGGGAAGACATTTTGTCACCCAATTCATCTCAAATAGTGAAGAGCCTTTAACAAGAGGTTTAGGTGGTGTCAGGGACACAGCTAATGAGGTTTGTTGAATTCCACATTTTATAAAGTAGTATGTTAGCTCTATACCTCCAAACAGGACTCAACTTAATAAGATATCTCTGAAATCTTTCATAAATTGTCTAAGGATAATTGATTTCATCGACTTTGTCAAGCACCATGTTCACCATTTCCAGGACAGTAAGAACCATCAAACAAATAACCCATCAAGCTATTCTACACCTGAAGCATACAAATGTCTAAGTAGTTTATTGCTGCTCAGGTAATGTTACCATTTTTGTTGTTCTTTTTGTTGGCAGTTACCATTTTAGCCAAAACAATGTTTTATCATACCATTTGTTTCTCCAGTGGTTTCTTAGTCTTTCAATTATTCTTTCTAGTGCATTCCTGGATTGCGTTCATAAGACGTTTAACCTTTTACTTGAATTTGCATATTTGACACTATTTTTGTTCTTCTAACTATCAATAATAGAGTTTTGTCTGAAAGAAAATGTTGTGCATACAAACACTAAAATATTATGCAGCCGTTATTTTATTTTTTAATTCAATTGCATTCAGAAATTGTGTATATACAAGGAACTGTATCCATTAACGTTACACAATTTGATGAGTTTTAGCAATAATATATTCACATGAAAGCACTACCATAACCAAGATACTTACAATTTCCATAATGACTTTCTTTTTTTTTTTTTTAAGATTTATTTATTTATGCATACAAGCACTGGGGTACAGGCCAGAGTTGTGGGGGGTGAGAGGATTCACCACAGACAGCAGGGATCAGAACAGGCAGATCAACAGAAGCACACTGCTGAGGG
>JAGFMF010011651.1:0-14438 GCA_019455555.1 Galemys pyrenaicus | reverse complement strand
GCCATGTGGGTCCCCTCCCTGGCCGGCAGCAGGGATCGAACTCATGTTGCAGCGGCTGCGGTTTGCTTCATAGTGCATTGCTTAACCCACTGCGCCACCAGGGAGGCCCTCCATAATGACTTTCAAAAAACCTGCTCATGTCACTTTGCAACCTATCCTTCATTCTGTATGTGCCAATCAGTGATGTGTTTATACCCTGTGGATTAGTTTACACTTTATAGTTTCATATAAATGTAATAATAACTTTTGTACTCTTTTTCATTAGGTCTTTAATTTAGCATTATTATTTTCTGATTCTTTCACTTCATTTAGTGTATTAATAGTTCATTCCTTTCTATTGCTAAGTGGTACTCCATTATATGACTATATTGCATTTTGATGTTACATTTTTTTTTCAGTTTTAGTCATTTTTATATATTTGTAGGGACACACTATTACGGATTAAGTTTTCATATCACTGAGTACTGATGGGTTAAACATCTTTTCCTTGCTACTGGTTATCTTGTGTCTGTTTAAATATATTGTACAATCAAATTTTTTTGAGGGAGGGCCGCCCTGGTGGCGCAGTGGGTTAAGCAACGCACTATGAAGCAAATCGCAGTCACGGCCACTGCAGCACAAGTTCAATCCTTGCTGCCGGCCGAGGAGGGGACCCACATGGTGCAACAGACCTCTCCTGCCTCACCCTTTGCTCCCCTCAGCAGTGTGTTTCAGTCAGTCGGCCTTTTCTGCTCCCTACTCTTTCTCTTGTGAATCCTCTCACCTTCTCTGGCCTGTACCCCAGCTCTTGTATGCATAAATAAATAAATCTTTAAAAAAATTTTTTTTGAGGGGAGTTTTTTATTATTAATTTTTGAAAGCTCTTTATATAATCTGGATACTTGTCCATTGTCATTTTTAAATAGTTCAAGATATTTTTTCCAGTTTGTGTCTTTTTCACTTTTACTTTCTTAAAGGTATCTTTAGGAGAGAAAATTTTTTAAGATTTTTTTAAGTCTAATATTTTATATTATATATATTGTTCCAGTGTATATAAAAAATTTGACTAATTGAAAGTCATAAAAGATTTTCTTCTATTATTCTTTCTAAAATTTAACACTTTTTTTTTATTTAACTCTATGATCTATTGTAAGTAAATTGGATTGAGGAAAGGGTCAGAATTAATTTTTTTTTCCTATATGGATATCTAATTCCAGTACTATTTGTTTAAACAACTTTCCATTTTTCATTGACTTGTTTTGAATATTTTTGCTAAAAAATATATATATTTTCTATTTTTTTGTCCTTTGATTACTATATCTATCTTCAGTCAAGAGACTAATATCCAATATGTATAAAGATCTCATATAACTCAACAATAGGAAAATAAATAACCCAATCCAAATATGGCCACTTTTGTGAAGAAGACATATATATACCCAACAGGCAGATTGTTCATGATTATTTATCATCCGAGAAATGCAAATCAAAATCACATTGAGATAAAACTTCACCCCCATGAGAATGGCTCATTTCAAACAGACAGAAACAACAAGTTTTGGTAAAAATGTGTAGAAAAAAGTATCCCCATGCACTGTTGTTGGGAATGTAGACTGTCCAGTCCCTATGGAAAACAGTATGGAGGTTGCTGAAAATATTAACAGCAGTTCTGCTATCTGATCCAGCAATTCTAACCCTAAACATTTATTAGAAGAATTAAAAAAAGAACACATTAATTTGAAATTCATTGTAGTACTATTTACAAAAAGTCAAGTTAAGGAAACATGTGTTTAATGACAGATAGTGGATAAAGAAAATGTGGTATATATACACAATAAGATACTACACAGCTATTAAAAAAAAGATGAAATCTTGTCATTTGTGACAACATGGATGGAAGTGGAGTGGATTATGCTAAGTGAATTAGAAGAAGAAAGACAAATATTGGATGATTTCACTCATTTTTTTTTATATAAAGAAACAAAGTGAAGGAACTGATAAAAACAAATCAAAATAAATCTTTTGAATCTGACTGCAGCATTAAAGCTACCACATCCAGAGTTGTGGGTGAGGTGCAAAGGAGGTATGCAGCCATGGGACTATATTGGAGGTTATTGGTGCTTTGGTGGTAGGTGTAGTGTGATAGCAAGGATTTGAAGGACTTAAAGCTATATGCTTAAATCATATGCAGTTTTGTAAACCAGCATTTCATTGAAATATAATTTAAATAAAAATATCCTCTTTACCTTTAATACTATTCTTTGTCTTAAAGTTTTCCTCAGCTGGGGTGAATATAGTTACTGTGGCCTTAAGCTCACTATTTGTGTGATATAGCTTTTCAGTCCACTTTTCCCACATAACTGTGTCATATTTAAAGTATATATATTATAGACATAAAAATAAGTATGTTCAAACAGGGTCTTGAATTTTAATTATTTCTGATAGTCTCTATCTGCTAATTGGAATGTATAGCCTATTATCATTTGATGTAATTATTGGTCTTTAGATCTACTTTATTATTTATTGTTTGTTTATTCCCTATTATTTTGTTTTTCGTACCCTGAACTCTTTTAGAATTATTTCAATTATTTATATGTTTCTAACTGTCTTTTAAAATCATTCAGTGGTTGTTCTAAGAATTACAGTATATAATGTATTCTTTTATGCATTAATATTTTATTACTTTCATAAAATGTAAACTTCCAAATATATGGGTCCATTTACCACCTTTCTTGCTGTCTTTCAAGTAATGTTTGTCATGCATGACAACTGCCTGCATTTTAACTCTTTAATCGAATACTATGTTTGTTTTTAATAAGTGCATGCATTTTAAAGAAGTTAAGAGGAAAGTGGTATTTTCTTTTTACTTAAATATGCACGGCTTAAAAAATCCTCTTGACTCATTACTGAAATATGAGACTCTATATGGTGTCTTTCCTGCCCCTCTTGAAGAACTTTCTTCAGCATTTCTTGTAGTTTGGATCTGCTGGTGAGTCATTCTCTTTTCTTTTGTCTGAAAACATAAAACCTTATACTATGTTGGTTGCTTCCTCCAAAATTTGAGCCCTTCCTCAAAACTGCATACTTGTAATTTATAGTTTTAATTTGTAAGAGGATAATTTTAAGAATTTCTTCACTCATACTGGAAGTAGAGCTCACATTAACCCATTTTGAAAAATATTTAAAACATGGAAAAGTGTTCATGCAGTGACAATAAATGAAAAATATAATAATGAGCAGAATGTATTCCAGTTTTAGAAACCAAAAATGTTATTATATATTTATAATGTATAACAATGGAGAGGAGATTTAACTAAATCTTAATAGGGGTTATTTCCAGTGGGTTGTATTATGGCTGATTTGGATTTTATTCTTCAGAACTAAAATAAGTTGTATTTTTAGAAACAGCACATTTACTTTTATAGTCAGAAAACTAGAACTGATTTTAAAAGATATCGGAAGGCTCATAAATATAAATACAATAGTCAGAAAAATAAAATTGATTTTAGAAGATGTTGTAATGTTCATAAATGATAAATAATCATATAGTGAATAAATCCAATATTAGTTCAGTGGAAAAAAAGATTTTCTATAACTGAAGATCAGAAAATCTTTTCATGGAAGAGGTAGGATATAACAAGTGTCTAGAGGAGGGCAGTTTTGGATGATAGAGACAGAGGGAAAGAAGCATTCCAGTATCCTTCTCTTTCTGGAATACTAGTCCATGAATTCAAGAGGCTATATGCAAAGCCTCCACTTTTTGAGTTGAAATATGAATTTGTTTCATCCATTGGCTGAGTGTGTTAGCAAGGGTATCAGATGAATAGGCGACTCTTTCAGCCTTCAAGTTGGTTTCTATTTTTGGTTCAGTAGTGGGGATGAGGGAACTAGGCCAGAGAAGAATGAAGTAATTAAGAGATAACTTTTATTTGTCTATTTTTACATCTATAACTTTCTTTTAATCTCATCTAACATTTAATTTTCACCTAAGAAAACATTCTCAAATCTAGGTAATAATTTCATAAACCCCTTTGTCAAACTTCGTGGGACAATTACTCCTTCTTTTCTGATATCATTTTCTCTGCTTTCATCCTCTAATGTGGAAAATATTTTTAAATAAAAAGAGAAATTTAACTTGTAATTAAAGATTAAATGTTTAAAACACATCACAGAGTCAGGGTAAGAAATTCAAAGAATTGTTTTTGGAATATATTATGACAACAAAGCTTTCTAATTTTAACAAAATTTCAAATGAACTGGCCCCCATTCACCAGCCTTAAATTGTATAAACTTTTTTTTTAAAGATTTATTTATTTATGCATACAAGCACTGGGGTACAGGCCAGAGTTGCGGGAGGTGAGAGGATTCACCAGACAGAGCCGGGATCAGAACAGGCAGAGTGACTGAAACACACTGCGGAGGGGAGCAACAGGTGAGGCAGGAGAGGTCTGCTGCGCCATGTGGGTCCCCTCCCTGGCCGGCAGCAGGGATCGAACTCATGCTGCAGTGGTTGCAGTTTGCTTCATAGTGCATTGCTTAACCCGCTGCCCCACCAGGGAGGCCCTAAACATTTTTTTAATTCTTTGAAACTTAACATTTAGATTAAAAGGGCAAGTTACAATAATATTTTTTTTAAAGCCTATGTATAAATCATTTAATCACAAATTGAACCTCGAGGGTTTACCCTGGAATGAACACTAAGGTCATTTCCCCACCTTCCTCCACAGGGATCACTAAAATTCAGTTTTATGAGTCTTGGACCCTTGCAAGATTATGAGTCTTTAAGGAAAAGTTCAGTTATGCTGAGAATATAAAACAGAAATGGGTTCATATACTTTGGAATGATTATTAGTAAATGTATTATCATTGAAAAATTATTCCTTCAATATCAGGTATCAATTCCCTTAATCAGACAACCCTTTTTTCTTGAACATTTTAGTTAATTGATATTTAATGCTTACCATTTGAAAATAATACAGTCATGCAATAATATTAGGGAAAATATAGATTATAATAGATAAAATTATACTTAGTGTTTTTTTCTTGTCAGTATTCTTTATATCTGTTACTTCAGTTAGTCATTTTTTCTAGAACTTGGGCATTTTAGTCATCCTTCCACAACAACCAAATGTTTTGCATCTGTATTATCTGTTAAAGTAGTCAAGTGTGATTACTGAGCACTTAAAACAAGGCCGGCATGCCAGAGAAACTATATATCAGCTTCCCAAAACAATGTTCTGCCAAGTTTTTTCCAAGATGTTCAGAGTAGTTTTCCCCAATGAGTCCCCTTGCTATGTGGAACTAAGGTTAACTGATGTATTGTGAGTTCTGGAGAAACTGTTACTATAACCTTAAGGAATTCATATTACTCAGATTTAGTTATCCCCAGGAATAAACTTTTTTATTGGTGAAACCCATCCTACGGCAGACAACAATCTAAAGGCAATGTTTTGTCGTATGAAGTCACCATCTCCTCGTGAAGGGAGGCCTGTTCCTCTCTGCTTGATGCACCATGCCCCTAATCCACTTCCTCAGATAAAAATATAAACCCTCAAAATGTGCCATTTAATTTAAAATGTACAATCATGACAATTATTCATATATATTATTAAATTATGTCTTTATCACCTACTGTATCTGGTACTAACTTGTTTGTTCATGCAGTCCGAGAAGAACCTATAGGGGTTGGGAAATATTTCCTGCATTCTGACAGAATTTAATTTAATTTTTTATTTATTTGAGTTATTTGAATAACAGCATGTAGATTGATTTACATTTAGAGTGTAGACTTTTGGACACGATTGAAATTATAGACTGATGATAAAACTTGTAGCAATTTTTCCATTCTTTGTCTTAACTCATTCTGAAATCGAAAATTCAAAAAGCTTTTTAATTCATTCCAGTCCATTCAAATTAAACCAAAGAATGGCATAATCGAGTCTTATAATCCAAAGATTTAAGTTGTTTGTTCATTGGTAAAATAATTAAAATATTCTCCTGAGTTTAAACTTTTTGAAATGCTATGTATTTGTAGCTCTGTTAAGCCGAATAAAATTTTTTATAGTCATATGCTTAAAATTAAAAAGGAATAATGCTTACATTGAATTTGTTAAGATATTTATTTTTATCTTTTGTTGGAGAAGTCAGAATATGTAATCTTGCTCAGTTAAATTATATAAAATCATTATAACTATTGTGGATTTTGGTAGTGGCAGATGTCCTTTTAATGTATAGCATGACAAAATTTCTCAAGTGAAAGGAGAATGTAATGATTAAGTAAATTACCGCTCTTCTTTTCCTTATCATCAAACATTTAAGTGTTTGCTATAAATACCTTCCGGTAGTTATGGTGAGAAATGTTTAATGCAAAGAGCTATTCCCTTTTTACTGTGGTAACACATATTATGGGGTGGTGAGAGTGGGGTGGAGTGACAGAAGGGCAATTATAGAAGTAAAAATATTATAGAACTGTCTACATGGTTTTTAGACACATCCTTTGTCTTTCTCTCTCAGTTGTATCTGAAAGAGCACTTACCCTTAGCTTGGTGTAACCGTCATCCATGGATTTAATGTGCATCATTTTAGTCAATGAGGGAAAAATAAATTGTCCCAAATCCCAAACAGGCATTTTTGGTATACTATTCAATACTGTACCTTTATCAGTTAGCTTTCCCTTCATCAGATCCTCCTTTCTGCTCCTTAAGTGAAGTTAAGGTAAGAAACGCTGGCAGGAAGCTTGGAGAAGCAGAAGATCAGTCATCTGCAGACTCCATTTTCACCTGCAGGGCTGCTATAATAAAGAGTTATTAATATGCCAGGTCTTATGTTCTTGGTCTGTAAAAGTGCCTTACAGCATACTCCAGTTAACTGTTTATTGCTTCCATTCCCCACCCCCCTACTGTGGAGAGTCTTGCTAATGCTGGGAAATCTGTGGATTATATATTACCACTCTCCACCGAAGACAGAAATAAGTACTCAGTCGCTTTTCAACATGATTTTCCACTTTCAATACCCACCATGCTATGGTTCAGTAGAGTACTTGGTAGGTGGTTAAATTCAAATATATTTTTCTATCAATATAGTGTTGCAAACTTCGCCCTAATGGCCTTAATCTGTATTATATGCCTTATAGTTAATAAGAGAATTTTCTTAATGAATATGAGTAATATAGACTATGCACATTATAATACTAATGTCTTTTTGGTGACTGTAATACCTCTATTTTCCTGCTGTAAGGTTGTGTAAGAATGCCTAGTAATTATCATCAAACAGCTCAACAAACACATTCTTAATGATATTATGGATAAACATGAAAATTTTTTTTTGCTAAATAAAATGCTTCTGTGGTAAGAGTTTAAAGTCCTGAAAAATTTGCTCAAAATAAATTCATCTTTAAATGTTATAGTCAAGAGCTTCTTTCATTTATTTTAGAAAAATAACATAATAGCTCTTTTAAAATCTAAAAGTGATTTTAAAATTGAGACTTTTGTTAATTGCAGCACACAATAGTTATATATACTTGTAAAAATCTATAAAGGTCTTTTTGAAGGAGAACTGAATTTCCTAAGATCTGTTAATGCTTTGCCTTTCTCTGGTTCCAGCAACTTGCTAGACCCTCCAGTGATTATGTTTGGGACATTGATTCAAGAGTATTATTCAAATGTTGTTGCAGTGGTGTTGCTGAATGAGTATGCAGGAATTAAAGGAGAATGGGGGGGGGGGGGTTCATTTGGATTCAAAAGAAAGATGCCAAAGAATGGATTTTGGTACTCCTCTAAGTGTTTGTGCTTCTTTTCTCATGAAAGTAGAAACTCGGCTTTTAATGTGTCTGGACAATAGAACCAGCTTCCCAGTATCAGATTAAACAAACTGTTCAAGGATCATTCCTAGCCTGGCTAGAAGCTTCTGTACTTTTTGAGATACTGCCGAGGGCACTGATAAAGAAGTCTTAAGCTCTCTTGTTCATGGTAATTTAAGGATCATGCTGTCTCAGAATTCAATACCTACATTTCCCTGCTATTCAGTCAGGAATATGAAGTAATTAGATACACACACATAGATTTTAAGGAAAAACAGCCTTCCATAAAGTATATCCACAATGCATATGGCACAGTCTCCCTGGTCTACGACGTTCAAGTTTCATCCCGAGCAACAGAACTCTCTGGGTCCATCGCTCCACTAGTTAACCTAGATGATCCTCTGGTGAGTGAAGCAAAGACCCGCCTCTTAAACATGAATTATGACTCTATTTCTTAAAACTTAATTTTTGGGTAATATTTGCCTACACATATACAAATGGGTTAATGAATAATGGTACTTATTACTACATTTGTTCCTATTCTTTATCTTCTGTAATTGATTAGAGAAGAAGAAGAATGGAAGCATAGTGACCATGCAGTTAAAAGACTTGTCATAATCCAGGAGAAAGAGAATGGAGAACAGGACTAGGGTGGCAGCAATGAAGTTCGAGAAAAGTAGAAGGTTTCAAGGCAGGCTTTATAGGGGAACTGAGATTTTTTGTGAATTGGATGTGAGGGAACTCTGAAGTAAGGAAGCAGACAAAAATATTTCACAGGTTGGTGTTTATCAACATGGAGGTTTGATAATGCCATTTGCTCTAAAAGGAAAAACTAGAGGAATTTTAGTATTTAGAGGCATTCAATTATATATAAGATCTGAGTCCTTGATTTGAGGTTTCAGTGAGATACTAACTCAGGTGTCAAATTGGAATTTCAATGTTTAGATCTAGAGTATGGGCAATAGTTCTGGTTCAGAGGTATCAGATTAAGATTCATTGGCATATAGATAGCAACTGAAACTATGGAACTACTAGTGTTACTCATAATAATAAAAAAAGGAAAACAGAAAAGGAGAGTAGAAAAGAAGATCTAGGACATATCTTTGATAACTGTCAATACCAAAACATAGGTAGGGAAGCTTAATATGTAAAAATAATGAGAAAATAGGGGTCAAAATATGAAAAATGATCTTCTGGGGTTCTGGTATCCAGAGAAAGACATTGTTTCCAAAAGGAGTGAGTAGTTAACATTGTCAATTGCTATGGGAATGTCAAATAAGATGAGGACAGAATGTTCTGTTGGATTCAGTGACATGGAAATCATTAGTGACTTTATCAGGATTTTTTCACAGGTCATGATTAAGAAAAACTAACTTTAAATAGGTTGAGGACTGAGTGGGATATGGTGAAATTGTGGATATGCAGAAAAATATGTGTATTTTCAGGAAATGTGTGGAGACCAGAGAATGATATCAGGTGGGACAGATAAGCTTTAAAAGATTTTAAGAACACATACAAAGGAAGATGGAAAGACTATGGTAGAGTATGATAAAATGAAGATACAAAAAGGAGAGGGGCCAATCAGAAATGGAATATTCCTGAGAATCATGGAAGGGTTGGGCATCAGAGGAGAGGTAGAGGTTTTGGAGAGAAAACAGATCATTACATTTGTTATAGAAAATATATTAAATGGAAAGAGTAAATGCAGATAAACTTGTAGGTTTGCGTTTCTTTCTCTCCCTCTCTCCCTTTCTCCTTCTTCCTCCCTCTATTTCTTCCCCTTGCCCTCCCTCTCTCTTCTTCTCTCTTTGCATGTGTCAATGCATGTATGTGTATTGTGGTATGTGTATTGTGTGTAAAAGATAAAGGGAAGGTTATCTCCTGAAAACAAATGAAGAATTGGAAATGAGACACAGAGGCTTAACAATGCAGAAGATTTCAAGTGTCTATGGAAAATATGCACTGAATTAACAAGGCAACAGTGAGTTGTATAAGGTAGCTGAAGAATCAGTAGTAAGCATGTGGTAGCAATGTGTCTAACTGTATGATTTTCATCAATAGCTTTAGCAATCTGAATACAGTATAAACAGAAACATTTGACATAAAAAAAGATGAAGTATTCAGAACAAGTTTTATTTACTGAAATTATAATTCCCTTTTATCTCCTAGAGACTTTGTGAATAAAAACAAGGTAATAGATTCAAAGTACTTTGAGATCTTTGGAACAAAAGTCTTCTTTAAAAATAAAGCAAAACTACCATGATTATCATATAAATTTGAGCTAATTGATTTGTTTTCTCTGTTGCTTTTTTTGTTTGGTTCCTGCATTACATACCATTGATTTCCCTTTGATCCATCACTTCATGACTAACTTAGGAAAAAGGTTTTTTTTTTAAACATATGATATTATCCTGTCAGTTTAAGAAACTTCAGAGTAAATCAAAATCAATGATGCTTATGATTACAAAACAACAAACATGTCAAAATAGAAATGTCTTTTTAAAAAAATTTAAAAGCAAGTTACAACTCCCATTAAAATCCTCTCAAGGAATTTCCAAATATCAACAATTTTATAGCTAAGAAGTGAATTCCATTAAAAATTTAGACATGTATCTGAATGAACATTTATTCTAACAGTATTTATTTTGCACCTAGCACTGTTGTTATACCCTAAGGATTTGTAGATGAAAAAAAAATAGCGACTATTATACTCAAGGAGGTCATGAATTTGAGGCAGGAGTTAAGATAAGGATTGTCGGTCAACTGATGAAGAGCCTTATATTCCATATTAATAGAGTTTGTATTTTAATATATGGGCAAATTAATACTTCAAAAGTGTTTTCATCAGGGAAGTGACATAATCAGATTTGTATCAATGTCAGTTTCATAGAATTCTAGAAAAGGTACTGGAGGGGAATAACTATAAGGAGATAGAGAATGAATATTCTTTGAGTGTTTACTGTATGCATGACAGAGACTTAAATGTCTCATATACATAATATGACTAAATCACAACAATAACACCTAAGAACAAACATCATATCTATTTTTTAGCTGAAGAAAGTAAGGTTTATAGAGTTTATTTTCCCAAAAGTCACAATTAGAGTAAAATATACTGTTGCCTTTTGAACACAGTCTGAATCCAGGCTCCATACTGTTGTTTTGGATCATACTGTCAATTAGGAGGCTCTATATCACTCTAGAAATGAATAGCAATGAAGACCTGAATTGAGAGTGGAAAGAAAGACAAAACAGTAATATTCAGGGAATATAATTGGCAACTAGACTTGGTTATTGTGTAGATTTGGAGAAGTAAGAGGAGTCAAGAACTTCTCCCAGGTTTTAATTTGCCTGAGTGGATAGGTCATGGTGTTATTGACTAAACTTGACAAAATAATAACAACAACAGCTAAAACACAACACAAGACAAAAATAGACAACTACAAAACAGAGACATTGTGCAGGGAAGAGGGAGGGATTGAGACTAAGGCAGGGACAGGAAGAGCACAAGGGACTATGGTGATGGTGCATGGGTGTATTGGTGGTGGGAATTTTATGGGGATTACATCTAGAAAGGAAAGCAAGCATTGTAAGAAAAAATAAATAAATATAATTCTAAAAAATTGACATAAGGAAAAGTGTGAATGGAAATAGAGATGTTAAAGATACAAGAAAAAGTGGGACTAAGTGATGCAATAAAGTGTAACAGGAGGTGGAAAAACAGCACAGGTTAAGGGATTATTTTATTTGTATTCTCTGTAATAGTAAAAGAGAGATTATTTATATATACAGATGTAGATAAATTATAACAGTTCAGGAGGGAATAAAACTGAAATATTTTAGGTTCAATAGCATCTACCTTCTTTCTGAAAAAAGAAGTGAAGGCAGGAACAAAAGGAGAGAAAGTAAGCTTGAAAATCAGTGTTAGAGGGTTGAATTAGCCACTGAGGAGGATGAAAAGGGCAACTGATCATTTCCTAGTTAAATCACAAGACAATTATTTGGCTTGCTATTACAGGATACCCAAACTGAAACTTGGTTTCAAGTTTACAACTTATTTTTCCCTATTTTTCAAAATTAAGTTACCATATATCACAATTTAGATGACTGGTATTAACCATGAAGATCAACAATCTTTTTTTTTTTTCTTTATAAAGTAGTAGCAATAAAATACATTCTCATCAAAGCATACAGTTTCTTCTTGGAACTACTTTTTGTAAATATAAATATCATGTTAGTCTTATAAAGTGAATTGGGAATATGTGTGTGTGTTTTCTATTTTGTGAAAGCATTTAAATGAGACTGAAAATTATGTTTATTTAAATTCTCTGGAAACTAGAGTCTGAGGTTTTCTTCATTGGAAGATACAATATTCAAATATTTGAATTTATTTAATGGCTACAGGGTAAATCAGGTTTTATTTTTTTTTAAGTTAGTTTTGATAAACTAGTTTTCTACCAATTTTCTCAATCATTTCAATTTTCAAATTTGTTATCAAAAAGCTATACATACTATCCTCTTATTTGTTAATATTAATACCTGTAATTATATTTCAGTTTTAATTCCTAATATTGTTTATTTGTACCCTTTCTCTCTCTCACTCCAAATATTTATTTACTGTCTCTTTTCTTTCCTTGATAATTCCATTAGAATTTTTTCATTAGAGAACATCAAAGAACCAACTTATAACTTTATTTCTGTTTTTATGTACTCTCTACTATATTAAATATAACTTTTCATTTGTTTTATTTCCTTCTGTATTTGATTTTAAATTATTTTTATTAAATTTTAGTACTTTTCTAAGTTCTTTAGATAGATGACTTGACTGTTTCCAATAAAATATATCAATTTAAGGCTATACTCTTTCTTATAAATAATACTTCAGGTGTAGTCCATGTGCTTGGATGAATAATGTTTTCATGATCATTCAGTTTAAAACATTTTTATATTTTGATTAAAAAAGTCTCTTGAGCTATGTGACATTTGGTATTTTTTAAAAATCTACAATAATGGATTTTTCTTTTTATATATGAAAGTATATGTGATTTCATTTCCTTTGAATATAACCCAGTAGTGACTTTGCTGGATTGCCTAGTAATTTTTTGAGGAAGTTTCATAATGGCTGTACCTGTTAGTGTCAACAGTGTAGAAGTGTTCCCTTTTCTCCCCATCCTTACAATACTTGTTTTCTCTAGATCATATAGTCATCCTAACAGGTGTAAATGATCTAAGAAAGTGGATATCATAGGAAGAGAGAATAGAATGGTGGTCAACAAACGTTAGGAGGTAGAGAAAATGGGGAGATGTTATTCAAAAACTAAAAATTTTCATTTCAAGATGAATGAATTCTAGGGAGCTAATATTTAGGACTCCAAAAAAAAAAAAAAGATAATTATGAGATGCTGAATGTGTTTTTTAACTTGATTGTGTTAATCATTGCACAATGCATATATATATATCAAATCATTGTGCTTTATACCTTAGATAAACATAATTTTTGTCAACTATACCTCAATAATAGTGGATAATGTTAAACAATGACATAAATTCTAAAAATGTATGTGATTTTTGATGATTGATTATAGTCAAAGAATTTGGTGGGTCATCAATATTTTTATATGCACATTATATGATAGAAAGGAATAAAACCCACATTTGTTGGGTACAACATCCTATTTATTTCTATAAGTTCAAGCTTTTTAATTGTATAGTTCAAATGTCCTATATACCAATTATTTTTAAAATCTTTCAAATTGTCAATTACTGAACTAAGATAAAATCTCTCATAATGATGGTAAATTATTCAACTACCTTTTTGTAATTTTGTCATTGTTTTGTTTTTTGGGGACTATATTAGTAGATTAATAAAAGTTTGTAATTGCTATATCATTCTCATGAATTGAGCCTTTTTATGTAGCAATCTATTTTATCTCTAATAAAGGGATAGTGTGAGTGTGTATATTCTTATTAAAGTCTATTTTCTCTGGTACTAATCTATCTACGGCCACTTTCTTTGGCTTACTGTTGTATAGTACAATGTTTTTCATCCTCTAATTTTAACCTTTTGTATACTTTTTTATTAAATATATAATTGTATTTTAATAAAATATTTTGTTAGAACAATCTTTGTTTTATAAGGTATTCACCACATGTCCTACTTATTCTATTTCCTTTGTTCCTAGTTTCTTATATTACTTGGAACAGACAGATTTTTTAAAAAAAATGCCGTGACTCTTAACTATTTTAATATGCTTACCTAATGTCATCAAATTCTAAACTCAGAACTGTTATCCTCCACTTGAACTTCACAAAGGCATTAGAATATGTAGCTCTTATTATCTTCCTTCCAATGCCATATAGTTGCAGTTATAGTAACAATCTTTACATTTTCCTTCTGAAAATATTGCGAAAGTGTTTCTAGTGGTTCATTGTTAATACTTAAGTAGTACCCTTTATTAAACTTTGAAGATTATATTATTTTTGTCATATCTCTTTTGGCTTTGTTGGTAAGAGTTGCTTTGACCTTTGCTAAGACTTTGAGGTTGACAGTGGGTTTATTTTTTTTTATTTATTTTTTTTTTATTAGTTATATTTGACATCATTTGTAGTCCCCAGGGGGTACCCACCACCATTTCACCCGTGCACCATCACCTCAGTCCCT
>JAGFMF010011650.1:34203-46980 GCA_019455555.1 Galemys pyrenaicus | reverse complement strand
ACAATATATGGCTTTAATATATAGCATAATATGCAAAACTTATAGTGAAGTATACTTTTATAATATATTTCATATTACGTTTCATCATATATGATATTAAGATATATATTATCACATAGATATATTTTACATAATAATATATGCGGGGTATAATATATATTATTTAAATTATTATGATTAATAAATATTATACTTTATATATTATATGTGATATAATAAATTTATGTTATTATATTATCATATATTGTCTCATGTATCGATATATGTGATATCATGGGATATAAATGATGATGTACAATATATGGCTTTAATATATAGCATAATATGCAAAACTTATAGTGAAGTATACTTTTATAATATATTTCATATTACGTTTCATCATATATGATATTATGATATATATTATCACATAGATATATTTTATATAATAATATATGCAGGGTATAATATATATTATTTAAATTATTATGATTTAGTAAATATTATACTTTATATTATATGTGATATAATAAATTTATGTTATTATATTATCATATATTGTCACATGTATCGATATATGTGATATCATGGGATATAAATGATGATGTACAATATATGGCTTTAATATATAGCATAATATGCAAACCTTATAGTGACGTATACTTTTATAATATATTTCATATTACGTTTTATCAGATATGATATTATGATATATATTATCACATAGATACATGGCATATAATGATATGTGATATCTGGCATATCCTATATAACATTTAAAACTATTATCATTTCTGTAATATAGTTCAATGTACTTTATGTTTTATTTACATTGTATATTATGATGCATTTTACATACACAGATATATTATGGTATATACTATATGGTGTAGAATCTATAATGTGTAAAACTATTATCATCTCTATAACACACTAAATATTACACTTACACACTATTATTTTATAATATAGTAAATAATAACATTGCATAAAATACGCTCTTTGCATATCTGACATTTACGCGTTGCCGTGTGTCCTAAGCGTGAGCGTGTGCCCTGCTGGGAGTCTGCAGCTGGCGGCGGGAAGCAGGTGCCGGCCCCCCTGGCTCAGCATCTTTGTGGGACTCTGTCCCCTCGTCGCCGTCCACAGCTGCTCGGGGCTCGTCCATGCGGGCGTCAGCGGCACCGTCACGACCGCCTGGCTCTCTGCCTTTCGTTGGTTTCAGAGAGGACCCTTCAGGACGAGCCTGTAATGACCCTGTCACTGTCACTTCCCAAAACCCAGGCAACGGAGCCAGCTACGGTTGCAGCCGAAGAGCAGTGAGGCCGTTTAAAAAGTGTCAATTGCAAATAGCCCTTTTTGCCCCCGAGGTCAGAAGCCTCCGACTGAACAAGACCCAGAGGGCGGGCGGAGGAGAGGGGAGGGGAGAAGACGCTGCTCTCCAGAAACCGATGATTATGGGATTACTTCACCCGCTCCCCCAGCGACGGGTCTCAAATGCGCCGTGTGTGTGGCTTTGTGAGCTGGGTGCACGTGGCTTTGTGGCTGTGAACGCTCGCCTGCCGTCCCCGTCTGCCCGAATCACCTGTGATCGACGTGCCCCGGGTCACCTGCATGTCCAGCCCCTGCATGCACACAGGGTGCAGGTAATCATCATGTCTATCTCTCTGTCTATCTGTCTACCCACCCATCCACTCACCCACCCACCCACTCATCCATCCACCCATCCATCCATCCATCCATCCACCCACCCACCCACCCATCCATCCATCCATCCATCCATCCATCCATCCATCCATCCATCCACACACCCACCCATCCATCCATCCATCCATCCATCATCCATCACCCACTCATCCATCCATCCATCTACCCACCCACCCACCCATCCAACCATCCACCCACCGACCCATCCATCATCCATCCATCATCCACCATCCATCGGTATGTATCATCTACCTACCTACATACATATGTTTGTATGTATGTATACATGCATCCATTCATCCACCTATCCATGTAGCCACCCATCCATTATCCATCCATGCTCCATCATCCATCCATCATCCATCTTCCATCATCCATCTATCCATCCATCATCCATCATCATCATCTACCCATCCATCTATCATCCATCCAATCATCCATCATCCATCACCCATCCATCCATCCATCTTCCATCATCATCATCTACCCATCCATCCATCCATCCATCATCCATTTACCATCCATCCATCCATCCATCCATCCATCCACCTTCCATCATCCATCCACCATCCTCCATGCCTCATCCATCGCCATCATCCATCCATCCATCATCTCTCTCTCCCTCCCTCCCTCCCTCCATCCCTCCTGGGCACAGGCACCATTTTGTCAGCTTCCGGTGGGGTCCAGCCCACGCCCACCCCCACTCCTCACCATTCCGCCGGGTGCTTGGCTCCCCATCAGCGACACTTTTCTGTCAGTTCTTCCCATTCCTGGGGGATTCCTCTCCCTAAATGACAGCGCCGTCAGCATGGCGGACTCTCCGGATCTCCCTCTGAGCAGGAAAGAGGTGCGTCCATCTCTCCCGGCCTCAGGGGTTAGCCAGCGGCCCCCCGGAGAAGCAACTGTGCCTTCTCCCTCCTGCCGGACAGCTGGTGCGTGTTCTCTGGGGACCAGGGCACCCTGGCTGGCCGGCAGTGACCTCGGAGCTCCTCGTTGGCCGGCTGTGACGCCCCAGCCGCAGTGGACTCAGTCCTGGCCTCTGTCTGCTGTGTGGGGAGGACAGCCCATCGCAATGGCAGTGGCCTGAGCATCACGGGCATCTCAGGCCCTCACAGCCGCCACAGGGACGCTCCTCGCTGCGTATTTCCTAACAGACGGCGGGAATCAGGTGCGTTGCAAAGCCAGCACTGCCCTGTGCGGTGTCTTCGCTCTGTCCTGGGTGCTGGATGAGCGAGTGGCACAAAGAACCACGGGTCTTTGCTACGGTGCTCGGTCTGCAGGGGCCAAGTGCGGGCGATGGGATCTTAATCTTAAAACCCTGGTTCGTCTTAGCATCCCTCGCTGGGGACAGCGGATTGAAGGTGTCAGCGTCCTTCCAAAGACCCTCCCAGACACTGATGAGTCCTTGTTCTCAGAACAGAGCGTGCCTGTGCCTTTCTCGGGAAGGAAAACCGTTGAACGGCCGACCCAGCTTCCGAGACGCTTTCATAACGAGACAGGGATCCTTGCCGGGGGATGGCACTGCGCACGAGGTGGAAGGCCAGCGTGTTCTTGCCCTGTAGAGCTCCAACACCTGCCTTCCAAGCTGTTGGTTTCTGAGAACTTTCACGCCCCAGGATTTAATATTCGGAGAGACAGAAAAGAGGGTGCAGGGCGCACATACGCCGTTCACGGGGACCCTGGCGGAAGTAGTTTTTTGGATAAAATTAACGTTTGCATTGGCAAGCTTTGGGCAGATGGTCCTTTACATGCGGGTGGGCCACGTCTAATCAGTCGAAGGCCTGCCTGGCACAGGAGACTGACCTCTCCAAACAGGAGGTGCGAGGGGTCCGAAGCTGTGACTTTTGTGGGGACCCTCCTAGAGGTAGTGCTTGGGTGGCATTAAGGATTACAGTGACAGGCTTGACAAAGCAGGTTCTCTGCCCGCCTGTGGGTGGGCCTTGTCTAATCAGTTGCAGGCCTGACTACGGCAGATGGCGTTCTGACTTCATCTGCTCGTCAGTTCTCCGTCTCAGCCAGCCCAGCCTGCACATTGTGCCGATTGTGGGCAGATTGTGCAAGCAGCTGCCGTGTTTGCACAGTCAAATCTTCACACTGCATCCCCAACTCTTTATATAGATTTGTACATGTATACATGTGTGTGTGTGCATATTATTGGAGTTTTTGTTTCTCTGGAGAAGTTAAATAAAGTTTGGAAGGAGTGCTTATTTGCTTATCATAATTTTTTAAAGATGTATTTATTGATGCAGACATGAGCTGGGGTGCAGGCAGAAGTGTGGGGTGAGAGGACTCCCCAGAGACAGAGCGGGGAGCAGAACAGGCGGATCCACTGAAACCCACTGCTGAGGGGAGCAGCGGGAGGCAGGAGAGGTCTGCTGCGCCCTGGGGGTCCCTCCCTGGCCGGGGATCGAACACGTGCTGCAGTGGCTGTGGGTGGTGCTTCATGGTGCTGAGACTGAACCCCTGCACCCCCAGGGAGTCCCCTGCATTTTGAAGTTATTTTAAAGCCTTATTTATTCATGCACACAAGAGCTGGGGTGCAGGTCAGAGGCGTGGGAGGTGAGAGGACTCCCCAGAGACAGAGTGGGGAGCAGAACAGGCAGATCCACTGAAACCCACTGCTGAGGGGAGCAGCGGGGGGACAGGGGAGGTCTGCTGCGCCCTGGGGGTCCCTCCCTGGCCGGGGATTGAGCTCGCGCTGCAGGGGCTGCGGATGCTTCACGGTGCGGCACACAGGCCCTGCACCCCCAGAGAGACCCCGCTTATCATAAACTTCACTGACCCCACTTGACATAGGAACTGGCCGCAAAACTATAAGTATAATCTCTCTGCTGTGATAAAAACATTTACCGGTGTGTGGTTTTTTTTATTTTTGATGTAGAAGAGAAAGGTTACCTGTATCTGTTGAAATTCAGCTCTGCCGTCTAAATATTGTATTTTTCCCTTTATTTATATACATTGGCCATCACTTGTGGCCCCCGTGGAGTTCCCACCCCCATTCCACCAGGGCACCCTCACCCCAGTCGCTGTGCTCTCTCCCTGCGTCACCCAGCCCCTCTAAATATTTTACTTCCTCGCATGCGCCCCCGGGAACTTCCCCGAGGTGACCCAGATTTTGCCTTTTGAGCTATGTCGTGTCTGTCCCTACTCACGGGTCTCGCTTATACCTAAATGCAGCCCCTGCCTTATCAGCCAGCACCCTCCTCAGAGTGCGCACCTGCCGTTCCCAGCGCCGTCCAAAGACTGATTCGTTAAACGTCCCTGAATTGGAGACCCTCCCGGAATCGCCCCTAAAAGCAACTACCACCCAGGTCTCGGGGTGCAGGGGGAGAGGAGAACTTTCTGGAGCTTGGCCGCCGGCATGAATTCTTAAACACAGCAACAGCAGGTGTATTTAAAATTCTTTCTGCTGCTTGCAAAGGCTGCATCCATTATGCAGGAAGCCGCACGAGGAGAACGTGTCCAAGTCCCTCGTCGCCACGGCTGATGGGCATCGATCCCGTGCCAAGATGCGAAGCTTGGAGGACTCATGGACTTAACGACTTGAGCATCATCCTCAGAATACGCCCAGGCCGTTCGCAAGCACTTGGGGTCCACGGAACTCAAAGCCGTGCAGAGAAAACAAAAAGCGGGAGAGGGCGCTGACCTCCGCGGTGGGTTGTCCAGCCAGAGGCTGGTCACCGTGTGCCTTTGCGACGGGCACCCTGGAGCTGGTGCGGCATCACCTCCAGGAGCTCAGACAATTCCTTGCAATGGGTTTTCACTCCCCAGCCTCCCGGCGGAATTCGGAGCATTGCTCTAGGGCGAGCTTGGGGTCTGGGCGCCTTCGGGGGCCCACAGGTGGGCTGGCTGCAGCTGGGCGTCACTGCTCTGCAGCCGGACGTCACGGTCAGCTCAGACTCCTGAATCTGCAAAAGTGCCCAGCGTCTCCCGGGGTCGCGGTGGAATGAGGCTGCCCAGGGAGGGAGTCGCTGTCCCGTCACCGGCCACAGACGCCCGCGATGGTGCTGCGTGGTTGAAGCTGCACGGCGAGGGACTGTGTGACCTTTGCCCATGCATGCAGTCGGCTGAAACAGCTCAGTGCCCCAAGACACCGCTTGGCCGGAGGCTGCCATCGTGGGCGTCTCCGGACACACTTGCTGGCCGCTAAGCCTTGGAGTCTGGTGACGAGCGTGTGACGTTTGCATCTGCCCCACACGCGTCGCCTCGGCTGCCCGCTGCATTTGGGTGAATCCTCCCGCTGTCCACACACTTAGGGGCATCGCATTTCTTTCTTTCTTTTTTTTTTTTTTTGAGCAGATAATGACTTTTATTTTATTTTCTTTCCTGTGTTTTTTTTTTTAATTTATATATTTGACATCCATTGTCATCCCCATGGATTCCCCATCACCACGTCACCAGTGCACCCTCACCTCCGTCCCCCGTGCTCCCGTCTGCCCTCAAACCGCCCCCTCCCCACCAAGTGTCCCCAGTTTGTCCCTGTCTTTTCATTTTTGGTTTTTGTGTCTTTATTGTTATTATTAGTATTGTTCTTATTCCTTTCCTTGATCCTTATCTGGATCCCTTATATTCCTCCTAGGGGAGGAACCATCTGGTATTTTTCTTTTGCCTCCTGACTGACTTCGCTGAGCATCATCCCATCCAGCTCCACCCATGTTCCTGTGAATGCGTCTAGTTTTTCTTTTTGATGGCTGCATAGTATTCCACCACATTCCTTTCCTTGATCCTTCTTTGGTTCCCTTATATTCCTCCTAGGGGAGGGACCATCTGGTATTTTTCTTTTGCCTCCTGACTGACTTCGCTGAGCATCCTCCCTTCCAGTTCCATCCATGTTCCTATGAATGAGTGTAGTTTTCTTTTTGATGGCTGCATAGTATTCCATCGCATTCCTTTCCTTGATCCTTATCTGGTTCCCTTATATTCCTCCTAGGGGAGGAACCAGCTGGCATTTTTCTTTTGCCTCCTGACTTACTTCGCTGAGCATCATCCCTTCCAGCTCCACCCATGTTCCTATGAATGACACTATCCTTTTTGACTGCTGTATAGTATTCCATCGTGTCTATGGACCACATCTTCATGATCCAATCATCTGTTTTGGGCATTTGGGTTGTTCCCAGGTCTCCCCTGTTGTCAAGAGTGCTGCTGTAAACACAGGGGTACAGGTGTTCTTTTGAATCAGTGTCTTTTGGGTCTATTCCTAGGAGTGGGATGGCCGGATCCTATGGAAGTCCCATTCTTAGTAGACTCAGGAGCCTCCACACAGCTTCCCATAGTGGCTGGACCAGCTGCATTCCCAGCAGCAGTGTACAAGAGCTCCTTCTTCTCCACATCTTCGCCATCATCTGTTGCTGCTACCTTTTGATATGTGGGCATTGCATTCTGGTGCGACCCCCTCCTTATCGGTGCCATTGAACGTGACGGCCATGGAGTGCTCCCCGCCAGCCCCAAACCTCCCGCTGCTGAGCACAACCAGCCTCGTCTCTTGTCTTCTCTTCGACCACGTTCTCTGGGCTCTGCTTTGGTTCGCGAAACACCGGGAGCACCCTTGTGGGTTCAGGGTTCTGGTTCAGAGCACGAGTTCGATCCCCGACCAGGGAGGGGACCCACAGGGTCCTTGTAAAAATGTCCCCTGCCAGAATAACAGCATCACTGTTGCCTTCCTTATAAAAATGTCCCCTGCCAGAATAATAGCACACTGTTGCCGTTCCTTATAAAAATATCTCACTGCCAGAATAATAGCACACTGTGGCGTTCCTTGTAAAAAGATCCCCCTGCCACAATAATAGCATCACTGTTGCCTTCCTTATAAAAATATCCCCCTACCAGAATAATAGCACACTGTTGTCTTCCTTGTAAGAATATCCCCCTACCAGAATAATAGCACACTGCTGCATTCCTTGTAAAAACATCCCCTGCCTGTTCTTGCCCCGTTAATAATCAGATCCCCAAAGCCAAGGGCTCCCACGAAAAGGAGTCATTTGTGCAGATCAGATGATTTCCTATGTGCCTTCATCGCTCCTCTCTGATAGAATTAAAAGCAGCGTGCTGACATCTACAATTATGCCATTTGTCTCGCGTCTTAAGTCTCACGACAACAACGTTTTGCAAGAATTACGTGCAGGAAGCAAATCACGCCCAACACAGAACCGTGCTCGAAACGCAACCGTCTGCGCGTTCACACAGGGCTTCGGATTCAGTCAAAGCCGTTCTCCCTGGTCATCAATAACGGGGTTATTTGTGCACCTTTCTGTGCTAAGGTCTAACAGGAAAATCTCATCGTGTTTAGAATAAAAATTATAAGCGGGAAAGCATCGGTCCGCACGGCGGGTGGAGTAGCAGAATCTGCACATGTATTATTTATATCATAACCACTGTGCGTTCTCTGTTGGGAGTGTGCATAGTCTTGTCAGCCTATTGACAGGACTGCATTATAATTTGTTTATATTCGTATTTATCTGTATCTCTGTGCACGTACCCGCCCACTAGCCAGCGGTCTACGTGCCCCCCTATGCTCTCCACTCCGTCTCTGGTGCATCCTCTCACCCCCCCCCACCTCTGGCCTGCACCCCAGTTCTTGTGTGCATCAATAAATAAACCTTTAAAAACCCTTAAAATATAGGTGCCTGCCTGGGGGTGCAGGGTTCAGTCTCAGCACTATGAAGCATCTGCAGCCGCTGCAGCACAAGCTCGAGCCCCGGCCAGGGAGGGACCCCCAGGGCTCTGCAGACCTCTCCTGACCCCCGCTGCTCCCCTCTGCAGTGTGCTTTGGTCTATCTGCCTGTTCTGCTCCCCCCTCTGTCTCTGGGGAGTCCTCTCACCCCTCCAGACCTCTGGCTGCACCCCAGTTTTTGCATGCATGCATGCATAAATATTAAAAATAAACTCAAAATACAGGGCCTCCCTGGGATGCAGGGGTTCAGAACCGCACTGTGAAGCATCTGCAGCCACTGCAGCGCGAGTTCGATCCCTGGCCAGGGAAGGGACCCCAGGGTGCCCCAGACCTCTCCTGTCTCCCCACTACTCCCCTCAGCAGTGTGTCTCAGTGGATCTGCCTGTTCTGCTCCCCGCTCTGTCTCTGGTGACTCTTCTTACCCCCTGCACCTCTGACCTGCACCCCAGCTCTTGTGTGCATCAATAAATAAGGCTTTAAAATAACTTCAAAATGCAGGGGACTCCCTGGGGGTGCAGGGGTTCAGTCTCAGCACCATGAAGCACCACCCACAGCCACTGCAGCACGTGTTCGATCCCCGGCCAGGGAGGGACCCCCAGGGTGCAGCAGACCTCTCCTGCCTCCCGCTGCTCCCCTCAGCAGTGTGTCTCAGTGGATCTGCCTGTTCTGCTCCCCCCTCTGTCTCTGGGGAGTCCTCTCACCTCCCCCACACACCTCTAGCCTGTACCCCGGCTCTTGTCTGCATCAATAAATAAATCTTTAGAAAAAGAAAAATTATCTTTAAAAAAAAGAAAAACTATTCAGTTGGTTGATCTGATAAACCTAGATGGACACAAGGAATCTTCTGGAGGTGAGAGACACAGGTGCGTGCCTTTATCACACAACGCGCTTTCATTAGCCCACTGGACGGTATCGAGGCCAAGTTAGAAATAATTAGGCCGTGTTAGGGGGCAATCGGTAGCTGAGACCCCCGAATACTTAAGTCTTGGAACAAAGGAAAGGAAGATCCCTGGAGGCAGGGAGACACAAACTTCTGCAGAGAAGGTCAGGACTTCCAAACACACAGAGGACATAATGGATGCAAACGAAGGGGAGTCCAGGCACCCCAAGTTCCAGATGGAAAAGATTCCAGGCACCAACGTTTCCAGGCACAACAGTGAGTCCAGTGGGGCTACTGAGGAACAACCAAGAGAAAAAGACCAGTAAAGCTCTAGAACAATGAGGGAAGGAAGGCAGATGTCCCCTGAGGCACCACCCCACCTGGCTCTCTGCCCCCCAGGTGCTGTCTACCTGGGCGTCTTTATTCTCTACCTCTTTTTCCTAAATAACCTTTTTTCTTCCTTTCCAAGACAACGTGTACTTCTCTCTGCTTACTCACCTGCAAAGTCTGCGGATCCCTCTACGGCTTCACGAGATAGGAACCCGTGCATCAGCCCTGCACACACCTTATCGGTCAGGTCCTGGTCACCATGTGAACAATGACCGTCCAGCTCACGGCCGCTCAGCAAAACGTCTTCATGAGCTACTAAAAGCGTGCATGCAGACCCCTTAAGTCACACCTGCGTAGACCGCTGTGTCAACCTTCAGTCAAACGCCGCTATTGCAATTCTCAGAAACACAAGGAAAACAAATTTCATACAAGAGAGGCAACCTGAGTGCAGGTGTTCTTTTGAATCAGTGTCTTTGTGTCCTTATTGTTATTGTTATTGTTGTTCTTATTCCTTTCCTTGATCCTTATCTGGTTCCCTTATATTCCTCCCAGGGGAAGAACCACCTGGTATTTTTCTTTTGCCTCCTGACTTAATTCGCTGAGCATCATCCCTTCCAGCTCCACCCATGTTCCTGTGAATGCGTCTAGTTTATCTTTTTGATGGCTGCATAGTATTCCATCATATTCCTTTCCTTGGTCCTTAACTGATTCCATTATATTCCTCCTAGGGCAGGAACCATCTGGAATTTTTCTTTTGCCTCCTGACTTACTTCGCTGAGCAGCATCCCTTCCAGCTCCACCCATGTTCCTGTGAATGCGTCTAGTTTATCTTTTTGATGGCTGCATAGTATTCCATCACATTCCTTTCCTTGATCCTTATCTGGTTCCCTTATATTCCTCCTAGGGGAGGAACCATCCGGTATTTTTCTTTTGCCTCCTGACTGACTTCGCTGAGCATCGTCCCTTCCAGCTCCATCCATGTTTCTACAACTGACTCTAGCTTCTCTTTTTGATGGCTGCATAATATTCCACCATGTCTATGGACACAGCTTCCCGATCCACTCGTCTGTTTTTGGGCATTTAGGTTGCTTCCAGGTCTTCCCTGTTGTAAAGAGTGCTGCTGTAAACACAGGGGTGCAGCTGTTCTTTTGAATCAGTGTATTTGTGTCTTTGTTGTTATTATTATTGTCCTTATTCCTTCCTTGATCCTTATTTGGTTCCCTTCTATTCCTCCTAAGGGGGGAACCCGCTGGTATTTTTCTTTTGCCTCCTGACTTACTTCGCTGAGCATCATCCCTTCCAGCTTCACCCATGTTCCTGTGAATGCGTCTAGTGTTTCTTTTTGATGGCTGCATAGTATTCCATCACATTCCTTTCCTTGATCCTTACTTGGTTCCCTTATATTCCCCCTAGGGGAGGAACCACCTGGTATTTTTCTTTTGCCTCCTGACTTAATTCGCTGAGCATCATCCCTTCCAGCTCCACCCATGTTCCTGTGAATGCATCTAGTTTTTCTTTTTGATGGCTGCATAGTATTCCATCACATTCCTTTCCTTGATCCTTATCTGGTTCCCTTATATGCCTCCTAGGGGAGGAACCATCTGGTACTTTTCTTTTGCCTCCTGACTGACTTCGCTGAGCATCATCCCGTCCAGCTCCACCCATGTTCCTGTGAATGTGCCTAGTTTTTCTTTTTGATGGCTGCATAGTATTCCATCGTGTCTATGGACCCAGCTTCCCGATCCACTCATCTGTTTTTGGGCATTTGGGTTGCTTCCAGGTCTCCCCTGTTGTAAAGAGTGCTGCTGTAAACACAGGGGTGCAGGTGTCCTTTTGAATCAGTGTTTTTGTGTCTTTTGGGTCTATTCCTAGGAGTGGGATGGCCGGATCCTATGGAAGTTCCATTCTTAGTAGATTGAGGAACCGCCATGCTGCCTTCCATAGTGACTGGACCAGCTGCATTCCCACCAGCCGTGTAAGAGAGTAAAATACTCACAAAAGCACAAGAAAAGAAAAAAAAAAAAGAAAGAAGGAAATTGGCATAAGTGTTCACCTAAATTACCTGAAGTAAAGATTTGATGTTACTTTAGATTATCATGTCAGGTTTGAACACTACTTTACTACGATCGACAATGCTTCCCTCTATCTGCTCTCTCCCCAACTACTTTTATGCTGAGCGTGTAATAAAAGCAGGAAAACATTAAAAGAGAGAGAGAGGCCACTGGAGAACCGACCTGGCTGCCCACGGTCCAGCGCTCATGGAAAAAACCCTGCAGCAAACAACTTACCCTCGCTCCGCTGGGCCCCTGTGATAAAGGCTCACAGCTCCCACATGATGCACATTATTTCCCGGGAAGCCTTTCCAGCGCTCATTAACAAATGCTCATCTGTATGACAAAGACCTCTTGAAGGTGCTTGCAGCTCTGCATTCACGTGCAGCCGGCCTTGAGGACTGCAGCTGGGCCTGGAGGGCCAGGTCAACTCTCTGCTCGGCCTCTACCCTGATCGACCGTGGCCACACCCCCGTGCCCCAAGAAGTGATGTGCTGATGAGAACTGAGAACCCACCTCGGACCCGCTCCTGAGAAGTTCCCTCCCGCCTCGTCCTCATTGCAATGTGTGTTTGCAGAAAAAACTTCACAGCTAATGAATTCTGCTGATATGCAGATGCTGCCGCTGCATAGAAATGGGATTGGTACAGGGCAGGGGAAGGGCACCCCAGAACCCCCAAACCTGCCCGCTCTAAGAGGGTTCTGCGTCCGCCGCATGCAGACAGCACATGAGGCCGTGAGTGGACAGGACTTTGATGCAATCGGGGAACAGGGCAAAAGAGACAGAGGATGTGGCGCTAAATGAGCACCAGAGTGACCGTCCCCTCGAGGGCAATGTACAGCCGGACAGGGCTGCCCGGAGCAAGGCCCGAGAGCGGCCACGGGCTGCAGCTCCCGCCGGGGGGACCCAAGAAAAGGTCAGACACAGGAGTCTGGGGGGAAAGAGCAACGTCAGAGGCAGGAGAAAAGCTGCACCGTCCCCTCCCCACGGTCTCCCGCGTCTGTGCAGCCAGGCCGGGACCAGAAGCCGGTGCAGCTTCTCCACTGTCTCTGCCCCACGCGCCTCCCCCAGGTCTCCTCTGCTCCCATCCCACCTCCTTCCTCCCCAGGTCTCCTCTGCTCCCATCCCACCTCCTTCCTCCCCAGGTCTCCTCTGCTCCC